>CM044903.1:90780770-91106634 GCA_024500145.1 Gentiana dahurica var. dahurica | reverse complement strand
TTTTTTTTTTTTTTTTTTTTAAAACATATGATATAACGTTTAAGTTTGTATAATAGAGACTTGGTAAAAAGGAATTGATGCAAGTGCTCTAAGTTAGGAGTCTTGTTATTCTTTTTTTTTTTTATAGAGTTTCTACTTTTATTGGAGTTGTTACTATGTTTTTATTTAATAATATGAATTATCAGGTTGTTAAATTTAAAAAAATTTGGTGTAATACTACTATGGAAAGAGGCCATCTTGTGGTCAATGAATGGTCATTTGTCCTATCGATAAGCCATAATGGCAACTGGCGTGAAGGGGTCGTTCTACTGTAGGGACTCCCTAGTAGGGAACTGCCTACGTGGCAGGATCTGGACCACACAGTTTCCTGAGGTGGAATACACAGTGCCCCGTGTGTGGAAATTGTGTGGTCCAGATGCTGCCACGTAGACAGTTCCTTAGTAGGAAGTCCCTAGGATATAATTTTCCGGCGTGAAGGTGGTCAACAATCAACATTGGTGTTGATATAATGGTGGGTTGTTACTGTTGCAGCATATGAATTTCAAAGTCTTCAATAAATTTTTGCATAGTTGAATTTTTTTGAAAAGTTATATTCAAAAGCAAAAAAGCGTATTATTAACTAAATAGATGGATGGTTAATCCAATGAATGATGAGCATTCTATCGATTTCTTTATTTTATAGTTCAAAATAGTCCAACTATTTTCCGCCTTACCTTTTGGAAAACATTTGGTCGGTTTAGTTTGTATTGTTGTTCACACCAAAGTCTCTATCACTTTAAAGTTGCTACAAATTCATAATTCATAGGGAGTCCGGTTTTGGGCTATTATTTGCGTCATATTTAATCTACTCGTACACCACTCTACATATATGCATTATAGTAGACAGTGGCGGATCTAGTAAGGAGTAAAGGGGGTCCACGGACCCTACTAAAAATAAAAATATTATACATTTTACCTATAGAAAATGTTTCAGACCCCGTGAAAAAAATTATTTAGTGTGTTAAATATTTACGGACTCCGCTGAAAAAACATTCTTGCTCCGCCACTGATAGTAGAACCGATTTTATGAAAGCCGGTTCTCATAATACACGGTATACACCTACGAAAAGTCGGTTCTAGACTCCAGAACCGACTTTCATAAAGTCACTTCTACCATAGCATACATGTAGAATGATGCACGAGTAGAATGAGTGTGGTGCGAATAATAGTCAAAGAGGATATATCTCGCCTTTGATATATTGAGGGAGGATAGCCGTCTATTTGATTGTTTTAATTCCACGTCTTTCTTTTATGAAGCGTCCTGGCAATGTATCAACGCTTCAATTAGCTAAGTCTAATAAATTTATTTAGATGACAACAATATTTTTTATTTTTAGGGTAACAATACTTTTGAAGTTCTGAAAAAAAATATAATTAAAAAAAATCCTTACCTAAGGCACAACAAGAGTAAAAGCCACTCCAATTAATGTTCTTTCACATTGATTAAATTGAATCGATTCACTGCAATTCAACTTCTTTATAGGAAAATTCGATTATTGGAGTTTTTATTGGTTAACTTATTAGATGTGTACTAATAAATGTATAAAAAAACATAAACAAAATTAATGTCTTTTATATTCTTACAAACTTGTCACATATATATATATATATCTCCCAATTAAAAAGCAATGAAACTTGTTTCAAGTAGAATTTCCCTTCTTTTTGTCCATTTTTTTAAATATTCTTTTCGTATTATAATTATTTTGGGTTAGAATCGTCACGTATCAGTTTTAGACAAAAGAGATTTGATTCCATAGAGCATGGAATGACGTATTGCACTAAATTAGTCAAGTGAGATTAGGAAGGATACCTAAGAAGATTCCATTATTAAACCAAAATAAGATACCAGTACTACCTCCGTTCCATAATATAAATCATTCTACAGGTTTTCACACAGATCAAGAAATTGGTTGAATGTCATAAATTTGAAGGTTAACGCCTAAAATGCCCCATTGATTATTAATGAAATAGTTGTTAAAAAGTGAAAAATGGTTGGATTGATAATAAATTAGGGGTAAGATAAAGAAAAAAAAAACATTAAATATTGTATTGGTAATGTAGAATGACTTATGAGACAAATTTAAAATTGTATAATGACTTATACTGTGGGACGGAGGTAGTCCTATTTAGCAGTGAATATATCAATGTTCGGAAATTTTATGGTGGTCCTGGACTAAGTATGACTTGGTGATCCAGGACCAATAGAAATCCAGAAAAACACACGGGGCCCAACCGTGTAAAATATAAATGCCATGCTTTTACAAATTTACCCCTTTTTTATGAATTCCTATTGAAGGACCAAGTATGATATGGTGATTCTGGACCACCATAAAACTACTGATTAATGTTAAAGTTAAAGATGCAGACACATTACTATATTACATATTCACTAAAGTCATCAATGACACAATACCCCCTCCCTTTCCCTTTCCCTTTCCCTTTCCCTTTCCCTTTCTTGTTTAATTAAATAATGAAGATGAATCACATTAATTAACTAATAGTTATATACTAATTAACACAACTCACTTGTATCTGTAATCTTGAGTCATCGATGATAATGATGTAACAATTTGACCGACTTGAAAACCTAAATAATTTTTCGCATTCATACTGTTCACCCGTGGCACGAATATGTATTTTCTTCTTCTTGGATTATAAAGTCTCGTACGATACGCAAAAAAAAAAAAAAAAAAAATTTAATATAAAAATTAAAAACTTATGAAGACTCTGGCTTATTGTACATAAAAGAAAACAAGAAAGTAACATCCATGTTTTAAGTTGCAACATCATTCTATTACTACATAAGTTTACTACCAGTGCCTTGGATCATGACACAATATCAAACAAACATAAACGCATACATAAATGTCTATGATATCCACCATTTTATCATGACGCGACAACAAACACAACCCGTAACTCATAAAAGATGACATAATTATAAGGGTACACTTTTTGGAACCAGGAGAAGTCCACTGAGATAGGTGTACGAGGATTAAACGATGAATTGCTCTTTAAGGACAACAACATCGATCAATGAGAACTAGATCACTTACTGAGGTCATGTTTAAGTTCCAAAATCCTTTTCGCCAAACATGATATGCATAAGTAACATACAATAAAATCATATGACAGGAGATTACAATACATAACTAATGCTGCCCGATCATATAAGGATATCTATTGTGGTCTATGAGTACTGCGCCAATTTGAAGGGTCTGAATTTTATTTTATTGACAGACCGGAAAGTCCACTATTTTATCTTGTAGACGGGGCCTGACCAGCTTTAGTCTCTTTTCTCTATTATTTTCCGAAAGCATGACCTGATGATGGGGACCTTTGAAAGTTCATTGTGCCCTAACCATGCATACACTATGCATTGATTCATATATTCAATCCTTGAGCAATGCTTTCCACAGTCATAGAATTCGGCGACCAAGATGAAATAATATATGATCAGTTTTTAAAATAAAATAAAAAGCTAATTAACAAAAGCTAATTAACAAAATAAATAAATTAAAGTGAGGATCATGCATTATTATATATATAATCCAAAAAGAAAATGTTAAGCCACGTATCAACAACCATACCTACAACAACAACACGTTTGACCCAACTGATTAAAATTTAATAATCCAAAATCTGATTCACTTAATTTACGGGGTGGTTAGTGTTTCTTTATCGTTCCTTCGTGTAATATTCCTCAAGGTACATGTGTTCTCTTCTTAATTAACCAAGTTAATTACCTAAACTAATCAACTTCCTAATTACTCAAAACCTTTTTAATTTTAAACAAAGTGGCCAAGTGCTAATGTGCAATTAATTTCATCAATATCAAACTTGTTTAATTTTCTTGTGCAAATTGAAATCTGAATCGCATTTTAATACATTACAGTTAAAATTTTTTTTTTTTTTTTTTTTTCCATCAATCGTTTGATTGAAATATTTTTTACTCCCATTCGTAAATCACAATCATATGATATGGGCCTTTTCATTTTGAAATCTCCATGTATATATAATCACAATACTGTTTAATTATCACTTGAAAAAAAAAAGAAAAAGGATGAATTGTTATAAAAGACATGTTGGTAACCATTTTTGTTTGTTTGTTTGTTGAGTAAACCACTTAATTTATTAACTGAATATGAAAATAATAGATTTTAAGTGATGGGTACAACATAATGAAATAAGTAGCTGTATTTTTATGTTTATATATACCATGTATCTACTACAATTAATTAACAAAAAAAATATGTACACATGAAGCCTAATGTGTACGTGCATCATCTTGTACACTGGATTAGTGAGTCATAATCCTCAATTTACATCATCAACAAAACTTTAAACACAATAACTCTCGATTTACAATATCAACAAGACTTAAACACGATAATGTGAAGAACCTTCGGGTTTGGGAATTGGGACTCGATCAACCAATTGTTTTTAAAACAATTATTAATTGTGAATAGGAGTAGGAGGAGGAGTACATGTGTGGAATTATTGTAAGAATGTATGGGGACATAGGTGCAGGATGAGAGGAAGCAGTGAAAGGTTGGACTCTTTCAAACCCTACCATTTTTATTATTTTTTTGGAAGGGTAAACCCTACCACTTTCAAACTACCTTTTTTTTTCTTTTCTTTTTCATTAGTACTTCACACGTAGATCGCATTTGTACTCTGGATAAACTCTAACTATATATATTTCTAGAGTCATGATACGAACCCGTTACCCGTAATGAGTGTCACATCGTGTATTTACAATATTGATCATAATGTATATCGATAATGTCGAAATTATCACGGGTGTTCAGCGGTTGTTTAGTGGAGGATATCTGACTGTAACGATGTTGTAAACGCGGTGGTGAGTGGTGGTTCTGTGTGCTCAGTGATGAGGATGGTGGTGGTGCAATTCAACAGTAAGAGAGTGGAGAATTTGGCAGAGTTGCCTTCTTTTATAAATTAGCAGCTTATTCTTCAGATTACATTTGGAGCCCTATTTATAGGGTGGGAACCGACTAAGTTCAACATAATTACAACTAAGAACATAGTACAACTAAATCTGCGGTGATTGGTTGGGCCGCTATAGGGTGGTGGCGGCGCGGATCCGTGAGCTTGCGTTGTATGCCCTCAGTCGGCTGGCTCCTCAGCCAGTCCTCCTCCAAAGATGCCGGGGTGATCCTTAGCGGATCCCTCTCAGTCTTATGATTGAGTGTGCCTTGCATCTGACTCGATCATTCTGGTTGTGGGTTTGCCGACTAGGCCCTGCATGGTGGTTGGCTTAGCCTTCCATCAGATCATTGACTTGGCCGTGTATGACCTCTCAGACCGCCGCCCTGACTCTCATCCTCGGGCTTCAGCTGACCTGGATAAGGGTCTTCGAGTCGGCAGCAGAGTCGACCTATCATATATCAATCGTAATCATTGTTGTAGATACAAATTGTGCTACTCGTTATGGCCGAACAATCGTACGTACCTGTATCGATGTCAACCTACGCTTTATCCAAGTGTATATATGCAGGCCAGTATTAGCGACTGTTAGAATTTATAATTTGTCTCATATATATGTTAGATATTTATATATCAACGAATCTTGCATCATATAATTAAATATTAATTACATATATCTCATAACCTAAGTTTTGACGGTGAAAATTTCTTGAATTTTATTTCCAAACCACGCCCGCCCCTTAGTTTTTATATAGGCCCTATGCTAAATAATTAAAACGGAGCCCTTCAAAAGAAACGAACGAGTTTTAAAAGATATGTCATATGTTTAGATCACTAAACTTATTGGACTAAAAGGAAAAACGGGCGCTAAATTTTGATCATTTTTCCGACGGTCCTAGGCCTTGTTGGCTTATGCCCAGCGACGGATCTGTTTAATTTCAACCTAACTTCCTAGCTTTTTTTGCATTAGCCTCCAATCAAAATTAACTTAAAGAGTACTTAGACGGCTTGAAAATAACCTCATATATGTGATTAAGTATGCAAAGACAATTGTGGGGTGGTGGTGGTTTGGTGAAATCTTGATTAATTAGTTGACATATGGTTGATTGCTAGGGTTTAGGGTAAAAAGACTAGCATACATATAGATGAGAACAAGAGAGTTAATGTGTACATTTTTTTCTTTCTATGTAATGTACGGACTACGGACCCTTATGTTTTACTACTACTTAACTCTTTGGACTTGGATGTTCAAAGTGTTCAAAAAGGTGGACTCCAAGTTCAACAGAGAATTAATGTTGTCACTTTCATACTGTATTTTAGAATGTTTTTTCATTGGAAAAGTATTTAGGCACCGGAAACATGCACCGGCCATACCCCGAAAATTGTTTCATGTGGTCCAGAATTTTTGTGTTATTTTTTTTGCTTTAAAAGTTAAAGTGTGTGGTTATAAAGTGTTGTGTGGATGATTTATGTGTATTTTTCTGTGTCTAAATCACTATCCTTTTTCATTCTACATTGAGGGCCCCACAAAACATGGAGAAAGTTTTAAAGGAGTCTAGCCGTCTCCTCGTCGTTCGTGTACTGCTTTCGTCCTAAAAAATAAATTCATATGAGTTTTTTTACAATGATTAAGAAAGTTGGTTAAATTAATTATGTGTCATTAATTTTTATGAAAAAAGTCTAAAATGTTGACCTTTGGCTGTTATTAATACAAAGTAATGAAAAGTGTGTGGGTAAATAATAAATGAAGGATAAAAAAAAGAAAAATATAATAAATGTTTTATTGATATCTAAATCGATTTACATTATGAAACAAAACCGAGGCAAAAGTTAATGGGACATTTACCCCTATCAAGCATCCAAACGAATACATGATTCCATACTTTTATTTCACAATTGGTATATTCCCTGTTAAAATGCGGATACCTATAACTATAGATAAATCTGTAAAATATAATTTTAGATTTTTTTTTTTTTTGAGAATTTTTTTAGATAATTTAAATTAACATAATCTTAATGTAAATCTATACAACATATAATCAGTCAATTCAAATTATATGGTATTAGAAATTATAATATATTTCAACTATACACCGATAAAAGAGAGAACCGCTAGGAATAGACACCGCGATGATTCATGAATTAAGCAAAACATATATTGACTCAAGGATGATAAACTACACCTACCACTTATACTATACGGACCTTGTTTTGGATGCTACGATTTGGAATTGTGTTGTATTTTCTTTTTTATGGAAGATATATTTTTTTTGGAAGTGTAGGGTGTTATACTTTTTCCTATGCATGTGTTGGATTTTTCCTCACTGGTTTTGTCGAGCATAGGTTTTAAGAAGACATAACTATGTTTCGTCTCTGTCTTTTGGCTCGTATTTGTGGAGAGCCAATAAATGATCGAGATTGTACAATTATTTCCCGATGATTTAATTAGATTGTTATAACATGATAGAGAGAATCCGGATGCAATAAGATAAACACAGAAGCAATCTAACATAAACAATCACACAGAGAAACAAAAACAAGAAGAACACAAGTTTTAACGTGGTTTCCGGCGTTGTGCCGACTACTCCACGGACAGAAAAAGGGATATTCTATTATGCACTGAAATCCAGACGGATTATACACATTACTATGATCAATACAATTGGTATTTATAGGCACAGATCCCTAAACCCTAACCGCCAAGAATCTTTGTCGGATTGCCATAAATGCCCCAGATGTTGGATCACTCTGCTGATCCCACTCAGCTGATCATTGCCCAGATGTATAACTCAGTTGTATCCAAAACACTCAGCTGACCCCCAGCAGAATGATCTTCAGCAGTCTGCCGACACCAGAAGAAAGCTCAGCAGACTTCCCAGCTGAATTTCACAGACTTGGATACACTTATCAGCTGGCCATCACTCAGCTGATTACCAGATTAGTTCCACCAGATGTAGAGTTTAAGTCGCTTTGCTGACATAGATAAAAAGATTCGCTTAAAAAAGATAATCCCAACAGTTCCTGTAACGCCCAGGCCCGAAAACCCGAGTATTTTCGGAATACGGAACGTTCGGCCATGCTCTGAGATAAAGTCTCGTAACACGAAGCCTTTTTAACTAAAACATTCCCTTAAAATTAATAGCGGAAACTAAACAAAACAACTCGGGTCTAATAACATCATTTACTATTTCCCAATAATGCAGCTATTACATCATTGATAGACGTACCCAATTCATAATATTTAGAAGATTATAATCACAAGAATTTTACTTCAACATCAATCTCGTATCATATTCTCCAATGTAATACCTCAACGGGGCGTTACAGTTCCATCTACTATATATATATAACTATGGTGTTCCTAATCACAATCATAGAAGTTTTGGACAATTTAAAATGTTAGTCACAACCAACCAATTACAACAATTAATTGATCATCATACATCACGTATATATCGATCAATAGGTCATTCATCATGGTCAGTAGTATAAAGTTTTATTATATATCACTTATGATTATTTTCTTGTGTCAATAATCAATATCACTACACTAATACTAATTATCTATTGAGATTCGGATTTTTTTTATTTAATTACTAAAACGGTGTATTTTTATTGCTAAAAAATACAAAATACCAATGTATCCATTGGATCTTCGAATTCGTTTTGCATTCATTTGAAATTTTTCTGGATCCGTCGATGCTAATTAGCATTTTTGATAATTTTCTAATCATAAAGATGTGTAACTATAACATGATAAATTAAAAGTAAAAAATAGCCGCATGCATATACATATATATACCATTATGCGTCTGAATCTGATCATATATAAATTGAGTTTAATTAATGCCAAGGTGAAACCATATCTATAATAACATTGACAGGAAAGTTGTGGGAAACAGATGCTCTTTCTGGTTGCTATTAATTAACTTAATACATCACTTACTCCATTTGACAGAGTTTGAATCGAAAGGTTTCTTTATTTAATCAAACATGAAAAAGGTAGTAGTAGTAGTAGCAAAGAAAATGTTGATGCACTTCCCATTGCTTTTGCCAAAATACATTTTTCTGTCATCATTAGTACTAATTAATGGAGAATAATTAATCTTCCTTGAATGATCCACTTTCCTGTTATTTCCTTGGATCAACTTTATATTTTTTTCTTTTGCTAACATTGACATATTCTTGGTTTTTAAGCTTTACACATCTATAAATTCTTAGAATAATTTTTTAATTAGTCTACAACTTGGTTGTGTGTCATGTTGTTGTACTTTTGCAATTTCATTTAAGTTTGACTATTTAAAGTGGTCAAATATTTTTATTTTTATTTTTAAATTAGACGATGTCAGTCACGTTTCAGAACTTAAATCTTACGGTGCTACTTGAATTATACTTAGTCCACCAAATTCACTTAGCCTGAAATGGTTTCCAATGGGTTGTTACATTATCTCCCTCTTAAAGAAGAGAGGTCATCGTCAGTGTCATACCAAAAGATTCTAAAGATGACCCCATCGTCTCTAGCAGTGTAGGAGGATTCTAAAGATGACCCCTCACTGTCTCTAACAGTGTGGTACTTTCAAGATCCTAACTGGAAGGATTCTAAAGGTGACCACCCCCCCGGCACATCTATAACAGTGTGATACTTTCAGGATCCCACCAGAGGAATCTAAATGTGACCGTCCACCTAATGATAATACCAGAGTAATCTAGATTTGACCATCCACTGTCTCTAACGATGTGACTATTTGTTCAATCTGATAGTCAAATCTGATACCAGATGTAACACTCTAGAACTCGGGCCTAATGACACTATGACTATTAGTTCAATCTGACGATGTGACTATTAATTAGTTCAATCTGATGTAACACTCTGGAACTCGGGCCTAATGACACTATGCCTATTACTTCAATCTGATAGTCAAATATGATACCAGATGTAACCCTCTAGAGCTCGGGCCTAGTGATCACACTATTTGAGCCATAATATATCCAATAACTACTCAAGTAGTTAAGTTCTCGAATGACATAAAATGTTTAAACCAAGTTACTAAATTCAGTATGTTTCAATCTTCTATATGTGTTGGTAACATTTCTTCCATTTTTTCAATGTGGAATATTACAATATCAAAACAAGGGATGCTGCCCCTGCTAAGTCCCCAGACACTCAAGTATGTAGTTGAATCAAAGAGTAGTTAGAGAGTTGAAATATCTATGCTTCAACAAAATGCAAATTGCATCTAACAAATAGGTAAGTCGTATATTTATAGATGTTGTGTTCAAGGTTGGAGGTGTATGCAGGGCTGAGGTGGGCTAAGCCCACCCGGTGGAAAAAATTTCTACACCAGAAAATTTATATAATTCAACTTAGGTCATCAAAACATCTTAATTAAACCCACTCGATTGTCCGAATATAATCGACTAGCCCACCCAAGATCCAATATAATCGACTAGACCACCCGAGATCCAATTCTTGACTCTGTTATTGGTTTTGTTGATGTGGTATTTGATAACTTTTATGGAAGTGATAGTTTTTGGGAAAACTTGAGAATTTCATTGATGGATCAAACATATATATCAAGTAGTAATAAACTACCCACTAGTCCACTTCCTATAAAATAGGAAACATGAGATCATGGTCTTAATCTAAAATAACTACTCACAATTTTACTATGAACAAGGAATCATAGGATCATGGCTACAAGCCATCACAACTACTCTAATAATGGAAAGTATGCTGAAAAATCGAAAGTAACTTTGCTAACATAGCCTTAGGTAATTAAAACAACCAAATTAACATAATAATCAATTTAATTCTCTAACATTACTTCCTTTAATCTAAGCTGGCAGTTCAGATTACTTCACACATGCCCAGCTTGCCTCTGAGCTCAAAAAGTGATCCCTCTTGAGTCCTTTAGTCATTATATCAGCTATTTGATCTTCACTCCTGCAATGTTGCAACTCAATGATCCCTTCTTCACATAGGTCTCTCAGGAAATGATACTTCACATCCATGTGCTTGCTTCTGTTGTTTAACATTGGATTCTTGAATAGCTTGATAGTTGAACTGTTATCACAGTACAAAATATTCCCAATCTGCTGAACCTGACCTAGAACTTCCAGCATCCTCCTTAACTATATCAGCTGACATAAACAGTGTGCTGCTGCAACAAACTCTGCTTCAGTTGTGGACAAAGTGACTATTGGTTGCTTCTTCGAGGACCAACTGATAGCACTTATTCCACACTTAAACATAAATCCAGAAGTACTCTTCCTGTCATCAATGTCTCCTGCATAATCACTGTCAGAGTATCCAGTCAGCTGAGCCTTCTCTGCTGAACCATACCTGATGTCAAGATTGATGGTTCCATTCAAGTATATTAGAATCTGTTAGGTGTGATGCCCGAAAGACAATTTTGTAATTGTTTTATTTAATAAATGAAATGATATTATTATTCATATTTATTATTCTCATATTCACCGATGTGACAATAGTAATTACACTACAGAAAACCCTAAAGTATATCGTTTATGTAATCACTTAACTCAGTGTATGGTATATACACGGGAGGATCGAGTTAGTGAAGATGTACTTAAAATACAATTAGCCCGTAGTGAAGTTAATCGAGAGTATCGGGTCTCTCCTTTAACGTGCTATTAATGCGCCCAGAACACAATAGGTCTGATAGTCCTATCCGGAATTTTGGTTAAGAGAACCTAATGGGGCATTTATATATGATAGATATATCATATAGGGCTGGACCGATTTGATTAGAGTTCTCGATATAATTCCGTAATCGAGAAGTCTTATCGAATCAATGGATGATCATATTTATGGATATATCTTAATCCTGAGGTGATCACAGTCAACTGCTTGAATCAGTATGAAGTTTGACTTGACGGTTAAGGATTACACTGAGTCTGTGGTCTGAATTACCCCATCTTGGCATTGTACTGGATTGAGTGAGTAGTCTATGTTATCACAGATACGGAATCCATTCCATTTATGGAAGTAGATAGACAGTTCCCTTATTTGTTGATCCTAGAAACTGATCGATCGCGCGAGTTCATATTACACTGATTAGCTACCAGTGAGTTGTATGAATTAATTGATCACTAGGGGGTTAATGGTAAATAAGGATAAGAGGTTCTGAAAAGGGTTAACGGTAACTTCCCGATTTAGAATGAACAGTCTATGGAGGATTAATCCATATGTAATGATTATATCAATGGACGCTTATTATTATTCTCGTGAGGAGATAAATATAATCTTATAATCGGAGGAGTGCAGTCACGGGATTATGGTGGCATATTCCTGTGATTGATTTATCGAATATAATTATTCTGTTCGTAAGATAATTATTTATTTGATTTATCGGAGCCGCTGATTATTAGTCCATGGTCCCCGACGTGCCTCCTAATATAGCATAGCTATTCTCGGACGTCGAATCCTAATAATATTAATTTAGTTCTTGTTGGACTTTATTAAAACGATATGTGAATTAATTGTTTAGTGGACTATTGAATTAGTTGGGCTAAATAATTAAATATGTGGAAAAGACATTTTTCATAATCTTGGCCCAATTATTGTGTGATGGCAAAATTAATATTGACTAGGTCAATATTTGATAATTTCGCCCCCCCTCTTATTTTATGGAACAAGAAATTATTTTCTTGTGTATTAATAAGACATGTGCATAAAATATTTATTGGATAAATATTTATGGTAAATAATAAAGATAAATATTATTCTAGATTTGTTCTAGAATATTATGGGATTATCTTTTATTTAATGGGATTATTATGATTGATTTTGTATTAATTATTAAATCCTTGGAGACTAAGTTTTACTCTCCTATATAAAGAGAGTTCTCCCAAGCCTTAACACACATGATATTTTCGACTTCTCCTCTTAGAGAGAAGAAGTGATAAAATTCGGCCAAGGGGTATAAGGGAAGAATCTTGGAGATTTTTCCGGGTAGCATATCGGAAGGGTTCGAGTCGAGAATTCCTTCCACCGGGAGTTGCTTGGATCACACGTACGGAAGATCATGGTGCTCTTCACATCTTCTTACATTCATCCTTTTGCGGTTCTTCAACTTGGATTTTGAGATCCAAGAGGTATGATCTACATCCCCCTTGTAGAAATAGATCTAGTTGTTTTATTACGTATATATTATAAATCTAGATCCTTAAATCGCTTCCGTTGCGGATGGTATTACTAACAGAATCCTCTTCACATAGTTTAAGTGGTCTGCTGAGGGTGACTCCATGTATCTGTTTGCCGCACTTACAACATACATGATGTCTGGTCTTGTTGCTGTCAAATATAGAAGGCACCCTATCATCTGTTTGTATAGGGTGGGATTCACCTTACCACCTGCACCTTCCTTGCTGAGTTTCACACCAGTTTCACAGGGTGTGAGTGCTGGATTGCTATCCTTCATCCCAAACCTGCTGAGATTTTCAAATATATACTTCTTTTGAGAAATTAGCATGCCGACTCAGTCTGCTGAACCTCAATGCCTAAAAAATATTGCATTAGTCCCAAATCTGTCATGCTAAATTTGTTTTTCATTGCCTTCTTGAACTCTGTTATTATTCTGAGTTCACTGCTGGTGAAGATAAGATCATCTACATACAAACAAGCAATCAGTAGCCTTCCCTTACTGTTAAATTTCACATGCAAGGTAGGTTCATATGGACACCTTGTGAATCCTGCCTTCACAAAATAAGTATCAATACAAATGTACCAAGCCCTTGGGGCTTGCTTGAGTCCATATAAGGCTTTTCTAAGCCTATACACTTTGTTTTCTGCTCCATTCTTCACATAACCCTGTGGCTGATCCATGTATACTTCTTCCTTCAGCTGACCATTCAAAAAATCTGACTTCACATCCATTTGATGTACTTTCCAATGGTTTTGAGCTGCCAAAGATAACACTAGTCTGATAGTTTCCATCCTTGCTACTGGGGCAAACACTTCATTATAGTCAATCCCATACTCTTGCTTGTACCCTTTGGCTACTAGTCTAGCCTTATACTTGCTGACTTTTCCATCTTTATTCAATTTTGTCTTATAGATCCACTTGACACCAATAGTCTTGTGTCCTTTTGGTAGATCTGTAAGAATCTAAGTCTGATTCCTTTCAATGGCTGTGATTTCTTCATTCATAGCCTGCCTCTATTTTTTGTCTTTTGCTGCTTCCTCATAAGTGATTGGATCATGACTAGCAAATAGAGCATAGTAAGTGGCCTCCTATGACTGTGATAAACCTGTTACCTCAAAATCTGTCATCCAGCCTGGCCTTTTCTTGGTTCTTCGGGGTCTGTCTACTGAACTCTCAGCTGCTATTTTATGACATGAGTCTGCTAAACTTGGGTCTGCTGAACCCTCAGCTGCTGCCTTCAATTCAGTGTCTTGAGTCTGCTGAATCTGCTGGTCCTCAGTAGGCTCTTCATCTATTAGATTCTGGATTGGATGGAACTGAGCATTGTTTGCTTCCCAATCCCAAGTGTTCAACTCATCAAACACCACATCTCTGCTTATCACAATCCTTTTTTTTATAGGATTAAACAACTTGTATGCCTTGGACTTTCACTGATCCCCAAGAAAACACATTGCTCTCCTTTATCACTCAGTTTCTTCCTGTTTGCATCTGGAATATGAGCATAAGCAATGCATCCAAAAATATTAAAGTGACATACATATGGTTTGATTGAGCTCCATGCTTCTTCAGGTGTCATGTTTTGAACAGAAAGAGTTGGACATCTGTTCAAAATATGCACACTCCAACTTACACCTTCAGGCCAGGATCTCTTTGGTACATTTCCATAGGCAAGCATGCTTCTCACCATATTCAGAATAGTCCCATTCTTCAACTCAGATACACCATTTTGCTGTGGTGTATAGGCTGCTGTCAATTCCATTATGATTCCATTATTGGTACAGAAATCTTCAAACTCTGTTGAGCAAAATTCTCCTCCCCTATCTGTTCTCAGACTTTTGATATTTTGACATGTCTCTTTCTCTCTTAGCAATTTGAAGTTCTTGAATGCGTTCAAGGCTTCAGATTTTTCTTGCAAGAATTCAACCCAAGTTTTTTTTTGGAAAAATCATTAGTAAATGTGATGAAATACCTCTTTCCTCCATTAGATGATGGGCTGATTGGTCCACACAAGTCAGAATGGATGAGTTCCAACACTTGTTTTGCCCTCCAAGACTTGCCTTTTGGGAAAGGATGTTTGTGTTACTTTCCTTTAGTGCATTCTTCATAGATCTGCTGAGGAGCCTGGATTTGTGGGAGTCCTTTAACCATTTCTTTCTGCTGAAGAGTTTCAAACCGCCAAGATGCATCTTTCAATTCTGCCATAAGACATGCTTATGACTCCTTAATTTCCAAAGGAAATAATCTGTTGGTATTCATGGGAACTTTTGCAATGATTCCCTTGCTTGGATCCTTGATTTCACACTCCTTATTCTTCAGAATGATCTCATACCCTCTTGTAACTATCCAAAACTCAGCAAATTGCACTTCAGATCAGGAACATATAAGACACTAGGAATGGTCTCATCTGTCTCATTTTTGGATCTGATACATATATCTCATTTTCCTTTAACATTCACAGAGGATTTATCTCCATACTTCACTTTTGAGTGATAGGAATCATCCAAATAAGAGAATGATGCCATATTACCACACATGTGATTAGTGCATCCTATATCAACATAGCGTACTTGGGGTGTTGATGTCTGCTCATGCCGTGTTGTCATCAGCAGAGTCTCATCTTTCTTGTCAGCAAAGTGAGAACTCTGTTGAGTCCCCTTCTCACTGTCTGCTGGCAATTTGGTGTAGCATTCTGATTTGTAGTGTCCAAACTTGTGACACCTATAGCATTCAACATTCTTTTTGCTTGCAGTACCTCTTCCTTCTCCATGCTTGGATAACTGAGAAGTATCTCTGTTGTCAGAGTCTCTATAGGTTCTACCTCTACCTCTTCCTTTGCCTCTACATCTGCCTCTATAATTGCTATTATAGGCAGTGGTCTTCAAGGCCTACTCTTCATTTGCTGCTGCTGAGCTTCTCTTCATCTTCTGTTCATGAACTTGTAAGGAACTTTGCAGTTCATCAAGAGACAATACATCAATGTCTTTGGATTCCTCAATGGAACACACCACATAATCAAATCTTGAGGTTAGTGACCTCAAAATTTTCTCCACAACTGCTACATCCTCCATCTTTTTACCAGCAATATCATTTTATTGCAGATTTCCATAGTTCTGGCACAATAAGTTGAGACAGATTCACCTTCATTCATTTGTAAGGTTTCAAAATCTCTTCTTAAGGCATGTAGTTGTGATCTCTTTACTCTGGCATTTTCTTGGTACTTCCTCTTCATTGAATCCCAGATATCCTTTGATGACTCCTTGCTGAGAATGGTCTCCAAGATGGCTCTATCTATTGCTTGAAATAGATAGTTCTTGGCCTTCAGATCCTTGAGTCTTTTGCTCTCAAAATCTGCTTTCCGAGCCTCAGTTAGGGGTGGATTTCCTGCTGTTCAACCACTCCTTGCTCAAGAACGCATGAAGTTCTCCATCAACATGCTCCAGTGATCATAATGCTGTCCATCAAACCTTGGGATGAATGCCTGAACAAAATTTGTTTCAGCCATGGATCTTTCTCCAACTGCGGTTGAGAATATAGGTCCGATACCACTGATAACTTTTATGTAAGAGATAGTTTTTGGGAAAACTTGAGAATTTCATTGATGGATCAAACAAATATATACAAGTAGTTATAAACTACCCACTAGTCCACTTCCTATAAAATAGGAAACATGGGATCATGGCCTTAATCTAAAATAACTACTCACAATCTTACTATGAACAAGGAATCATGGGATCATGGCTATAAGCCATCACAACTACTATAATAATGGAAAGTATGTTGAAAATCGAAAGTAACTTGGCTAACATAGCCTTAGGTAATTAAAACAACCTAATTAACATAATAATCAATTTAATTCTCTAACAGTATTATGAGCAAGATGAAGATGGCGTAAACATAGCCATCATGGGCCAACAATAGAGGAACATGTGATGTACACCTATGGAATCAATGGAGACGTAACTGGATCACGATGTATGCCATATGACGTCAAGGTTAGTAATAGCTTAAAGCTAAGGAACATGTCTTACCCACACAATGTGAGTTTTAGAGCCTATCGAAAGTCTTGATATATATATATATATATATATATATATATATATATATATATATATATATATATATATATATATATATATATATATATATTGTGTGTGTGTGTGTGTGTGTGTGTTGAAATGAATAAAACAACCTTAAGTTAAAAAAAAAAGTGTTTTGATACTTTACAAAATGATTATAATATACCAATGTAACCGGAAAATTCTACAAGTGTGTTTGAACAAGTGGACTTGATTACAAGGAAGAAGGGCTAAAAAGAAAGAGAGGGGGAAAAGAAAAGGTGCATTTGTTAAATTGGATGGACGGTACATTTTTTAGGTTAAAAACAAAACATAATCGTTATTGTCACACCAAAATGAAATGATAATTACAAGTAACTATCATGCTTTTTATATGATCGATTATCGCAGAAACGTATATCAATTAATAGATTTTATATCAATAAAAAATTTGTTGCGACATTTTTGTCATTACAGTAGCATTATTCAAAACTAAAAAACCACATAGTGTTGCTGTCATACCAAACGATCATAACGCAATTTTATGCCGTTGATCTTGAGTAAGATGTATTGATTATTCTCGGTCACATTATGATCTCCATCAATATTAATATAATAGAGAATGTCTTTTCAAATAACAAATATCGTAGCACACATACTTTCTTTCCAATTAACATTTAAATTTTCACACTTATTTATTCTGATCCAAATTCAGGCAGATTGTTAAATTTTTTTCTCTCCGAATTTGGGTCAAATTATGAAATAGATATTATAACCGGTATTAGATCTAGAAAACACTTAAGTGCAAGTATGTTTAATTTTTTCTTTCAATTAATAGTGTATGATGTGTGAAAAGATACTTTCATATATAATAAAAGTATTTTTAATTTTTTCTTCCAATTAATTAATCCTTGATTTTATTAGAAGGGAGCTATTATTATTATTATATATATATGTATAATAAAAAATAATTGGCCAATAGAGTTCCTCTTCATTCACTATCTGTTTCACCTTTTGGTTTTGCGTGTTTGTCATAAACAGAAATACTTTGCCGACTTCCTTATTAACTCTTTCACAATCTCTCTTCTCTCCTTCTTATCTTATAAAAACAAAAACAAAAACAAAAATTGCTTCCATTTTTTTTTTTTAATCTACAAACAATTCCTTTAATTTCACACAACCGGCCTCCCTTCAAATCCACCATTTATTTGCATTCATATAACCATATTTACAATACTTTCAAAAATCCAAAAAATAGTGATTAAAAGGGAGTTTTCTCTGTTAGTTAATTATATATTTTTATGGAAAATCGCCAAATTCAAGCTGCGATGAAGCCTTCAAGATTCAAACGTATATGTGTTTTCTGTGGAAGCAGCCCAGGCAAGAATCCTACCTACCAGGTTGCCGCCATTCAGCTCGCTAATCAACTGGTATTCCATTCCATTATTCTCCGTCGTACCTCCTCTTTCTATTCTCTTGTCTGTCTCTATATGTCTGACTAACAAACATAAAGACTGACAAAAGTTAATACGCACGCACGCTTCTCGTGCTTGCATATATATATGTATGCAAGCAAGAGAAGTGTGCATATACATTAATACATATGTGCATCCACACATAGTATTATGCATATATATATATATATATAGTACATGCTTATGCATTTCCGGATTTGATTAACATGCATTATTGCATTAATAAATATATTTTTTACCCGAAACGAAAGGATTTTATTAAAAAACTAACGGAATACAACCGGACCATAACCGAAAAATAGCCGAACTAAATCCGGACCACCGCCAGCATAAAGCTGGACTACCACCATATATAGGTCACGAAAATAAAAAAAGGCATGAGAAAACCATGTCGACCAATAATGATTTGTGTTAATTAATATAGTAATATATACGTTGGTTATTGCTGGAAAGTGTTCTATATATTAAGAATTAGTCACATCCACTTCCAAATATATTATCTGCTAGCTATGATAAATGATAATATATATGTAATTAAGAGATTGTTTTATCATCATTATCTTATTGTGTAGATATATAAATAAATTAAGCTATATAATATGTTTTATAGTAGAATTTATGAAAGATGATTATATATTGTTTGTTCCAGTACTTGATGATGAAGGAAAAACTTTAAAATGATTTCTTAGTTCATATGGTGATGGAAGGTTTTGCTTCTTTAATTTCATGGAAATTACTACTTACAAAACTGTCTTTTTTAATACACGTGGGTCTTTTATTTATTTACGTACGTTGGTTTTTTTTTTTTTATCGAGTATTAATGTTAGTGTTACAATCATTATGACACTTGACCAGAAGTCTAATTATTGCATTGTATTAGAGTGGCCGTGAGTCTTGTGACAATAACATTATCGAACTGACATTATGTTTACTAATTTTGGAGATCATTTTCAGAAAATAAATTGAAGAGGAAATATGGCTAAAACCTTCAAACTGATACATAAAATTAAAAAAAAATAAAAAATAAAAGTCCAGGTAAAGTGGTAGGCATGATTTGATTAGTATGTTTATTCATTGCCGGTAGGATGTGTGTATGTGTCGGACTTGTCCATATAGTTGGCTTACCTAGCCAATGGCGTCAACTGGGGTAGGGGGTGGGGTAGGGTAGGGTATGGGGCATCATGATGAAAACACATTATACAATATAATATTATATATATATCAGCATGAGCTTGGTATGTGGGAAAAAAAATTACTATTATCAATACTGTGACATAACCGATGTTACAATCTAATGTAATAATATAACGTTTCATGATGTAAAATTTATTTAAATAGCTTTTTACTGCAACATCATATGTGTGCATTAACACAGTTTTTTTTTCTGAGAAATATTATGACGTTTGTTATATTATATGTATAGATCGTGTTAATAGCATTATACAATAAAGAAATACCAACGTAACTTTCTAATAGAAGAGTAACGTGAAATGTTTCCTCTAAATGGGAATTGCGTAAGAAGGTAACTATTAGTGGAACATGTATATATATATTATAACTAATTAAATTAAATAAAGGTTGAAACAAAAATATATCTAAATATAATTGAATATAATATTAATGCAGGTTGAAAGGAACATAGACCTTGTTTATGGAGGTGGTAGTGTTGGATTGATGGGATTGGTCTCTCAAGCTGTCTTTAATGGTGGACGCCACGTCTTAGGGTAATTTTATATATATATTTATTCTTTTTCTTGTTACTGTATATGTTGCCAATATTAGCTTCTACTTTTCATTTATGTAAATTTTAAAATTTTGGAATTATTTTGGTGAGGTTCCTTTTTATGTTTCATGCACTATAATCTTCGATAAAATGACTAAATTATCCATTAATCCTCAAGATCATTAATCTCATATTGTTAATTATGCAATTGGAATTGTAATATAACGAAATGATATATAGATTAGGAGACGGATTACAAAGAAAAGTCAGATGAGAGAATGTTCAAAGGGCATAAAAACATTTCAAAAGCATCATAGTTCTTTTAATCATAATTAAGGGTATAAGTGGAAAGTAAAAGAAAATGTCTTTGTAATTATACTTTAATTAAGCTAATGATGTCATTAAGCAATGAGGTATCCATCTTATTCATAAAGTGGTAGGCTTCAACTTAAAGTCCCACCACAATTGACATGGACATGTACATGTGTTTTGTCCATTAACACGTACATAATTATGCTCATAAGTTGTTCTTATCTTACCTATAGTTTTTTAATTATATAAATAAATGTTCCTTTCATCAAGTTATATTAATTGGCCATGTCCACATTAATGTTGGTTTACTTTCAAAATATTTGTAGTAATTATAGGTACATAGATGGTTAATTGTTACTAGAATGGGTCCATTATTTGCGCATTTTTCCTGCAAAACCTTTTATATCGAAACCAACATGTCCGGTTAATTCAGGGTTTGGCCTATGTGATGATCTGACTCTTATTCAGAGTAGATAACTGACTCCGATAGCCGAGAGGGGCTAAGCTTTATTTCCTGAGAATTGTTTTCTTATATATCGGAAAACATGTTTAATTCAGTTTATTCAATAAAATTATTTTAATCTAGTTTATCCAAACATCTAAATATAGTCCATTAACTTGTCTCGTCTTCGATTCAAGGCTCAAAGCTCTTCAATATGATGTCTCGATCAAGAGCATCGAACTTGTGATCTCTCTAGTCATCTTCAAAGCATTGACGGTTTAAGTTATGCTAATTTGTTGGGTTGTTTGGGCAACTATTGATGTTTAATTAAATTCCAAATATATCATACTAATTAATTTATAAAAAAAAATGTGATATTTTTTGTGCAGGGTAATTCCAAGAACACTTATGCCAAGAGAGGTAAATAGTACAATAATAGTGTACATTGCTCTTTATTTCCACTTTAAAGTAAAGAACAAATGCTTACTCTATATATATTGTTATTACACATGTGAGTGTGGGGGAACTAACTTTCCTTTACACAAAACTTCATGTGATCTTCTTCTTTCTTTTCTGCATTTATGGTCCCCCATGCATACGTGTTTCATTTATTATCTTTCGTGTTGCATGCCTTCAAGATTTTTTTTTTATTTTTTTTTTATTTTTTATTATTTCATATGTTTGTAAATTAAATCACATGTAATGAATATGTGATTTTATTGTGTGACATAAATTAAATTAGATCACAGGAGAGACTATTGGAGAAGTTAAAGTTGTATCTAGCATGCACCAAAGAAAAGCTGAAATGGCTCGACATTCAGACGCTTTCATTGCCTTACCTGGTAATTACATATATTAATTCTTCTTATCAAATATATATATATATATATATATATATATATATATATATATATATATATATGAATGAAATTATTAAATGAATTTGCAGGTGGTTATGGAACATTGGAGGAACTGTTGGAAGCAATAACTTGGGCACAACTTGAATTCATAATAAACCGGTACCGGTTTATTAAATTTTGTGACTTATAGATATCGTGACATATATATATATATATATATATATATATATATATATATATATAGTTGGAAAATATGATGTAAGTATATGTATACAGGTTGGTTTGCTGAATGTGGATGGATATTACAACTCACTATTGTCATTCATTGACAACGCTGTTGATGAAGGCTTCATAGCACCATGTGCCCGTCATATTATTGTTTCCGCACCTACATCTCATGAACTCATGTCCAAACTCGAGGTATAAATTTATATGAATTCCGATTTTCGAGGCCCACACCGCGCGACGCGAGAGCTAGAGTAGAGTGAGTGTTTAAATGTGTTATTCTTAAAATCGATCTGTATATTAATCACCTCAGATATATAGCCTTCATCATTGACTCGATCAGGTTAATTTCTGAATCCATCCCTGATGGTTCTTTAATTTCCTTCGGTGCCCTTTCTGATTTTGATTTATGAATGTGTCACTGTTTTGTATCTACAATATTTTTGTCATCACAAGTATAGATTGAGTACTCTACCCCCCACCCCTCACAAAAATTATTGAAGTGGTCTATATAATGTTATTGCAGGAGTATGTTCCGAAGCACAATGGGGTAGCATCCAAGTTGAGTTGGGAGATGGAACAACATTTAGGATACAATACAAAATTAGACATTGCTCGTTGACCAATATATTATAAGAGCAGTGGTATTGTCAGGGCTATTTTTGGTAATGCATGCAGACTATTTCTACGTTATAACATCTTTGAACTATGCATTATCAATTTTAACATTACCCCCGGGATAATTGTCTTGGTACGTATTAATTACCACGAGCCTATATTAATTATACTTTTTTGCAGGCACCGTACATACATCCACTTTCAGTTCATTTTGAAGGTTGACACAAAAAGCCAATTATTATATTTATAATATATATACTTAGATTAATCAAGGATTAGACATTAATCAATTAATGTCAGGATCAACACTCACTTGTTTTGCCTCATAATTGTTTGGTTGATCTTGTACATTATTCAGTCCAATTGTAGAAATGTTTGTGCTTTTGTTACTTTTGATTTGTAATTTGATTCATCATATTCATAGGTGGAGGATTATATATATATATCCTTATATATTTATCGTCAGTTTCGCTTAGTGATTTCTATTTATGACAAATGTAATTAATTGTGTCTGAATATGCTTTTAGAATTGAGATGAATCTACCACAAATTCAATTCAGTTCACTATTATATATTATGTTGTTTTTCTATATATATTATTATATATGTTGTTTTTCTATATATATAGTATGATTTTTCTGGTACACAACCCTAGTTGATTTCTTTACACTGGTTGCCCGTTGCCCTCAATCTGCCTAGAAGTTTGAGTACTCCCCATATATACTTTCTGCTGCATGGAATTAAAAGGTCCAAATCGGAGTTACAAAACTGGCAAACAAGAGAAAAAGCTAGGCTGAATGTCTCGTGGACAACCATAAAAGAACGAAATGGATCGACCAAAAACTATATATACATCTAGGGCCTAAACTAATCTCAAATTCTCTGCTCGTGTCACCATTTGGCTCAGGAAGTTATGTGTGATGGGACGTCTAGACACGTTTGGAGTAATCAAAATTAGCTCATGGTTATTACTCCCTCCGTTCCAATTTATCTGAAACAGTTGCCAAGATCACGTTTATTAATGATGTAAGTTAATGCATTAACCTTTACAATGAAATGACTAGAATAACATTGGATATAATTAATGTGTCTACTGTAATATATCTACTATTGTAATAAATAAAGGTAAATCAAGTAAAAACTCAATAACTGTTGCATTGGAAATTTTACTGCCTCACATAAAATGGAATAAAATATTTTGACAACTGCCTCAATTGTTATGAAACGAAGGGAGCATCAAATAAGAGTCCTAAATTATATACTACCCTCCGTCCCATAAAAATTGTCCATATTTTACTATTCACGCAGATTAAGAAACTCAATTAATGTGTTGTGTTTTTGTAGCAATAGACATATATACCTCTAATCTTATAATTAATATTTGCTTTGGAATACGAAATGAACATACAACAATAAATGTTAGGCTAGGGGTATGTTTGGAAAAATAGCATTAAATTGTGTATTGATTTTCCAAATGTACACTTTTTATGGGACAAAACTTTTTTTAAATGTTGATACTTTTTATGGGATGGAGCTAGTATTATTCTTACACAATTTATTTTTACGAAAAAACTTAACTCATTTAATTTGCCGACTCGATACGGATACGAGAGTTGATAATTGATATATATGTGTGGAAAATACATAGGGAATCCACATTTTTGTTAGGATATCCCTAACCTCGATATAGGACATAGAAATGAACGTTTATACCAAAACAAGGCCAAAAAGTAATTAAACTCTTATTAAATATATTAAGACATATATTAAATAAATTGAATACAATCCCATCGAAGTCGATATGTCCGAGTGGTTAAGGAGACAGACTTGAAATCTGTTGGGCTTCGCCCGCGCAGGTTCGAACCCTGCTGTCGACGAGTTTTTTTTTTTTTTAAATTTCCATTTCCAGCTCTTTTTGGAAATATTTTTTTTCTCAACATAAATGTACTAACAATGCCTTAAATTGTATGTATATACTAGTAGGAAAACTCCTGCGATACACGGAGATAATGTTAATTTTGTAAATGGTCATTATCAATAAAAATTTCATAAATGTATCTTTTAAATCATTCCGTAAAACTGAAAATTGGAAAATAAAACGACATACTTCTCGAGATATTTGGCTCCGTTTGGTTTTGTCTTGCGGAAAATGATAACAATTTGCACCGAATGCTTCACATATTTTTAAGATCTTTGTTCTTGATTGCTCACCAGAGAAAAATGCCAAAAAATAAAATTTTATGAACCTGTAAAAATAACAAAAGCTCAACAAGCATTCATAGCACTAAAAATCAATAGTAAGAGAAAGAGGGAGCATGTACTCCTAAACACATAAAAAAAAAAAGTTAAATCGTAGAAAGTAACACAATACATCGATTTTTCATATTCCATGTGAACTCTACCAAAACAAAAGGAGAGTAAAGAAAGGATATCCTTGAACCTTTCACAAACAAAACCAAATCCACATTCTTCTAAAAGATTATGATCGAATGCAGCAAGTGAACAATATAGTCAATGCATGCGTAACAAAACTATACACCCCGTGAGCCCCTCAATCACGGAACTTTGGCGCACTTGCACATACTGGGGTAAGAATCTTTCGAAGCTGCAAGCTGAATAAAAATTTTACTTCATTATTCATCCAAAAGTAATAATATGAAAACTGCATGTCTAACTAAACTTAATTCCTCAAACTTGGATTTTTCAAACAATACCCATAATTTGGCTCACCATCTGAAGATTCTTTTAAAATTGAATATGAAATAATTTCACCGACAGCGGTCTGAGAAACTCTCCTTATCTATTTATTGAATTATATTCAGCAAAGCAGTTCATTAAGGAATATATTTATAAAAAAATGAAGACCTTCCAATAGTTTGACTCACCATCTGAAGATTCTTCCATAATTGAATATGAAATCTGAGAAATTCCTTATCTATGTAATGAAACATATACAGCAAAGCAGTTCATTAATCAAGGAATATATTTATTAAAAAAACACAGACCTTTTGATTCTACGCAGCAACAAACCTTCATCCCTTGGATTTCATCTTCACACATGATAATTACGTAGGACTCGGGTAAGGTCCCATACCCTAGTGGTTGCCACTAGGGTCTACCTGGGCTCTCGAGTGGGATGACCCGGGTTCGATCCCCACCCCCGTAGATTAAAAAAGCTTTCGTTCAAGTGGAAAAAAAAAATTTAATTACGGAGGACTCATTCAAGTCCTTTGACAATTGTTATTTTAATTATTTGAACAAATATTGTTGGAGAATCGTTAAAAATGAATATCCAGCATCCCAAAACCTAATGGGAAATAATATGAGCAGCAACGTGGGGAGGTTTTTGCAAATGAAAGTCGTGGAAGAGTTTTTTTTTTTAACGGCGGATCGTGGGGTTTGTGTAATGGGATGGTTACGTGAAATGTGAGGGATGGTTTTTCTTCAGCCTTTATTTTTTTCTTTTTGAGAGGTCCATCATGTTTTGTTTTTTTTTTTTTTTTTTTGAGGGCAGCATGTTTTTTTTATATATACTGTAAATTACTTAATTATTTAAAATGGGTCGTCGAGCGGGTCAATTTGCAGTTATTTGCGCTTAAATATCAACGGGTGGTGGTTCTAAAGGACAACTTTACATCTTAAATGAAGAATAGGACAAAAAAAATAATATTTGGTTGAGAAGGACAAAAAAAAAAAAAGATGTACAAAAATACCCTTAATGATATTTTTTTTTTTCACATTAAAGTCGTGCTGGTGTTACTACGTGTTGGTGTTACTACGAGTTACTACATTATGTGTTACTATGTTTGAGGGTGTTTTCATTGCTTTCTATACCCTACTGGGGAAGGGGAACCCCAATAGGGGATTAGTGTACCTTAAGATCGTGCACATTCATAGAAAAAATGCCAAAACGTTACTCTTTCTATACCCTACTTGGAAAGGGGAACCCCAATACGGGATTTGTGTACCTTAAGATCGTGCATATTCATACAAAAATGTAGTAACATTATAAAAATGTAGTAACATTACAAAAAATGCCGAAACGTTACTACATGTCCCTTGGAAAAAATGCCGAAACGTTACCAATCTAAACCCTAATTGGGAAGGGGAACCCAATAGGGGATTCGAGGACCTTAAGATCGTGCACATTCATACAAAAATGTAGTAACATTACAAAAAATGCATTGATAATTCCTCAAAAACAAATAATTGATAATTCTTCAACAACAATTCTTCAAGAACAAAAATAAAGACAGTAGGATTCATACAACAACAATTGATCAAAACCGAAATGCAGCAAAACCTAAAAAAAATTGCAAAAATGCATTGAAATGCAACCACTTTCATGATTGCTGCTTGAGATTCCACTTGAATCACAGATGTTGCCTCAGCACCATGGTTATCACAGATCGTGTAATTCCACATTCAATCAAAATAGTAATACACCAAACATGTAAAAAAAAAAAAAAAAAATGCAAAAAGCACCAAAAATGCCGCCGCCTCAATAACTGTCCCCACCGTATCCACCGCCGCCTCCTCCATATCCACCGCCGCCTCCTCCGCTGCCTCCACCTTCAACAGGTCCTCCATTAGGTCCAGTTACGTTCACAGCCTTAGCACGGCCATCACCGCCGTACTCCACCTCAAACTCGACAGACTCGCCCTCTCCGAGGCTTTTGTAGCCGAAGAGTCCTTGATGCCGGAGTGGTGGACAAAGAGACCCTCACCGCCATCATCAGGAGTGATGAAACCATAGCCTTTCTGGTCATTGAACCACTTGACTCACCGCCTCCACCACGTCCGCCGCCTCCTATGCCGCCGCCTCAAACTGTGAAAAAGGGGAAGAAACCCTAGAGTATTCTCATTTCTCTCTCTCACTAATTTTAACCTCACCGGCTTTTGTGTGAAATGTGAATGCACAGGTTTACAATTTATTTGTTGAATCTTTTTTAGAAGGGTATTTTTGGATATATATTACTTTCTGTCCTTTACAACCAGTGCATTTCTTTCTTGTCCTTTTTTCATAAATAAGATGTAAATCCGTCCTTTACGACCTTATCCTAAAATATCAATATAGACCATCACTAACTAATTTAGGATTTTATTTTATTTTACTTCATTTTATTATTCCAATGTTTGAAAGAAAATGAAATTGAAGTGTTATTTGGCTGACAGTTATTGCAATTTATTATCAAAAACAAAAACAAACAAATAAATAAATCCTCATTACGAGATAGACTTGTATACCCTTCAAATTATTTAATTAAATTTATCGGGCACATATGTCACTTGATTTTATAAATATCCTCTAAAACGATTATCTGTCGCCAAAGTTGCTACCTTCAAACACTAGTACTAGTACCGGTATGTTTTGAAGTACAACATTCCATCATTTTGATGTGGTTGAAATATGAAAGAATAAAATTACCTTTCGTTCCATGTGTAGTAATTATTGTCGCTTGTTACTTTGTGTAGAATAGATTATACTTCTTCATAGTTATATTTTACAAATTTGATTATAATCAAATTATATCACAATCAATCTGCAGTACATATGACAATCAAGAGTAAACATGATTTTTTTTTTGTTGAGAAGCTAAACATGATTATTGTGTCACTTATTATGGCATAACCCCGTATCTGTAAAACTTCTCATACTATGCTAAGCAATTTAAAAGTGTGGTGTATTTTTGGCAAGCATGGAGAAATTATCCAGTCACCTCATCATGTTTCCCTAAAATAATTAACTTCACATTATGTATATATCTAGCCATATTTTATTCCATTTATCCAAACTCCAAAGGCTAAATATTACAAAGGGTCCTCAAATGAGTTGTCTAACTTATCAGTGGTCTCTAGTGTATTATTTTGAAAAGCATCGACAACAAGGTCGATATGTCCGAGTGGTTAAGGAGACAGACTTGAAATCTGTTGGGCTTCGCCCGCGCAGGTTCGAACCCTGCTGTCGACGAATTTTTTCCAGGCTCTACTTTTTCCCTTTATTTACGCTTTTCCCTTTTTCATGTTTAATGACTCTTACATTTTAATCAATTTTGAGAACTCATCAACAAGTGACTACAATTATCAGCAAATTATCAACTGATTTCAAGGTTGATTACTAATTTGAGGTTAGATAAAATAAATGGTAATTTGTAAATGTGCAATAATTCATCGTTTTTTTAATTCAAATTGAAGTCCCTCTTTGCTTTCTTCAATAAAAATAAAATAATAAGCGACTCTTTTCTCGAGAGGTAAAGATGATTTCGAGAACCGTGGGCATATAGCCCCAACGCAAAAACGTTTTAAAGGACAAAGGACAGTATGTTGCACTCGCAACAATCTATAAGTTTTCTGGTCCATTTTTTTTTTTTTTCCCCCTCTTACTTTTCATGTTAAAAACCATGTTGGATCGATAGTGTTACTCACAAAAACAAATTGGAGAGACTTTGGATCACAAAGACGAGCCAACAAAGAGAAGGGAAAAAATGATTTACACCAAAAAAAAATTGAAAATAATATAGTAAGTGTAAGCATGTCTTGAGCTAGTAAGACAAACAATTTGGCAGAAAGTAATAATCTCCTTAGTCATCATCCTTGAATTCTCTGTTCCAAAAAAACACACAAAATTTAGTAACCAGCGACAGTTAAATCTGCAGTTCAATGTAAGAAAGCATCTTGTCTACATGAGATACGAGTGTAAACGAGCCAAAGGCCGATGCCCTTTAGGCCTACATTGTATCGCCCAATAAATCAAGTGTGGTGTCTTTACAGAGGTTAATTTTTGTAACCTTTTGAACAAGCTAAAATGACAGTACGTACCTGCGATCAAGATATCTAGGCTGAATACCGGACCCTTGACATGTAGTGCATGTCAATGAACCAGCTCCATCACAATTGATGCATCTAGATACTTCTTTTTCCCCTCCACCTAGTTCCACCGACACGTTGCCTGTCCCCGTGCAAAATCTGCATCTTTCTGACAAACAAACAACATCATATGAATATAGGTGGTAGATACTAGATAGTGTCTAATACGCTCACAGATACGATGTCTCAAGATAATCATGTCCATACAAACATTTGATTCATCCTATTCATGGTTATCATCAAAACACATATAATACTACTAAGATTCCGTTGGTTCCTATTATGTGAAGTTTACACCTGATGTAGAATTGCTTCAAGATCCTAGTCGGTGTCGGTGGGACATCACAATTGATACTCCCAACTATTCAAACTGAGTAATGTCACTATGAACTTACATGGTCTCAAAGAATCTAAAAAGAAATATGGACCAGAAACCTCCCCCCCTCCACCCCTACTATTTCATTTGCCATACTAGTAACATTTCAGATTGATAGACAAATGCCACAATTCAATATGGAAGTGTAGGAAAACTTCGGAAGACCTAAGGCATTGGAAATTTTATTAGGAACTTGAAGTATACAAGCCTTCATTTGCCAGCATTTGAAATGCTGGACACTTTCCATATGGATTACGTTGTGGGACCCTTTATTTGCACCACCACGTTTTTACTAGTGCACCACACTGTATAGACCATTTAAAAACTGATTCTTGACTCAAGAATCCTCTTTCTGAAGGTCAAAAGTGAGAATCGACCCTCGAAAAGTCGACTTTTAGAAGGTCGATTAAGTGTGGTACACTGGTAAGTTTGATATGGTGTAAATAAAGACTCCCTAAGTGTATTAATCAAGTTTAGTTAAATGTGTCCAGTCCACCCACTGGAATAGGTGGTGATATAATGATATGATGCATATAAATTCAATTGGCTACAGTTATGATAAACAAACAAGCATGCTTGAATTACATTACAAAACCGCAGTTCAAACGAGCCCTTAATGCTAAAGCAACATATGACTGAGTAACTAAAGAAACAACCAAGAACATTGCTTTGCTTGACTGAGGAATTAAAACAAGCAACTTACGAGCACCAGAGCCATTACAAGGAAAGCAGGGCTGAGTATTATCTCGCTTTGCCTGCAAACATATTTTGTAATGTACATTATCATTTCTTAGTCTCAGTTAATCAAATCACAACCACCTATATATATAAACACAAGCTCAGAAAAAATGATCTGGAATCAAAACATATAAGTGTTGCATATGCTTGGTTCCTATGTGTAAGTAAAAACAGATATCACACCCTCAAAGTGAAATAAAACAGAGTTTTTGAATGCTTACGGCACTATCAATTTGGGATTCATAAAAGACCGGAATCCCAATTCCAAAGGCAATGCTAGCCACCCCAACTGAGATTGCAACCACCTGCACATTATTATTAAAAATAAAATAAAAAATACAGCAAACAAATAACTCAAATTAAGGTCAATTTAACGTCTCAGCTCAAAAACCCAGAAATACGAAACTGTTTTCTTGATAAATTGTGATAAATATCATACTGTATTCTGGTCAAGATCAATGGCTCTAATGCAAGGATAAGAAGGAGGGGGTGACCGTTGATTTCGAATTGTTCTGTGGCAAAAAGTAGTAGATGTCTTGACTGGACAACATATGAAAGGAGAATTAAGTCTGCAAACAGAAGCTGCAATTGTCATTTCCTCCTCTTTTACTATATGTTGCGTGCTCCAAAAATGGTGATGATTATGAAGCTTTTGAGCTATGGAGAATGATGAAGAATTAGCAGAAGCATGAAGAAAAACTGAAACAATCGATAGATGGATGCTGAATGGTTTGAGTTGGATTTTGTGGGGCCATACTCAATCTTAACCAGAAGCTTAGTTTTTGGAGGGTAATTCTTCCGTAATCACTTTATTTGCACCGTAGATATACGTGAATGATCTGTATCACACAGTTTGAATTTGATTTGAAACTGTATGGTCCAAAATCATCCACGTGTATTACTCTTCAAACATCCTCACCATAGAAGAATTTTCCTAGTTTTGGGCCTTGGGCAGTTTCAATATGGGTTGGGCTTCTTGGGCATTGATGAGTGGTTCATTTATTATTCGAGTAGTATTTTATTAAGTCCATTCGATCTTACATCGTATCGAACAGTACTATTTAAACAAAAGTTATATTTGAGTTTGGACATTTACACTCGTATGAGTCGTATCCGGGTAAGATCATATGGAACTATGATTGTGGAGGTAAATTTATGATGACGTCTGCTATGATATGGAAAGCTCGGTGTAGCACACTATATGAAGGTCGTCCGGTGCTTACTTCAGCTACTGCATCAAAAGCTATTGAGGAATATGAATAATATATCGACTATCATCTTATCTTTCTTTAGCATGGTCCCGTCAGTAAGCCATGAGTTGAGTTGGTTTCACCTGCCACCTGAAGTTTTCAAATGCAAAGTGGATGCATCTTTATCCACAAGTGCGGCTGGCATTGAAATGACCTTCAGAAATACGAGCGGAAGCTTATTACAAGCTGTAGCTCATCAAGCTTATGTTGTGTTGGGTGTGAACACTTTGAAGCTTCTAGCCATTTTCTTCAAGTGGCAATATGTCATGGATGTAGTCGTCTTGGAAGTGGTTGGCTTGCCGGTGTTTACGCAAACTCAAGTATGGAAGTCTTTTTGGAGTTTTGTTTATTTATATTCATCTTTCTTTCATAAGACGCACTGATAATGTACCGGCCAACTTTTTAGCCAAACCTAGTCTTATCATTGGATCCTATTGAGATGCAAAAAAGGACGTAGTTTTATTTAAAAATATATATAAAAACAATACTAATCTCCCTCCCCCCTCAATTTTTTACATTTATTCCGATGAGAAAAATTTCTCGATTTTTATTTTCTTCTTCACATAAGCCTCAATCATTTTTTTGAGGTTGGTAAAAGGTAAAATCAAGTGCCGACACAGCCCATTTCAAATTAGCCGTTGAAAACATTTGCTAAAAGGGAGAGACCGGAAGCTTAGAACGGTAGCTCACTTCAAAAACTTTACGCCGGCGACACCGACGTCTCGCCTTCCGACTCTGAGTTTACTTTAATCGGTTCCGGCTGCTTTGCTTGTTTCTTCTTCCCCTCCTCAACAAGCACCTATAGCTTTCATTCCCGAACGGTAACAATTTTATGTGCTGATAATCGATTGTAATGAATTACATTATTTTTTGTTGCTATTTCGAAAATTGAAGTTCTTGTCTAAATTTAGATGCTGCATCTCGTTTTTTCGCCTAAATAAATAGCTTAGAAGTGTCTATAGTTTTCATTTCCAGCCAGCTAAAATCTTTGCCTATGTTGAAATTTGTTTCAAAAACTGCATATGGAGTTACAATTTGTTGATGTCGTATTGACATACACAAACCTAAACACAAGAATGTAGACTGGTATGAACTGAGAAACTTTTGCTGCTTTGATCTGAGGTGGATGAAGTAGAGAGGTATAATAGGACTGAAGCCATAAATCATTGTACGTTATGAATTAAATCTCTGGTCCAGTTTGAGAAAATGCAGATAGAATTATGTTGAAAGTAATGAAAAAAAAGGTAAAACAATACATGCCTTATCATTGGCTTATCTATTTTAAAGCTCTTTTTTAACTTGTAGAAGTTTGTGAATTGTAATTAGACTGGACCTGTTGCATGAGCTGTTAATAGAATATAAGATTAGGATGATCGGAATTGGGATTCGGTTTTAACTATGAACCGATTTATTGCATAAATGTATCCTAGACTTGGGTTCTAGAGGATGTTTTACAGTTCAATTTGACTACGGGTTGTGTCGTCTTACATTCTTGGCTTGATATGAGGATTCCCAGCTATGTGTTGAGGGATATCTTGTGCCCAACTGTTTTTTTCTGTATGGCCAATTCGAATTAATTCTTTAGTCCTCGCTTTTGGAAGTTATTTTAGTTGAAATATTCTGTCTTTTTCCTCTTTGGTTCAGGAAATCAAGATGATTGGATCGTTTCTTACCAGAGGACTTGTGTATGCATCAGTTTTGCTCCATACCCCACACCCCCCCCCTTTCTCTTAACTTCTGTTGCTCTATTTGTGACTTAATTCCATAATATTTGACATTCTTTTCCAGAATGGTCTTTGGTTATGCTTATCCTGCTTATGAATGCTATAAAACCGTGGAAATGAACAAGCCTGATATTGTGCTGCTCAGATTTTGGTGCCAATACTGGTAATATAAGTATTATTTCTTGCATTTTAAAAGGTTGGTCATAAAGCATCGGTTCTCACTCGTCTTTTTCCTTGTTTAGGATATTAGTAGCTATGTTGACAGTTTGTGAAAGAGTTGGTGACACATTTATCTCATGGTACGCGCTCCATACCTCCCTATGATAACCTGTTTAATCCTTCTGCATTGATTTATACGCTGCTGTGAGACTGTCTTCCATTTTGTATCGTTTCATGTAGGGTTCCGATGTACAGTGAAGCTAAGCTGGCTTTCTTTATCTACTTGTGGTGCCCTAAGACTAAGGTATGTGCTTTCACTTTGCGAACAAATGCGATACCTGTCTCCTCCTCTCTATCCGGACATAGTTTAACTCTTTTTTTACTTTTGAAACTATGTCAGGGGACAACATATGTTTATGAATCTTTCTTCAGACCGTTAGTAGCAGAACATGAGAATGAAATTGATCGTAGTTTGTCGGAATTGAGAACGCAAGCTAGTGATTTGGTGGTGCTTTATGGGCAGAAAGCTATTAGTTATGGTCAAACAAGAGTTTTTGATGTTCTACATTATATTGCTTCACAATCAAATCCAGCTCAGCCTGCTGTTAAGAAGGTGCGTACACGACGTGTTTGGGAATTTTTACTATATCTTTTTCTTCTCATGCCTCTTAATTCCATTTATTAGGGTTCTTTGTTTGTAGTAATTCAATCTAGTCCATTATTTTTGCTGCCGGTAGCCAATTTCCGTTTATCTGCTAGATTCATGGTGACGAACCGAAGATGAATTTCTATACATAAGTTCTGTTTTCCACCAAACCAATTTAAAGAAAGGCGTCTTTAGTGGCACTACGGTGTTCTTTGTTGTGGCACCACATTGAAAACTATCAACCTACAGAAAGTCAATTCTCAGCTCTGGATACAACTTTCACCTAGTCGGTCAACGGAAAGTCAAATCTTAGCTGTAGAATCATCTGTGAATAAGTTGATGGTCATAGTGGTGCCACAACGGTAGAATTTCTGCGGTGATGCCACTAAAGATGCCCTTAAAAGATTAATATTTTCATGAACTATTTTCAGACAAAGCAAGTGTGCCCTAATAGCTGGATTCAGAAACCATAAAACGATATATACTGCCACATTTTGTTCAAGCAAGTGTGTGTTCAGACATGAAATATTTCGACTTGATTCATATTCAGGGATTAAAGTTTGGTTGAAATGTTGTTTGATTTTGCATCGTTTTTTACAGCTTCCCTAGTTCTCTACATATGATATTCCTTTTTAATCTTTCTTGATCTCACTGTACTTATACGACGCCATGTTTGGTATTACAGAAACAAGATCAAGGTGTTACAAATCGTAAAGAAACATCCAAGCCAGTAACAGCAGCAGAAAAGCCAGTCTCTCTGCCCAGAACATCTTCAAATCAGAAGAAGAAAGATGACGACGTTTCAGAAGAGAATGCACCTCAAAAGCATGCAGCTACATTGTCATCTGCTGCTTTGAACACACGTGAAGTAGCACTAGCACCTGCACCTGCACCTGCACCTGTAGAGAGCTCGAAATCTTCATCATCCAATGAAGCAAAAGCAATGGAGATTGATGATTCTGTTGTGACTAAGGAGAATGCAGAACCTAACCTTCAAGAGACGGTTGTTGCAGGAATGGGTCGAGTCACGCGTGCTAAATCAAGGAAAACTCATACACCTACAAAATAAGTTGTTGGCGGGCCAATGGCCACATTCACTGATTATTCTTGTATGAATAATGCGGTATGACCGTAACAAGTTTGTCACAACATTAGACGTAACGTGATGTGGCGATCACGTAGGCAGTGGGGCCCATGTATTTTAAGAAGATAAATTGTAATAAACTGTTGTGCATTGACTACTATCGTATCATGGTCGTCACGTCATGTTTGTGTCAATTGTTGTGATAAATTTACCCTAGTCGTAGCATTTACTCTTGATGTATTTGTTGTATTAGTTTTACTGCATCTTCTAAACACTGAAATGCAACAAGTCTATGATATGTGCCATGAATATGCATGTGGCTTTTTCATTGGACGTTCACTGAGCCCAGATTTATTCTTAGCCATTGTATTTTCTCAAGTGTGTGTATATATATTGCTAAGTATACAGCACATATATTCACAAGACAATTTAGTCTGCCAGCATGTATTTGACTCGGAATAGTTTGACTAAATTCAGTTCTTTCGGTTCGAGCCCAAGTTTAGCTACTCGAATAATTAATCGAGTTGATCTTGAGCTTCAAATATTATCATCAATTAGTTCATGAGTAATTGAGCTTCATAATATAGTAATCAAGCAGTTCGTGAGTAATTGAGCTATATATTAAAAGGGGATTTAAAGGCACCACACTGTATCTAAGTATATTCAGTGTGATGCTCTTAAAAGCCCCCGATTATTAATTGTTAATCGAGTCAAGCTAAGAGACGAGTCAAATTATATTAAGTACTAAATGAGTTGACTTGGACCTTGATTTTCTATGACTCAATCAAGTGACGAGCCCAATTTTTTTTAAGATTGAACCTTAGAGAGTATCAACTCTGCTGAGCTCGATTACACTTATAGACCGGGTTTACAGTCCTTCTCTACTTGGATCGAATAAAATTCTTTTTATTCTCTTTTGTTTTTCGTTGTATGACACAAAACTCTATGAACATCTAGCCATAATTAATCACTAAATAAGAATATAGTTCAATTGGTTCATGTTCGGATATATATGACATAATAATAATTAAACAGATGCTTAGCAGTAACTCGCCTAAGGTAAACATATGCTGTACATATATTATTTTATATATATATTCCTAGGAAAACAAAAACAAAACAAAAAACTGTTTTTTAAAAGTTACCCTGACCCTCTAGTTATAGGGCAAAGATTTTTACATTTCTACCAAAAGCTACCCGTACTACCGCTTCAAAAGCTATATAATAAATATATATACACAAAAATACTACTTGTAATAATAACCTTTGTCGTCATTTCCTGAACTAACATATATTTTTTTTTATTTTTTTTAAAACTCCCAGTATTCAAATCCAAGATGCACGACTGAACTAGAATTTGTGTTTAGGACCAAACATCTGTAACACTGGATTCATGACCCGATTTAAACCAGTAATCATCATCAATCTGCAAGTTTGATAAAAGCATGGTGTTAGAGCGTACATACATCAAGTTTTTTTTTTATTTATTATAATAATAAATTCTATATTTTATCGACTTCAAAAACATAGGGAAGAGCAACTTACACTAGTCTCTGCAGGCATTATCTTTTGAATTTTAGATGATTCCGGGCTTTGCGAATTGTTAGTATAAAAAGGATGTTCCTGGTTATCATTTTGTTGCCTTAAATCCTTACAAGCTGTTGATTCTGCTGATTTTCTGCTATTGACGACTGAATCCACATTGTGCTCTTCATTGTTGCTGTATTGAACATGATCAAGTGTATAAATGATCTGAATTGATTAGTAAAAAAATACTACTCCAAGTCATACATTTTTAATCACAACAATTTTAAGTTATAAAGTCGTGAGCTAATGAACCAAACATGAAACTGCTTAAGATTGACTCTTTTATTCAATTTGAGTCAAGTTTAATCTCAAATCATCCTAAACCAAACTATTGAACCAAAACTGAACTTGAACCCCCAGACTCATTTCCACAAATGTGAAAAAAAGCAAAGTAAGTTTACCTCAAAAGATAAACGTCGATAGGCCCTTGAGTGCTTCTAAAACTTAGCATGTATCTTCTCTCATGCAAACCACAATCCTGTTAAATTCCATTATCAATGTAATCCAATAGAGCTCCAATAGTTTTTTTCTGTGAACATTTGTAATTGTATGTATACCTACCTCGTTAGGACCAGGTACTTCAATCATACTACCACGTGGAGCATGGACGGCAATATTAGTCGAATTCTGAAACGAAAATAAATAAATTTAAACACATTGAATGTATATCCAGCTATCAAAACATCATCGAAAAAGTAGAGACCATACCCTTAATTGAGGCAAACTCATCATGTCTGACTCTGTTATAAAAAGACTCCTAAACAAAAATCAAAAACAAAATGTGAATCCTAAACACAAATAAAATCAAAACAGTGAATCAAAAAGTTAGGATAATAACAAAAAGATCTTTAGGAAGGAAATCCTCGGGTGGTCACCCAGAAATGCAGAATTATACGTAATGGAATGTGTTTCTTTTGAGTATTCTGCTTTTACATGTAAAAACATGTGAATTCGGGTGACTATCAAAGAATTTTCTAGGTATTAATAGTATTAGTACTTACTTTTGAGTTTTCGCATTGCACTCGAGAGCCCTTATTTTCTCAAGCTTTTCACTGAATAAAAACATATTAGGCCAAAAGAATTCACAACCAACAAAACATGTTTAATAATAGATACTACCAACGATTTCATTCGTCATACCTTATACGGTTGTCAATTTCGCTTTCTACCGCGTTCAAATCTTCCACTTCTTTCTATCATAAAGAATAAAGAGACATGAGAAACAATAAAATGAACTCAAAATTTCATTCGTTTTTCGTCTAAAATGAGGTTATGAAATGGATATGGACCAAATATCAAAAGACAAATATATTTTTTCGATAATAGTTACATCCAGTTTTAAGATAGTGCTGGTGCAAAACAAGAACTGGCGAATCAATAACGACCCACCTGTAACATTGCAGCTTCATTGCTCGATTCTACTTGCATGTGAGGAGTGCTAAAAAAAGCAACAGTTGGGTGTTATTAAATTATGGATATGGAATTATTACGACGAACAAACAACAGCATACCTCCAACAAATGTTATTCTTTATAGTTTTTTCTATGAGTCCAATCCCTTCAAGAACATTTGTTATGTCGTATATTCTCCTCTTTGGCACCTGTAGACATTGACATTGTAATCAAGCAAAGGAAAAAAGAGGGGAAAAATAAATAAGAATCTAAAGCTAAATCTGATACCTTTAAATCCACTGCTGTTCTATTAAGATCAAGATTTCCATTATTAGCTGAGTTAAGCAAATCGATAAATCTCTTTGTCAACTTCCCTGCAAGAAAGGAAGCAGAGTAGTCAAAATCAAAGAGTTAGTTTTTCTTTCAACAAATTTTTTTCTCCATATATATAATAAAGAATTAGGTTACACGGATACGCGAAGACCGGATCCGCACTTGAAAACCATAGGATACATGTACGAGGTTTACAAATATAAGGACCGAATTAGGTATTTCATCATTTTGGCCAACTATTCATTCATTATTTGAAGGTATTTACTCAATATTCGACATGGTTCTTCATTTCACAGATCGAAGTTATGAATATGCATATACGAATCCCATATCCAACTATAGAGCATTACGAGTTCGTCTCTAGTTGTAACTTAAGTATCCTGCGCGTATCGGTGTCGGATACGCATTGTATAGTGGATACGGGACACTTACCAAATAGAAGTATATGCGCATCATAGATATAAAATAAGCATGAAAGTGCTAAATTTGGATTTGATGCTTACCTAAAGAGTTATCTTGTCTACTGCTACCACCTACAAAAACAAAAATCATTTGGTAAGGATATGCCTTGAAATTCCGAACAAGACAAACACAAAAACAAGGCACTAAATGACCTTCGATTGCTCTAAAAGCCTCCATTTCAGAGAGGTTCTGAGCTTTTGCATTCTTGTGTTGCCTAGGTTGGAAAAGTCGTGATGATCCGCCATGTCCCTTCATATTTGGAACCGTAGTAATTTGTGCATAGCCGGCCTACAAAACACAATTATGCAGGAGAAGCAAAAAATCAGTATAATGAAAATCCACACCATGGAAATACGGAGAAAAAGTATTAGAGAAATCAGAACTCAAGTTATTTCCCATCCTTCAAAAGCATATTGCTTTTACAACTGCAAACCTTAACATGTTCAAAAGATATTCTATATTAGTGCCAAGGATCATATTCTAGCTTTACAATTAATTAAAGGGAGGCTATTATTTGCACCACACTCATTCTACTTGTGCACCGTGGAACCGACCTTGTGAAAGTCGATTTTGGAGCCAAGAACCAAGTTTCCCTAGATGCATTGTGAGAACAACTTTGGGAAAGTCGCAAAACCGACTTTCACAAGGTTGGTTCTAGTGTGGTGAAAATAAAGTCAATTCAACAGGCAGTAATTAAACAATCAAATTAAAACTGGACAATCTAAACATCACAAGTTAAGCACTTGCCCACTAAAATAGTTTAGATTTAAAGCCAACCAAGAAAGAATTGATTAAAAAGAAAACATACAGCCCTAAATTGCCGTTTATTTCATTCAATTTTTCAGCCTAAAATTAATATAACATCAAGCTCAAAAACTAAAAGCAACAGAACATAAATGGTTCATAAATATACAAGAAGTAACTAATAAATCAGTAATCTTACAGAAACGGTGCCAGAAGGAGTAGAATCCTTATCATCATCCATAAATCTGAAAAAAGTCGGTGGTATTGCCTCAGGGTGAGTGATGCAACCATTAGGCACAATCAAGGCGGGGAATAAACACTTATTAACACCAGAAGGAAAAGTCGAAGGAGTCGCCGAGCAATTTGACTGAAAATCTAAACAGCCATTTACCGACGATAAGCCGTTGCTAGAATTGCGATTAAGATCGAAATTCCTCTTCTTCTTCTTCTTCAAGGATTTGGGTTGTTCCATCATCTTAGAAAGTCGAATCAGGGATTTTTTGAAAAATAAAAAGAGGTTTTTGGAGGGGAAAATTAAAGAGTCGGCGGAAACGGCGGCGAAGGATTAAATCAATTCTGGCGCTGAGTTCGAATGGAGAAAAGACCCGCCTCTCTGTGTTTACTTTATTTATAGTCTCTGAAAACTCTGTGGAATTTTATCGCGGGCCGGATTTTGAGCTTAATGGGCTCGGTGATTATGGGCCTTCTTGATTATTCTGTTGAATTAAATTGGATTAATGTAAAAGTCTCTCATTTTCTATTTTTATTGGCATTACTATAGTGGGATTTCAAAGACAACCTGCATGTTCTCGTACTTTTTGATAAATACTCCATTGACTGATAAGGCCGCTATGTTGGAATGGTAACCCTAATGATATGCAATAAGTATGTCCGTATAATTTTGATTACTAGATAAAATAGTTACATAACATTGTCTATGTCAGGTACCATGAAAACATGGATGAATAACCACATTGCTGAAAAACGAAGCTTACAGGGATGCCTCTGTCCTTTACCCAACTCCTGATGAAACAGATACGATTACTGTCTCTGATGCAGTTTCTTCTCTCCCATTGGTAACTACTTTATTATTTAGGTTGTTTAAATGATGTCTTACTCTGTCTCCCAACACATATTCCATTGCTGCTAAACAAACCGATTTATTATTTAAATATTATAGAGAAAAACAACTTGGGTTACTAGAAAACCTAAGTTTGTGCCTGCTGCACAAAAATACTGGATACATGCTTGTAAGGCTTGCAAAAAAAAGACTTGATATTCCAATGGAATGGGTTATAAAGTGTTCCAAATGTGGTGAGGCCAGCGGTGTGGAAGTCGGGTTTGTTGAAACAATCATTTATATTGATATTAAATTATGCTTTCTACGTTCACAGATTGTTTTCTTATATTCTATTCAAATTGATTTAGGAGTCGAATACCAATACAGCTAACTGAAGGAGAAAATGTGCTCTTCGTCACTTTAAAGTCCCCAGATGTTGAACTGCTGACAGGAATTACTCCACAGCAGCTTAAAGATTCTCAAGAATTTGTGAGTTTGTTTACGTACCTCAATGTATAAATACACAACATTAATGATTCTTACAGCTCTGTTGATGTTCCAGGGACTTCAGACTGAAGAAGAACTAAAGACAGAGTTGGAGAAGCTGACGGTCGTGTGTTTCTTAAATAAACAAGGAACAAAGGACCAAGCCAGTAAATCTGTTCACGGTGATCGCTATGTGGCGATCAAAACATACAATGCTCTTGATGTGAAGGTTAATGTTGATCCTGAAGCTCTACTAAACGAGATTGATACCAAGGTTGATGAACCAACTGAGAAGCAGTTTTTCACCCCAATTGCAAGTAAAGTGCTCAAGGAGATACAAGATGAGCAAGCTGTTAGCGCCGATGAAGAATACATACTTTAGGAAAGTGGTTCAGGTAGCTCAGCTGGTTAGAGCAAAGGACTGAAAATCCGTGAAGTAGTCGTGGTCTGACCGGACACCAGACCGCTTGTGCCCTCCCATTTTGTCTCGCCCTAAATTGAATGGCTCTCGTAGTTACGCTGCGCCCCGACCCGAGTCCCCACGTCCGCTTTTTTCCGCCCAAGAAGTTGGTTGGCTGAAAGCATTGTTCCGTTCAATCCATAAACACGTGCAATCCGTATAGGAAGTTTTCTCGCCAAAGCTCAAAAGAAAGGGAGATGCCAACTCGAAGGCTTATTCTATCGAAAAAGAAGATGAGCTAATGACGAAGGGACGATTTGGTTTAGAGGATTAGGAAATGGTTAATGGTTTTAGCACATTTATCTTTTATATAATCTAATAATATGTTTTTTTTCCTTATGTTCATATTGATGGAAATGAAATTGTTTTTTTTTAAAGAACTTTCATTAATTAAATATACAAAAGTAAAATGGTTTTTTTTTTTTTTTGAAAACTTTCATTATTAATTAAACATACAAACGTAAAATTGATGATAGGGATTTGATAAAGATGATTTCTTGGTCTTTGACAACAAGAGGATAAATAATAATATAAATTCTCAAAAGAAAAAAGAAAAATAATAATACAAGGAGATGGCCAAGAGACGCATAAAAATGAAGTGGGGGAAATACCCATTTCCTCATTTTGAGATATAGTACCCCACGTTATTGTTATTATTATAGTTCCAATAACAAGATATGAATATGAAAAGAGTGTTTTGATAAATTATTTAGAATATTTTATTTCCAATTATTTGCCATTGTCAGTGATTGATTTTGAAATTGAAATTGTTTAGTGACAATTATCCAGGAGGAGGAGATAAATAAGGATGAAGAATTGATATCCAATATTGAAAATCATCATTCTGATGGTTTTAAAGAGATGGGACATGATATAGATTTTAGTAAAAACATTACAAGAATGATGCGTTTGTGTAAGCCTAACACTTAAATCACATATGATACCGTCTAATAAGTATTATGACACTACTCCAAGAAAACGAATTAAACCCCTTTTAATCCAAACTCACCGATTGATTAATCCAGTCGTCAATCGATCAGTGAGTGTCGTCACTATTAGCAAAAACTCAAAATGAGAAATGGTCTTCAATTGTGTGTAACTGTAAAACAATGATAATTAAACGAGTTCTTCAGTCACTGCTGCATATTCGAGTTCCACTCAATACATACCCTCCGGACGTACTCATCTGCATATGAGGGTGTGTTCTTAATTCAAGAACCTGCACAAATCACCCCACTTATTAATTCAAGAACCTGCACAATTCACGAGTGTCTGTAGTCTATAAGAATGAAATCTACTAATAAAAACGCCATAGGTTGTGTTTGGTGGTACCTGATACTCACGTAGCCATGGTTCACATATTTGTAAGTTAATCGCCAATTTTCCTATCTGCAGATTCCGCATACACATAGCCAGAGGCTGCAAAATAGCAACCTTAGATTCTAAACATATATGTTTATATTTCTCATACTATATGGTTATTCCATATGCAAGGTCACAAGATAAAGCACTCTGACACTTGAAAAAGATAAAACATATACTATGACTTGTGACTCCACAACCTATGTGAAAATTCCCACAACATAGTAAGGCCGTCTTTAGTGGCACCACACCAAAATCAACTGTTACGACACCACAGTGAAAAGTGACTTTTCCTTTGTCAATTCTAAAGCTGAGAATGGACTTCCCGGGGTGCAAGACAATTCTCAGCTCTATAATTTTGTTTCTGGCCCCCGCACAACAATTTCTTAAGAGCAAGAAAATCACAAGGGAATACTGTGAGTACTACTTTAATGGATGGAATGGAGAGAACCTGTTGATATTGGTGATAGATTGCAAATGGGGCCGAGAAAGATAATAGCGGAAGTAGTTCTTTCACAATGCTCCAAGGATCAAGATATGGTGCTGCAACTATTAAGCTACAAAAAATAAAAAGGATTAAAATGTTAGATGATGTATAATACAAAAATGTATGGTTCCTAGTAGACGAACAAATAAGCCACATGATAAATAGATAGATCAAAACCTAGAGAAGCCATTCTCCTTCCACATCTGAATAGCCTCTGGCGCTGCCTTCTGACCAGTTTTTTTCGCTTTACAAGATTTAACTGGAGAATCACTTGCTTCTGGAATAATAGTATCCGTGCCATCACTTTCAGATGGAACCGTGTTTACCGTCTTTTCTTCTTCTCCAATCATGGGCTCACACGTAGGCAGCACTTCTTCCTGCACGATATAGATCATAAGGAAAATATCATTCCCTGCTAAGTAAATGGTCGGAGCAATTTTGTTAATGCCAGAGCATTTTGCTCTAGATTTAGCATGTTTTCACTGGCAATAGCAGCGCCCCATAAGGAGAGAGGCCAAAACTTGGACTATTGAATTATAAAAAAGAAATACGGCTGACTTACGCTTGATTGGTTATTGGGAAGACAGGGATCTTCTGCAGGTTCATTAGACAGTGTACTAACATTTGTAGAAGACAAAAGATCTTTATGGGGACAATGAACAATCCTACACCAAGAAACTATTGACTCAGATAATTGTATAACATTAATGCCGACATCTACCAACAGGTCTATGTAGGAAGGAAGAAAATGTGCAAGTAAAAACTCCAAAAGAATGGTAAAATCCAAACTGAATTTCGAAAAAATCAAAACAAAATCATATGCGCTTCATATGCAATTGCAATTTGCATGAGATCAGATATTAATATCCAGCAGGTCTTACATGGCTCCAAATGAAAGGTTTTCAAGACTTGTACCTTTCACGAATTTCATCACTGAAGTTGAACATCCGAACAATATCAGCTGGATATGGTGTAGTTCCAGTAAACGTATTGCATGCATAACCATTACCTGTAGAAAGGAGGGGAGGGAGCCAGCACTCTTAATGTTCTGAAAATTCAAAAAAAGCACATAATTTTCATAACCACTTGCAAATTTGACCATCATTAATGCAATAGTTATAAAGTAATGAAAAGTAGTTGGATTGTTAATATATTAGGGGTAAGATAGAGAAAAGAGTAATAAATGTTTCATTGGTATTCTAAAATGACTTATATTCTGGGACAAACAAAAAGAGGCAGACTGACTTATATTCAAAGGTCCACAACATAAACTTCCTGCTACCGAGTGACTTGACGATATGTAGTACTAATAAACATACCATGATAACTGATAAGGCATAAATAATTATCCCTTGAATTTTCCCAGTGCAAAACAGAGCAAGTACTGAGATTCGACATTTAGGGATTTGCAGGTCGAATTCATGTGCAACATCATTGTCATTTTCTTGAACCTAAGTAAACCTCTAGCTGAATGCACATTTCGGTTACTCATACCAAGTATTTTGGTTATTCAGATTTCCCTTTTGAGAAGAAAAAAAAAAGGTTATCATGAATCAACAACATAGTTACATACCTCCCAAACGCTCTGCCACAGCCCCGGTCAGGAGACCACCAATCATATCCACTAAAAGGACATTTGAATGTGATGTTACATTAGCCATTGACAGTAGAAGAGATAAAGCGTCCATTCGTAAGAACCTGCCAAGCGTAGTGGAATGAAGGAAAACAAGTTAACATTTCTCAAATACGATAGTTATAAGCAAAATGCTGACAGTTCCACTGTTTTTAAATGGCTGCCTCTTAGTCAAAGTACTACAAACCACCAAATTATAAAATGTGCAAAATTACAAAAATTTGTCCAAGATTTTCAAGAAAAAACCTACAAAAAAAAAGAGATTTACTTTCTAAGGGAAAAGTAATGACAATTTAGGTGACAGATATGTGACTATTAATCATAGTATTTTGGTGCAATATCCATGCGACACTTTTTGGGCACGAACTCAGACATGTTCCGACCACTTTGCCATTTAACCTTTGGTAACATTGATATATATAGAATATATTGTTGTTTCATTGTTTGTGTTATCATGTAGTATGATAGAGCTCAAGCCTGAAAATGAGAGTTTTATGTTTCAAGGGAGATACCAAACGGGATGTTGTTTGATGTCAACAGATTTTGCAAAGAACGTATAGGGTATGTGTGTGTTAGTGTATTGTGAGGCAAGATGTAAGAAGAAAAAATAACTTCCTTCTCCTGAGGAGAAAAACAATTTTATAAGATGAAAACGATTTTCTTTTTTACGAGTCAAAACATGCTTCTGAACATCAAGCTATGTAAATATTTATAGCTTAAAGATATGGACACACATATCTATTATGACACTATAATAAATTGCATAAGGTACATTATACTTTGACTAATAGTCATATGTTATTTATAAAACAAGTCCTTACTTTATCCTGTCGTCACTTTCAGAAATCACAAATATATATGTCCTTACTTCATATGTATTCACTAGCAGAAATTACATTTATTGAAAGACCATATTGGTCAGTAGTGAATGCACGTCTATATCACTGCTTCAAAACACACCTACCCTGAAAGTCATTTGTACATAACATGTATTCCAAAAGTGCAGAAAATATACTGCAAATCTATACAAACCATTCGTTATACATGACTGAAACCATTCATAATATACGACTTACCCTATCTGTTCAGGACGCTTTTTGAAGTACGCCTCGCATATACTGTTCAAAAAAGGAAAGTTACAGTAAGTAAGAAACAGCAAAAGTAACCACAATCTTGACAGGATTCCCCTCTAAAAAGGAAAAATACAGTAAGAAATAGCACAGTAACTTTCAGCTTGATCCCAAACATATTATTTTAAAAGGAAAAACTTCTCGGAGGGAGGGATAGCAGCTATTTTTATAAAGAAGGGCAGCAAAGCAGGTGGAGGTACTGAAAGACAATGTGATGCGACATACGTGATGAAAACTTTAAAGACCCATAGGTTCCTTATTTTAATGGAACTTCTGCCAAATGACAAATACTGCTGTAGGTTTCTCAACATGAGTCATGAGATTCTAGTAACACAAGCACTTTGATGGAAGAGGCACATAATAAGAAAAAAGGATTGTTTCATTAAAATCACTTGCTTCGCTCAGATGTAGGAATCAAATGCACCTATTAAAATTAGTAACAACCAACAAAGCAGAAGTATAGATGATTTCGTTATGGCTGTTGTATCCAAATTTTTCTAAATGATAACTAATAAGCTCAAACAACACACTTCAAAGTTAGGAGTTAACCGCCTAACATTAGGATACAATGGCATTCTTATGTGAAATGGATCTATATATATATTATCTGCAGAAGTCAAAATTATCTCCTAAATGACAGGTAAACATGATCGAACAACACACACAAAAATCAGGAGTCAAACCTTCTTGTAGTAGGACGCCTTAAAAGTAGTCTAGGTGAGTATTTCTTCTGTTTTTTTAGCAAATACTTCTCCTGCAGATAAAATGGGCTTAAACATGTCTTTAAGACGCATGTTATGCATACATAACTGAAACAATCCAAGAGTACATACTTGAGAAAACGATGTCTTCTTATCAAATGTCGCACTGTGCGTAATGATTGCTTTGACTATTTCATCCCCAGACTTACCCTCCCTGCATATAGTGGAAAACTGGAATTTGTCAAATATTGAGTGGGTGGGTAACAATAAAATCAAGTTTAAATCAACTCTCTTCTATTAACGGACTATGATATCTCGATTCATTATCATTTTACTCTGCTTTCCCACACTTCCATATTCCGTTGCAATTACACAATTTGTAGGACGGACATTGCAACATTGGTTGCAATATTGACTTTGCAGAAGCGTCTGAACCCAAAATAATCTCAGTATGACATATGACTTCAAATGCTGCCTAATAGCAATACGCAGACTAGCTATATCGTACATACAGTCATACATCAATGGTTGTTTTGATTTCCGTGAAGAAACCTGTGATATTTCGTTTCTAATAGCAAGCAAACATTAAAAATGAAGACCTTTGCAGAATGTGGGTTGCAATATGCACGACATTAAGTAATTTCCAATTCCTTCTCAACTTATACCGACGTCGATACTTCAGCAGAAGATAACATTAAATTCAAGAGGTTCTCAGTCTCTCGTTCTACCAATCAATGTAACATTAAATAAAACAAAAGGAAAGCTTGTAACCTCTTCATCTCATCTATACGATCGGCCTTTAGACTTTGAGCAGTGTTATCATCAACCAATGCACGGTTGTCTCTAGACTCCGAGACCTTTGTATTGTCACCTTCTTCTAGCAGATTGCAATCACCTAATCATCCAAATTAATCCAAAAAAAACTGAATGTTTTTCTGAGAGGAGGGGAATGAATAAAAATAAGAATCGAAATAGGCAAGATGCAATAATGAGGGATTGTTCTGAACACATCATTTGAGATTTCCAAATATAGCCATGCTCTTTTATGTGCACATGTCTATGGACATCAAAAACTTTAACTATAACACAAACCAAAGACCCCAGGCTATGATGCACGGATACTTCTGTATGGTAGTGTGTCCCATGTTCGATATGGATATGAATATGACACCAATACGCACCGGATACTTAGGATAGACACCTAGGGACGAATTTATAATTTTCAAAAGTTGGATACAAGATTCGTGTATGCATATTTATAACCCGGCTATGTAAAATGACGAACCATGTCGAAAATTAAGTAAACACCTTCAGATAATGAATGAGAAACTGTATAAAATGATGAAATACTACAAAAAAATGAAAGGGAACCAGTACTTATATTTGTAATATATACATTAATGTCCCCATACCCGTATCCTATATTTTTAAAAAATCCCACACCCGCGTATCTGTATCTACATATCAGTATTTGTCCATCCTAGACCTCATGCACAACTTAGTATCAATAATATACAAATGCACTGGGAAAAAAAGAGGGATCAATAACAGAGCTCGTTTAAGCAATAAGGTAATACGCACTGACCAACAAAGTTAACCTAAAAAATGAAGAAGAAGGAAAAAAAAAAAAGCAGACCGTTTGTTGTCGGAACTACGCGAGACAAAAATGGCCCATTGTCTCCATTCTCAACTTGAAATGTAGTGCCAAACGGACATCCGACCAATGGCTGCAGAGAAAACTTCTTGTTCCCGATTTTCAAAGTTCTACAACCAAAAAAACAACAAAACAGTCAAGTCTTTTGTTAAGCAAAATCAAGCACAAAACAGAGAGCAGTTAAAAATAGTCTCTGGAGGTTCAACTTACGCGGCGGCTGTAAGACGTTCAAAAACCGTGCGTTCACCATTGTTGATGTCGAGCAAGACACTGCAACCTTCCCACGTCAATCTAGAAATTTTACATGGATTTTCCTGAATGATTTCGTTCGCCATCTTTAACCAGAAGCTGAACTTTGAGCCAAAAATATAGATTATAGACTTTAATGTTTATTCCGTGTAAAATGAACGAATCAATCAAGAGTCCATAAGCAGTTCAGCGTCCTCGGAAGCGGGTTTAAAATTAGGAGGGTTTACAAAGGTGATTTTGGGTGGGAACTATGATGGGTGAAAATAGGTCTGTATACGGTTCGAGTTGCTCACGAGCGTCTCGACGCTCGACTCGTGAAATGCTTGTTGCTAGTTTATATATGATTTAATTGAATTCGATTTAAACTCAAACCGTTCATCAAAGGTAACGAAACGAATTCGAGCATTGTGAAACTTAACTCGAAACGTCTCGAGTTTTATCTAGCATTATGATATGATAATATATTTATAGAGTGTATTATTTACTATTTGTTTCTTTTTTTCTGGTTAAAAGGGGATCGATCTTATATATAACTCAAAACACAAGGTTCAGTACCATGCTAAACGTAAATATCTAGTTTTCTCAACACTTCTGTTGGCAAGGACGAACGCCGGAGGTGAGTCTTCATAGTTCATATAGATCAAAGATGGTCTTATTCCGTCAAAACCAAATATCACGAACAATCACGCTGAAGATCCAGTACCATAGTCTAGTATCACTTTTGTTGTTGTTTTTTACTAGCCAAACTTGATTATCTTAAAACTTAATATTTTTTTCCGAGCCACTCGAGTATTTGTTCGAGTTTGAAAGTTCTTAAAAGTTTGCCCTTATCTTGCCCTACTCTAGATATCTCCCTCGGGTCGTCAAAAAAAATACCTTTCTCGGACTGTATGCACTGAGGTTAATATATATGCAGCGCTTAACTTGGGGAAATATTTTGGGCTTCCTATGTTACACGATCGAGTTTCTAGCAGTCATTTCGGATTTCTGATAGCAAGAGCGCATAAGAAACTTTCGGTCTGGAAATCAAAGTCCTTCGCTAAAGCTGCAAAGCGTATCTTGATTCAAGTGGTCACCTTCACGAGAGATTTCTTCGTATGCCACGTAAGTGATTCGCATTCCCTCGGAAAATTGTAGAGGCTACATAAAGGATAAACATAATTATTATTTTTGTATGACGTTGAAACCAAGAACAAGCTTCATTCTATTAGTTATTTGTCGGCCCAAGTGTGTTGGTGGTCTGGTCTTAGAGAGTTAAAGGTGGTGAACAAGGCTCTTTTTGTCAAACTTGGTTGGAGGCTTTCTTTCCAACCCCAATGCCTTGTGGGGCTTCAGAGAAATATGGGGATGTGTTTAGTGACAAAATCCATCATGGTGCTTCTCCCTCCTTGAAAGGTATTTTGTATGATAGAGACGTCTTGATGCATAATACTTTTTGGGATGATGGATCTGACAAATAGGTTTGAAAGCACTCTCCCACGAACAAATTTTCGGTCCAATCCTACAATGATATTCTCCATGCCGCAAGTGGGACGTTACAATAGCGTTTCTGGAATAGAGTTTGGAGTACGCCAAAACCTATAGGCTTTATCTTCTTGTTTAGGAGGCAAGACACAAGATCTTGAAGACTAATAAGTTTTTACATTTACTCATGCCTGAGGTAGACGCAACTTGTGCCATTTGTAATTCTTCAATTGAGTTTAATCTTCAGGCTTTGCGCGACTGCTTTTGGATTAAGGACTTGTGGTGTCAGCTTTTTCCCGAAGGTGGCATCATCGTTTTTTTGACATCACAAGAAATGACAGTTGGGTGGACTTCAACCTCTATCAACGAATTCTTGATGATGAGGAGGACCTTCATTAGAGACTAATTTTCACAGAAGACATTGTTACGGCTTCTTGATGATGAGGACCTTCATTGAAGACTAATTTTCAGAGAAGACATTGTTTGTGCTCGACATTGGAAAAATAAGTTTATTATAACTCAGAAAAGCTACGTTCACCGAAATAAATCCCCAAAAGAATACCGAACTTTGACCTGGTCCATTCAATTTTTTTGGTCTTTTTGTATTTGTCTTATTATGTAAATAATGTACGACCCAGATCACTTTTCTGTGTTGTTTTTGTGGTTAAATTCTGTGAACGTAGTCTTTTCGATTATAACTAGCTTAGAGTCTATTCCTAGTACTCATTTTCTTAGAACTATGGTTTCAGCTAGTACTAGATCCCCTAAAAATAATTGTTGACACATATTCCTAATTCCCAGAATGCAGTTGCCTCCCATACATGAAACCATGATCAAAAGTTGAAGAAATTCTAAATAAGAAAGTTTGTAATAATTTCTTATTCGTTGCCAAAGGGAACTACGATGAGAACACGTATTAATTGTCTTGTGTATTGTGAAGATAATAATATCTCATCCATCAAATGCTTACGTTGTATCGACCTGCTTATTTAATGTATTAATAAATCAAAATTTTCAGAACCAAACAATGCAAAAACATGAATAAAATAACATCTTTAGATACACCCTTGACATAACATGAGATGTAATATATGAAAATTTTCCATAATCTATAGTACCATGACTATATATGAGCTATTTGCCATAACATCAGCCTTCCATTAAAACCTAATGCCTGTAAGTGCAAAATCTTTTTCCATATAATTTAATAAAAACAAACAAAAACAAAAACAAAAGCCCTGAAGAATAATACATCTTGCCTTGATATCCCTTACCAGGTTTTCTTCTTTCTTATCAATAAAAATGGATCCCAGCCTTGTTAAACAGAGACAAGAGATGCATGAAATCAGCTTGTGCAAGTTTTGAAGATCTCTTCTCTAAAAACTCCCCTTGTCTCAAAACACTCAATACTTTCTCTTTAAATTCAGACCCTTTAGCATTCCCACCGCCTTCATCGACCTCCATCCCCTCGTCCTCCACCTCATCATCAATGTCCATGCTAAAGTCCCGTAGTGAATCTCCCAAAACCGACACAGCAACAGCCATATCTGCATCATCACCTTCTAAAGGACCTGGTTGTAAACTCTGCAATGTCTTGAAGTTCTTTTCTAGCAACGCAAGTACCGTCTTTTGCCTGAAAAGTGCACCCAACGTCTTATTCTTCCTGTTGAAACATATCCGGACCAAACCATCCCACTCTTTGAAATTCACAGCAGGGGCCGGTTTTCTTGGTTCGATTCTCACTACAGAAGAGTCTACTTTTGGTGGAGGCCTGAAGTTGTTCTTTCCTACTTTCAATAGATGTGATACTCGGGCCAATAGTTGAGTGTTAACCGACAGGCGACAATAAAGATTATCCCCAGGCTGAGCAACCAGCCTCATAGCAAATTCTCTCTGGAACATTATTACTGCGCATCTGAATATAGGGCGGTGAGCTAATAATTTAAAAGTGAGTGGAGAAGAGATTTGATAAGGGATGTTTGCAACACAAATGTCAAATTTCGGAAGGTCACATTTGAGAACATCTCCTTCTATGATCTGCAATGTATCACCCGAGAGTTTCTTGATTACAGGAAGCATATGATAACAAGATACATACATATGAATAATGAATGATAAGCTGATTACACATAACTGCATCCAGTAAAAAAGCAAAGAATACACTATATATATATATATATATATATATATATATATATATATATATATATATATATATAGATATGTCTAGTTCCAAGCTAATAGCATGAAAGAGCCTAGTTGAAAAAACTGATGCAAAACCAACCCGAGCATCGACTGTATATAAAAACCTAGGGCACAAGTCCAAAAAATACAATAATACCCGATTTGCATGCAGCTATTACATGATCTAGGGTTTTGTTTGGCCATGTCAAGACCATTTTCTTTTTGTTTATAATCACAGCACTATTTCAGCGTTTCCTAAGAATCCAAAGTATCATCATCACTTCTTTGAATCCACCTCACCGTCTTACAAACAATATTCTATACTTCTGTGGCAACGCCATTAAATATATGCAATATACACTAAAAATTAAAAAAACACACAAAACTGCAGCTCAGAAAAACTTGCTACTTAATTCTTCAGCTAATTAACATTAGGACAAAACTCAAAGACATATTAACAATAACTGTATCTTAATGTATTCGATATTATAACATGTTCCGGTTGCCATAATTCAGAACTCGATATCAATCACTCCAAAATTCATCAAAGGTTCCTAACTCAGGTTGAAAACTTGAAATAATATCCTTTAACCTAAAGAAATCTGAATCAGAGGTAAATCATTCAGGCTGGATATCCTCTGCAAACAGCACAGCTAACAAACTAGGGAACATACTCATCATCAACAACAAAATTTGAAACACCTAGTATTACTCCTACACGTATCCCGTAACTTGTGCCAATGCTAATTTAAAAAAAAAAATTGAAACCTTTAGAATTGATGAAACACAATACAGCATCCTCTCAAGACATCTTCCAGCAATACTTCAACTAAGCAAAAGAACGTAAAAAATGACTAAAAAAACTTAGAATATGCATTGGAAAAAAATACAGATACAATTTCTACTTCATACCCTGAGCTTAGAAGGAGGAGTACCCTGAAACCTTCTCTGCAATTCCTGAACCATACGTGAATCGATTTCAACTGCAATAACATATTTTCCAGCATCCAGAAGCTTTTTCGTGAGATTACCAGTACCAGGACCGATTTCAAGGATGATGTCAGTGGATAAAATGCCCGATTTCTGAATAATTGTGTCGATTAAAAGAGGGTTCTTGAGAATGTGCTGACCCTTTGACTTGTGGAAGGGTAAGCCACCTTGGAATTTAGCAGTTGAGCCAGTTCCGCCGCCTTGCTTCGGCCTCTCTTTTCTTATTTTGCCGCCAGCCATTCTGCCTCTCAAAGGTAAAAATCACTCACACCAGAAAACAGCGATGGATAAAAAGGATTGAGTGGATTGAATAATGAATCATTCAAGAGCACCCAGCAGCGTGGAAGAAGGCGTTAATAATCGATTTGGGTACAAGAAAGAAAGGAATGATTTTTCAAGAATGCTGTGGTTCACTGTTTAGAGTGTATTTTCTAGGCCTAGGTCTAGGTTAATCAAAAGAGAGATGGCCTATGACTGCATTTTTGTGATGGGCTGGGCCGAATGTCCCACTACAAATTATGCTGCAGACTTGTTATAATTGAAGGCCTAAAAGTTTGTCGCGTTTCTCGTTCTTCTAATATCTTTATAGTAGTTTGTTAATGGAGCGTGGGATTCAAATCGATCATAGCGACTTCGAAGAGTTTGTTAATGGAGCGTGGGATTAAAATCGACCCCTTCACGAAACCAAGAGTTTGTTAATGGAGCGTGGGATTAAAATCGACCCCTTCACGAAACCATTAGCCTATTCTCTACGGCAGCAAGCAACTGGAACCGGAAAATCTTTGGCAATAATTTTCAACGGGAGGAGAAAAGTCCAAGGCGTTTAAAGGGAGTGGAGGAATCATTATCGAAATACCCGTCAAATTATTTATCACAGCTTCATATTGACTTTGCGGAGGAGTACGACTTGATTCTTTTTCAAGAGGAAAAATATTGGCACCAACGATCGAATATTCAATGGCTCGTTGAGGGGGAACGCAACACCCATTTTTATCATCTTACTACCATCCGCAAGCGGCAAAAGAAGCGCATCACATGCCTTAAAAACAGTCGAGGGGGAATGGACACATGATGAGAACGAATTGAAACAGATGGTTCAACAACATTATATTCAATTGTACACTTTTGATCTTGATACCCATACATGTGAGTGCCCTTTTAATTTCCCTCCCCTTGACCAGTCCGAATTGACTTTATTGAACATGGATGTGAATGAGCTTGAAATCGAAGATGCCTTATTTGAAATGGGATCCTATAAAGCCGCAGGTCCGAACAGCCTCCCTCCTCTATTTTACAAAAAATGTTGGGCAATCGTTGACACTTCTATTGTCCGGTTTATTAAGGATGCATTTCAAACAAGTACTTTTCCACATTTTATGAACTAAACTGTGATTACTCTTTTACCGAAGGTTGATCAGCCGGAATATCCTTCGCAATTTCGTCCCATATCTCTCATAAATGTCATTATCGAATTGGTCACGAAGGTCTTGTCTAATCGTTTGCATGGACTCTGACGATGGTCAGAGTGGACCTTGACACGTGTCATTCAGAGAATGGCATTGTAATGAATGAAGAAAGAGACTAGTAATAATTATGAAGGCCAGGGGCCTAATGTCACTAAGACCTAACCCCGGGTGGGAGGTCTATCCTACTCTTCCCGAGTAAGATCACCGCAGGACGGATCGGTCGTAGCAAAGGGTTGGTCATGCACCCGGGTCTGGACGACCTGAGGAGCTCGGTGCAGGTCGTCTGAAGCTTCCTTATCCGATATTTAGCATATGCCTAAATAATATGATAAATAGGGAAAGAATCCCGTGATTATAGGACATTGATCCTATGGTTTAAATACAATCGTAATTATTTCTTATTAAGGGGATTTACTCAAATTAATCCTTAGGGACCAAGAAATAAATCCAATACTTGCAGGACAAGAAATAGGGCTAAAGCGCCCCCTATATAAGTAAACCCTAAGGAACTACTAGAGACTTGATTCCCAATTACATACATTGGATACGTAAGCAACTTGAGAGGAATAACTCTCAGGCTCAGTCTAAAACAAACCAAAATCACTATCCCCATTATTTAAAGTTCTTGATAAATTGTTACAAGAGTTATTTATGCCCGGTTTATTCATTGGACGATATCTGACGTCGTCAATTGGCGCTAGATGAAGGGCCTCTTTTCAGCGATTTGATCAAGAACAAGCGATGGCACCACCAAAAAATAAAGGAAAAAGGACCTTAGTTCAAGATCCCTTGGTCCAAGAAGTTGATCCCACTGCAACAGCTACCGGCCAGACAGAAGGCGGAGAGAAAGACCCTAACGCCACCACGAGCCAGCACTAACCTCAGCAAGAAGAGGTACTTGCCGATCCAGCTCAACAAGCCTTGCTGGAGGCTCTAAGAAATTTGGACATGCCTGCGTTTAAAAGCGTGCTTGGTCTGGCCCTAAAGGGACGGGAGGAAGAAACTCAAGAAGATAACGCCTCTAAGAACAACCCACTGCGCAAAGATGATAATAGGGATACCATGTCCTCCATTTCCAATGCATGGAAAAGACAGGTCAATACCCAAGCCCAAGAGGCTGCTCGAACGGAGCTCGATGGAATTTTAGGTCAGAAGTCAGATGATCTGTCGTTTGAATCGTCGTTTTCGGAGCAGATCTTAAATTACCCGCGTCCAGAGAGGTTTAAGGTGCCCAAGTTGGAACCTTATGATGGCACCAAAGGATCCCCAAGATCATTTGTTTCAATAACTGACACATATGAACTTGGATTGTGTAGTAGAAGAGATGAAATGCGAAGGGTACCAAGCAAGTACTCGAACTCAAAACAAAACTCAAAATAGAAGTGCTTAATAAAAATGTAGTGGGCAAAGCACCACAAATACAGAGAAAATGTACAAGTTTTTCAAAAGTTTCACAAAACATACTTCAGAAAAAGTGCAACATAAAAATCACTTTTCAGCAGCAGAATTTTGCTGCTCTGTTGAGGGAGCCGGCTCAGTACTCTGAGGGGCATGACGGTGCTTATTATACTTAGCTCCAATGTTGTTAGTAATACCATCCGCAACGGAAGCGATTTAAGGATCTAGATCTATAAATTACACGTAATAAAATAACTAGATCTATATCTACAAGGGGGTTGTAGAACATACCTCTTGGATCTCAAAATCCAAGTAGAAGAACCGCAAAGAAAAGAAGGCGTGAAGAGCATCACGATCTTCCGTACGTGTGATCCAAGCAACTCCCGGTGGAAGGAAATCCTCGACTCGAATCCTTCCGATATGCTACCCGGAAAAACCTCCAAGATTTTCGCCACTTCCCCTTGGCCAAAATTTTTCTATCTCCTCTCTAAGAGAAGAAGTCAAAATTATGTGTGTATGTAAGGCTTGTGAGAACTCTCTTTATATAGGAGAATAAAACTTAACCTCCAAGGATTTTATTTTGCAAATAAATAAATCCAATAAATAAAAGATAATTTCATAATATTCTAGAACAAATCTAGAATAATATTTATCTTTATTTCTTACCATAAATATTTATCCAATAAATATTTTGTGCACATGTCTTATTAATTCCACAAGAAAATAATTTCTTGCTCACAAGACAAGCCTTGGCCGAATTTTACTTCATTGACCTAGTCAATAATATTTTCGGCCATAACACTAATTTTGCCAAGATTATGAAAAATGCATTTTTCACATATTTAATTATTTAGCCCAACTAATTTAATAGTTCACTAAACAATTAATTCACATATCGTTTTAATAAAGTCCAACAAGAACTAAATTAATATTATTAGGATTCGACGTCCGAGAATAGCTATGCTATATTTGGAGGCACGCCGGGGACCATGGACTAATAATCAGCAGCTCCGATAAATCAAATAAATAATTATCTTACGAACAGAATAATTATATTCGATAAATCAATCACAGGAATATGCCACTATAATCCCGTGACTGCACTCCTCCGATTATGAGATTATATTTATCTCCTCACGAGAATGATAATAAGTGTCCATTGATATAATCATTACATATGGATTAATCCTCCATAGACTGTTCATTCCAAATCGGAAGTTACCGTTAACCCTTTTTAGAACCTCTTATCCTTATTTACCATTAACCCCCTAGTGATCAATTAATTCATACAACTCGCTGGTAGCTAATCAGTGTAGTATGAACTCGCGCGATCGATCAGTTTCTAGGATTAACAAATAAGGGAACTGTCTATCTACTTCCATAAATGAAAGGAATGGATTCCGTATCTGTGATAACACATACTCACTCAATCCAGTACAATGCCAAGATGAGGTAATTCAGACCACAGACTCAGTGTAATCCTTAACCGTCAAGTCAAACCTCATACTGATTCAAGCAGTTGACTGTGATCACCTCAGGATTAAGATATATCCATAAATATGATCATCCATTGATTCGATAAGACTTCTCGATTACGGAATTATATCGTGAACTCTAATCAAATCGGTCCAGCCCTATATGATATATCTATCATATATAAATGCCCCACTAGGTTCTCTTAACCCGAAAGTCCGGATAAGACAATCACACCTATTGTGTTATGGGCGCATTAATAGCACGTTAAAGGAGAGACCCGATACTCTCGATTAACTTCACTACGGGCTTATTGTATTTTAAGTACATCTTCACTAACTCAATCCTCCTGTGTATATCCCATACACTGAGTTAAGTGATTACATAAACGATATACTTAGGGTTTTATGCAGTGTAAATACTATTGTCACATCGGTGAATATGAGAATAATAAATATGAATAACAACATCATTTCATTTATTAAATAAAACAATTACAAAATTGTCTTTCGGGCATCACACCTAACAAATGTCCTCACCTTCCTTAAAATCCCTCTTCCGGTCACCATAAATCCTGCCTACACTTGCCTTGTACATCGTCCGATAATGGGGAAGGTCGGGAACAACCAAATCAGTGTTAGGAAATCTACGCGGGAACGCAGCGGAATTCAAAAATTTATTTCCTATCGACCCAAGATCGACTTCGTTTAAGCAATAAACAAATAAGCTAAAGACGGTGGTTACCTTGGTTGATCTAAAAGATCGACGCTTTGACCGTCCAAGGAGAGTAGTTCTGCATAGAGCCGCCCAAGTGTTCGGCCTCTACCGCTAGTCCACACGAACAGCCCGCCGGAATCCCATCATGGATTGCTATTGGAAAACTCCGGTTGCTAGACCGGCCTTTTTCCCCTCTCTCCAACTCTCTATATGATGCTCTCTATTTTACACAAGAACTATTAGTTCTTGGAATTGTGATGTACAAAAGAGCTTGACACCCACCTCCTATTTATAGTAGAAGTGGCGCCCCAATAGAGTGTGGAGGAGAAGAAAACCTTTTTCCAATAAAATAAGGAAAATATAATTGATTGATTTATCTCATTTATTATAATATCTTATATCAAATAAATCTAGGATACTGTCAATATCTCATATTGAATATTTCCAAGATATTGTCAATATCTTATATTGACAATATTTATCTTTTATTATATTACCATAAATCAATTTACACATGTGTATATATCACATATATATTACACATATAAAAATCTAAGGGAAACGCGTTAAATACAAGGAAAGAAAGCAATAAAAGGAAAAATGACTTACAACAGCGGCCAGGTCTTGATCGGATAACTCGAAAATGCGCCTTTGACCTGATGGAGTTCCATCCTCGGTAAGGTCCTCAATGTCACCAACAGGTCGAGACTCAGACCTCATCTTCTTGGATCGCCCCCTTTGTGGGGTAGCAACAGTTACAACCTGCCTCTTCCTCAGAAGCCCGACCTCCTCCATTTCCTCATCCCTCCCTTAGGCATCCGCATCTCTCTCCACAAGATCAAATCCTTCTCGTACGGGAAGAAAAGACGACACATGTGCGTCATCAGGATGCTCGGATAAGCTTTGAGCTGAGGAAGAGTTCAGGACCGTAGCCATAAATCGGGTAGCCTACAGATCGACGCTCTCGGTCCTCTCCGAGCCCTGATTCAATTCAGTCTGGTCACCTCCTTGAGCCTTCTCCTCGACAACATCGGCTAGCAACTCAGCAAAATTTGACACTGCAAGCAGCAAGACAAAAGAGTCAGTACGAGTATTTAAAGACCAAAAAACAAAGAATACATCAAATACAAGGACCATGCAGGTTTCATATTCTTCTTTACTTAGTTCCTTGTAAGGATCAGGGCCAGCAGTTGGCAGTTTGGTAGAGTCAATCAACGTAGAAGATTACTTCTCCAGGCCGATATAAATGCCACTCTTCTGAATGTCATCTATCAATTTCTTATCAATGTCTATGGGTCGGGGATCGCTGCCCAGATCGGCAGTATTCCATCTACCCAGATTAAGCTCCACCTCGGGACAAAGGAAGAAGAACCGGTGCTTCCAGTTCTTGTAGAAATTCTTGCCTTTTCGATGAGCCAGACATCCTTTAAGAAATCTCCTCGGCGTCGAAAGGAATAATACCCAGGTTGGTCAGGTACTTGCTTGCACTGATAGAAAAGCCGGAAGTATTGAACGGTGAAGGGGATGCAGGCACACCAGCACCAAATGGCAAAGCCCACTATGGCCCTTATACCATTATGTACGATTTGGGCAAGCCCCAGGCCATAGTGCTCTAGAACAGCCAATATAGCAGGGCACACGGGAAACCTCAAACCACAAAAGAGTTGCTCCCGGTAGATGGCGCAGTAACCTTCCGGAGCTTGATACGCGTAAACACCGAGAGCAGGGATTTTGGGGTCGTACAACGGATTTTCTATCTTATACTGCTTACGGATGGAGGCTAAGTCTCCCTTGGTCAGATTAGAATCGATGCCGTGACAGGGGGCTTGTGATCTCAAAGCCATATGCGCTTTTAGAGTCAAATGAATTTCGAAGTTCCGGAGGAGTGTGGAGGACCGGAATAAGACAGATCAAACTGGGGGGCTAAGACCAGGTTCTCAAATCCCCTGCGATTGATTAAGGGTTAGGGAATAGGATTCTCGGTCAGTGGAAGAACAGGGTTCTCAGAATTAACCCTAAGAGGGGAAGTTTCACTCTTCGATTCTGGCTCAGACTCAAATATGGCTTTGATTGAACTATCTATGAGAATGACTGGCTCACTCATTAACAATAAAAATATTAAAATAGAGAAATTGCAGAAAGCTTACTTGTTATTGAAGAGGTTGAAGATTGGAATGGCAACAAGCAGACTTCAATCTCGGGTTTTAATGAAATATTGTTAACGTCTGAAGAGACGTGACAAGACTAACAGGTTATAAGCCCCAAAGGTAGTATAGGGAAAACAACCTCATCATTAAGGCGTGTATAGAAACGCTTCGTTTTTCGTATCCGTTATAACAGAGTGATGACGGCAACGCGACCACGTGTCAAGGCAAACCCTAACTTTGTGAAGTAATCGAGCTGCACTCCCCTAAGTCAGGTCTGCCTCGCTCCAAAGGAGTCTGTTCCGACCTGTGGGGCTTATCACGATGGTCAGAGTAGACATTGCCACGTGTCATTCAGAGAATGGCATTGTAATGAATGAAGAAAGAGACGAGTAATAATTATGAAGTCCAGGGGCCTTATGACACTAAGACCTAACCTCAGGTGGGAGGTCTATCTTGCTCTTCCCGAGTAAGATCACCGTAAGACGGGTCGGTCGTAGCAAAGGGCAGGTCATGCACCGGGTCTAGACGACCTGAGGAGTTTGGCGCAGGCCATCTGAAGCTTCCTTATCTGATACTAGCATACGCCTAAATAATATGATAACTAGTGAAAGAATCCCGTGATTATAGGACATTGATCCTATGGTTTAAATACAATCGTAATTATCCCTTATTAAGGGGACTCGAAGTAATCCTTAGGGACCAAGAAATAAATCCAATACTTGCAGGACAAGAAATAGGGCTAAAGCGCCCCCTATATAAGTAAACCCTAAGGAACTGCGAGAGACTTGATTTCAGTTATATACATTGGATACGTAGGCAACTTAAGAGAAATAACTTTCAGGCTCAGTCTAAAACAAACCAATTTCACCATGCCTATTGTTTAAAGTTCTTGATAAATCGTTCCAAGAGTTAATTAGGCCCGGTTTATTCATTGGACGATATCTGACGTCGTCAAACTCCTTGGTAAGCTCACGGGCCCCTCCCAAAATGCATTCATACCTAGAAAGGGTAGCACGGGAAATATTATTATCGCGCAAGAGGCAATTCACACATTAAGAAACAGATCTAGGAAAAAAGGGTACATGATGATTAAAATAGACCTGAAGAAGGCTTATGACAGAATTAAGTGGCAATTTATCGAAAAAGTACTGGCATGAATCCGCTTTACTCCGCATTTGACAAGCCTTGCAGTGCACTATATTTCTTCCACTCGCCTCTCAGTTCTATGGAATGGGGAACGCCTTGACTCTTTTTTATCGTCTCGGGGCCTATGGCAAGGGGATCCTCTAGCGCCTTATTTATTTGTATCTGCATGGAGATTCTGAGCCATAAATCAATGAAGCAGTTACCTCTGAGATCTGAAAACCGGTCAGGCTCAATCGGGGTGGCCATCCAATCTACCACATCTTTTTTGTGGATGATTTATTGTTATTCGGCGAGGCATCAGTGGAACAGGCTCAAGTTATTAGCACCATCCTTGATGATTTTTGCATGTGTTCGGGCCAAAAAATCAGCGTTCAAAATTCTATGTTCCACACTTCCAAGAATGTAAAGCGGAATTTAATCGCCAATAGCCTTCATACGAAACATACGGATAATCTGGGCCTTTATTTGGGGGTTCCCCTACTCCATACGGAAAAGTTGTTCGATAGGTCGAGACGAAGCTAACGACATTTCTTTTCCTGAAACAAACGCGCAAACAGTGAGATATCTTTCATATAATCACGGATATGACTCAGAAATATGGATGTGAAAAAAATGATAAAAAATAAAGCCATTAGCCAAAATAGTTGGGAAATTGCAATTTCTTTGCATAAAAAAAAAATCATACCTTTGAAAATTGATGCAGAAAATTCAATATCACAAAACAAAAAAAAACTACATTAAAAACCCACAGATCTGCATATTGTTCTTCATCGAGAATTCAATAATTATTGGGAAAAAAACAATTATAAAATTGCAATCCATATGAAAAAAAAAATCTCAAATCTATTATCTGATTCTCAAAACCATAAGAAAAAAACTGCTATTTTGGAATTTGTGGATCAATGGGTGATATTTTATGGAAAGGGAAAGGGAAGAGGAGAAAGTGGTGATGGTGATGATGACGGTTGCTCTTAATGCGGCAACAAAATGGAGGGAGTTACATCAGGAATTGGAGTGGATAGTGGGGTTAGTGGGCCAGTTGGAGTATGTTATGTGTGTATAATCTCATGGGAGAAAAAAACTTGTGGGGTCATAGAAAAGTGAAGAACCGGGTCAGAAGCGGGTCAATTGACAGTTTTTTACTGTAAAATATTAATATAGATTTAGATCTAGGTGACTTGATATTTAGATCTCTCTCTCTCTCTCTCTCTCTCTCTCTATATATATATATATATATATATATATATATATATATATATATATATATATATATAGAGAGAGAGAGAGAGAGAGAGAGAGATCTAAATCTAACCTCGTTGGAGAGTCATTGCTTGTTTGCGTATATCTATGCATATGTTTCTGTTAATCTAGGTGACTTGATATTTACGTCATCTGACAAAACTGAAGTCTGGGAGCTAAGTTGAGTAATGGTCAACTGAACTGAAGTGTTCAAACCTGCGAGGTCAGCTGAAGTGGTGTTCAGTTGAGTTTCGTGTTTTGTCGAGTGTTCTCGGGCTGGAGTCTGTTGAGCACAATTGTGTTAGCTTTGAAGCTGAGTTGGTCACATCTTGTGGTTTCAGCTGAGCTGAGATCACATCTGGGGTATTTACGTAAATTCCGACATGAGTCATTATGGCGCATAGGGTTAGATTCCCAAGACTATAAATAACAACATTCTTTGTAACCTAGACAACAGTCTGAGCAAGTATCTTTGTAAATTTTTGTGTATAATAAAATATTTCTCCTTTCTGTCCATGGAGTATTATACACAAGGTTGAAGACCACGCTAAAAAAATGAGTTCTCCTTGCTTATGTTTCTTTTGTGTTTGTTTATGTGACGCCCCTGTTCCGGATACCGAGTCCTTATCCGGAAAAGAACGCCCGACACACATATAATTAAAATTTAATCTAATTATACATGTAAGCCTTACATAAGCGGACATCAGAGAACAAGCGGAAGACAAAACGACTGACTCGGGCAACTGAAACGACTATACACGATCGAAAGTAACACAGGCTGCAACTATTACATCACCAGGACTATCTTTAACCATTAAATACAGTATGTCCATCACAACTTGATAATCATAAACTCAATTCATCAGTTTCTATCAATACAAGGATAAAAGAATTTATACCAGATTACAATGGAAAATAAAGAACAAAAGACTTCATCTGCATCATCTCTGGGTCACTCCTTAGTGGCCTCGAAAACACCTACAAATGCACCACCTTCTCGGGGTGGGGACAAGAGAGAAGAGGGAGTAAGTACATACATACTTAGTAAGGGGTAGAAGAAACGGCTACACACAGTATATAACATATCATACATAACAAGTAAATTCTACAATCTCTACCACATAGGTTGCATTGAGATCACTCTCACCCTCTAATAGATCACATAGTACATCCTCACGCACATAAGTTTGTTACATCAATATTAAAGGACACTACGCACAGGGGCGGACGCAGGATCCCGGGTAAGGGGGGCGATACTATGGGCGAGTGTAAATTTTTAGGGGGAGCAAAAAAATACACAACATACATAATAGTGTGTTTTCCGGATCTAAGGGGGGCGCTTGACCCCCCTCCCTCATTCTTAAATCCGCCCCTGACTACGCATGGTGAGAAATGCACCACAACATGGGCGGCACCACTCATGGGGGCATGGACTCATGATCCATGTGGGAGTTACACGTAGTCCCGTAGGAGCGGTAAGGGTCCCATGCTTCGATGTAAAAAATGTGTCTCACCAATGATATTGACGTTTTAGCTTTTAGACACACACATATGTAATTTACGAGTTTAAGTCTAACCATCTGATTCATTCATATAAAAAGCCTTCGTAGGGACTTCTAGTCCTAGTCATCTAATTATGTTACCTAGCACGTTGTAAAATGATCATTACCTACTAAGTCAATGTCCCACAAGGTCTAAACAACGTCTTCCGGTGCCCTTACCTTCTCCCCGCAGAGGGTCTCAATTGTGGTGCGATTTGATACCAATGCTACCAGAAGTCGAAGTTAGACATTACCAATTAACACTTAATGTTCCAAAAGAACATCCATTTCATACCATAACACATTGTACACAAATAATATCTAAACTAGTTGCATACTATTATTATTATTCGGAACAAACAAATAACATAACCGACGGCAAGCGACAGATTAATATAATTTTTTTTTCCTTTTTTTTTTTTTTTTTCCACAGAAGACGAAAGCTTTCATTGCTAAAAATTAGGTATTACATAGCCATACAGGTACAGATTTGTGCCAATATACCCCTACATCTGATCTAAGCGAGAGAGCAGCAAGATCGTGAGCCATCTTGTTGCTTTCATGCTTAGAATGCAAAATACTACAGAAATCAAACTTACCAGCTAGATATCTAATATCGTCTAAAATTACAGAAACTGAGATAGGGGGGGAGCTTAAATTATTACACAGATTTACTAAAACTAAGCAGTCTGAAATACATAGCATGCGCTTCAAACCCATAGATAAGCATCTGCTTAAGCACCAACGCAAAGCTTGAGCTTCCGCGACTAAAGCCGAATTGCATCTCCTTTTTACCTGACCAATGCTTGATTCCTTTTTATTATTTTTATATTATTATTTTTTCCGCACCCTGCACGATTCCTTCTATTTTTTTTTTATTTTTTTAATTTTGTTTAGTTCTCCAGCAGCACAAGCATATATACTGCAACACATACATACGACACATAGCAATGAGGCAACAGGATTCGGTCTTCGACAACGGTGATTTACCGACAAATAAAAATAAAGAGAAATAGTAATAATCAATAAATAAATACAATTGAACATACAAAATCCGTTTAAGAACACTCCCTTACCTTTGACTTTCGAAGGCGAATTCGAAAGCAAAATCTTGAAAAAAAAGTCTTGAATCCTCGAACCAACACCTCTACGAATATCCTACGATAATTAAACGACAACCTACGGTTAGCCAATCCTCTAATTCACCAAAATCTCAGATTTTCTCAAGAACAAACGGATCTATAATTACGGCTAGAAAGGAAAACTTACCGAAAAACAGAACGGTTAGTATCGAAACGATCGCCTCCTTGCGGTGATCAATTTCTTCTACTATGATCTGCACCAAAAATCAACCGTTAAACCTCAAATTTAGAAAACATCGTCCGAACTTTTTTTTCTTGTACAGCGTCGGGATTTTACAGTTTACGTTTAATTGATATGTTATTCTTGGTCTCCACTTGCAATTCTTTGCAACAATTTTGTTTGTAAAAATATTATCTTATTTATACTTTATCAGAAGAAGAAAGATACCTTTTTATGGTAGAAAATTGATTATGACAAGTAAAATATATATTAAAAAAAATACATACAAGGATAAACAGATAAACAGTAGAAATACAAAGACCCGTTTTATTTATTTATTTATTTTTATTGACATGTTTGATGATATGTATGAGGCCCGAAAAAAAGTTGGGTATGTGCGCCATCAGTGGATAATCGTTCTGAACAATAGCCATAGACCAGAAGGTCTAGGTGCACCATATGTCATCCTCTTGATGTGCATATGGACCGTGGTGACAAACGGAGACGAAATCAAGATCGAATAACAATGGACGTAAGGAAACGATCCTGACGATCTCTTCCGCTTCCGCTTATTCAGGTATTTCAGATCTAATGTTTTCTATCATGTGGTAGCAGAGAAACCCTACAATCATGTTATTTGATTTATTTTTGATAAAAGTTTGTTGCCGTCGCTCGATTAATCTGATTAATGTTTTCAAGTTGAACCTCTGTACGTTTGCTTTCGAAGACTCCATCTTTATGAATAAAACAGTCGATGTCGGATGCCGTCATTAAAGGCAAAGTCATAAATTATTTCTATTTGCAGTTGTTTTTTAATATGGTTTGTGTACTGCTTGCATAATCTCTTGGCAGTCTTGCACGATAGAATACCTGAATAAACGGAAGCGGAAGAGATCATCAGGATCATTTCCCTATGTCCATTGTTATTCGACCTTGATTTCATCTCCGTTTGTCACCACGGTCTAAGCCCTGAAAGAGAGAAGAAGAGAGATTCCATATGCACATCAAGAGGATGACATATGGTGCAACTAGACCTTCTGGTCTATGCCTATTTTTCAGAATGATTACCCACCGATGGTATACAGACAGTCTTTATATAGACAAGACAAGGGACCTAGTGCATTATTAGATAATCATATCAAAGAATCCTACCCATCATAGGACTCTCTAATAATGCCATTTAATAAACCAGCTAAATACAAAATAACCATAACGTGATAACTATAAGGGCCACATAATATTATCTATATTTATTAGATAAATAAGAGATAATTCCAACATTCTCCCACTTGGCCCGATAGTTAGGTTAGCAGAAATTTTATGAGTAACTTCAATATATTGCATGCACATAATGCTACTCACCGGTTTATTAATACAACTTCAACTAGCAAACATTAGAATAAGATCAATGGAGGGCAAGCTCTGTTAAGTCGAACAATTCCTTCCATCATTACGTATACAACATCAACTAGTCAAGTTACTTTATGAATGAGCTAATCAAAATGTCATTCAGGTCCATAAATCCAAAATGGATTATCCTCATAGATGAACTCGGTGTACTTTCATGTAACAGCTACATCACTATGAAGCCAATTTCGACAGTTTTCAGAGAATTCAGACGAATCAACTTTATGTGTCAATAAGTCAAATATGAGTACGATATATGATTGTGAAATAACATAAGCCGGCAAAAGTCACAATCCATAACCTCATATTATTAGACTTACTTGACACTCGTCTTATAGCTAGCATACCTCTGACAAAATGTCTCATAAACGTCAATTTGCTAATTTCGACATGCAAAACCAATCCTCATAAAAAGGACAATGCAGTCGAACTGAAATTTGGCCAAAATAAAATTTTGACTAAGAACCATAGGCCAAAACTCATAAAGCCTGTGACTTAAAAACACAAAACTTTCGGCTATTCGACATATGAGCTACTTCAATCAAAACTCAAGCTTACCTTCAAAGGGCACTAAATGCAAGGTTAATGAGATTCTCTTAAGCATTATGAGATTCATCATTATCTTGCAACATAATCTTCTAAGGAAACACGTCTATCAAACAAATAGCTCAACACAAAATGCAAGTCTAAAATATGGTTAATGCTCCCACTGGTCTTACGCATCATTACAATATGAACCAATATACAATAATCGGAAGCGTACAAAAAACCATCTACACTCGTGCAAGCCAAAAATAAACATTAAGTACTTTTATTCATCAATTCATATTGTGTACGTTTATATGGTTTATCACACAAATGACAAATGATATAGATGTCTAATAACCTATTTTATCATGAGTTACCGTTAACAAATGACAAATAATTCTTCAATCACCATATAGAAGAATTTATAGTCTAGGGCACCTTATAGAGGAAATTCTCAACTTGTCCAACAAGAATAAGTTCCAACATGATCTATAGATCACCAATATGAGACTATATAATGAACAATAACAGACTAGTACAAAATATGAACTTCCTCAAGATGTCATAATGCAACTCATGCTTAGAATTACTAAAATAACAAATTCATCCAACCAATTAGATAGATTAATGCACACAACTCAAAGTAGAATTAGGTTTAATAATTGAGAAATTTAATCTCACTATTTTACGTAATTAGTGGTTTAGAAATGAGTATATAATATATGAAAATGTCCTCAACATGTGATCAATCTATAACTGACTCTTTTAACATGAAATACAACGTAGGGCCAAAGACTCAAAAGTACACAAAACGGACTTATTGGACTTATAAGAACAAAAAGGAATATGTTAGACTTATAAGGACAAAAATTAGATATATAGACTCAAATACCCTTAATGAAAAAAAAAATTAAAAAAAAGGGGAGAAAGAGGCGCTGTTTGGTTTTTTTTGTTTTTTTTTCCCTGGAGCGTTCACCTTTTTTTTTTCCCTGAAGCTTTCAGGGTTTTTTTTTAATTATTTTTTTTTACCGATGTATTGACCATCGCGATACAATGACCACCCCGATACATTGACCACCGTGATTCAATGACCACCGCGACGTATTGACCACCCTGATGCATTGACCACCGCGACGACCGATGCGATGACCATCGCGATGAAGAGACACCGCGATGAAGTGACACCGCGATGTAGAGACACGGCGATGAAGCGACACCGTGATGTAGAGACACCGCAATGAAGTGACACCGCGATGCAGTGACCACCCCCGATGCAGAGACACTGTGTTGCAGAGACGCCGCATTGCAGAGACACCTCGTGAAGTGATACAACGACGTAGTGACCACCCGCGATGCAGAGACGCCTCAATGAAGTGACACCACGATGCATTGACCACGCCAGATCCATTGATCACCTCCGATGCAGAGACACCACGATGCAGTGACCAACCCAGATGCAGAGACACCGCGATGCAGTGACCACTCTTGATGCAGAGACATCACGATGTTATAACATTTGACGATGCAGAGACATCGCGATGCAGAGACACCGTGATGAAGTGACACCGCATTGCAGAGACACCACGATGAAGTGACACCGCAATGCAGAGAAGCCGCATTGCAGAGACATCGCGATGTTATAACATTTGACGATGCATAGACACCGCATTGCAGAGACGCCATGATGAAATGACACCACAATGCAGAGACACCGTGATGAAGTGACAACGCGATGCAAAGACACCGCGATGAAGTGACACCGCATTACAGAGACACCGCGATGAAGTGACACCGCGATGCAGTGACCACTCCCGATGCAGAGACACCGCGATGAAGTGACACCGCATTGCAGAGACACCGTGATGTAGAGACACCACGATGCAAAGACACCGCGATGCAGAGACACGGCAATGCAGAGACACGGCTTATTGTATCGATTTATTCAGTGACGTCTTATTGTATCGATTTGTGTAGTGGCATCAATGTCACTTCATTAGTTGTCTAATGTATGCAGTGACATCAATGTCACTTCATTAATTGTCTAATGTATGAAGTGACATCTATGTCACTTCATATTAGATAAACTTAAATATGAGAAGAGCTTTGAGAACCTGCAATTTCCACCTCATTTCTCCAACATTATCCATACACCAAAAAAAATCCCATCTTTTTTCATTTCTCAACACATTTCCCACAAGCCCAGTTTACTAATTCTTGTAATATCACATTCCAAAAAACACAAGCTAAGCAAAACACAAATTCCTTAAGCTTTTCTGCCGAAATAGAATTTGCACCATCAAATTCATTCTTCAGAGAAATCCCAGTACTCTTAAGCCTGAAAATAAAAAAAAATAAAAAATATTATCAGTCACTTAAGGACCACATTTAATTGAACGGTCTTAGAGAGAATTGAACAGAAGTACCTGAATAGTGGGGAGACAATTAAATTGAACAGAGAGAGCAAGAATCTGGAAACAGAGAATGAAAATCCAACCATGATCAATACTAATTTCTTGCAACACCTGTAGCAGCAACAACAGGTGTCTCAACTTCACCAATCACCAGCCCACCAGAAACTTCATCCTTCTTCTCCCCCCTATTATTACCATCATCATCATCTTCTTGATCATCATCCACATAATTGGGGTCATTTTCATCCATGGCAGCCGGAACATGCTCGGATTCAGACTCTAAACCGTAAGGACCTTCCCAAAAGAACTTACCTCCATGACCCTTTTTTGGATCATGCTTTAAAGGGAGCCCATCTGCTGGGTGTCGTTCTCGTCGCCTCCCTACAACTTTCTCCACCCTCTGCTTTCTTTCCTTTTTCTCCTTGTCTTCTTTCTCCCTGTGTCCAACGCCCTTCATTTTTTTCTTCTTGTTTTTTAAAATTCCAACTGTTTTTTTTATGAGATTTTATAAGGTCCTTGAGTTGAGTTGCTGTAGAATATAATAAGGAGAAGATAGGAACATATATATATATATATATATATATATATATATATATATATATATATATATATATATATATATATATATATATATATATATAATGAAGCCTGAAGGGGTATTGTGAGTGATGATGAGTAACTTGTACATTTGCAGAATTGGTTCATTTATCATCATCATTAACACCTTGCATAAGAAGAACAAGAAAAGAAAGACCTTTTCATACAACCAACTAGCCAAAATAAAAAAACAGTCCTATTTCATGAGCCAGAGACTGAAACAGGGCAAAAAAATATGTAAACATGAAATTAACATGAAAAAACAGGGGCGCTTGGTAGATTAGAAACAGAAACTCCACAAGAATCAAGACTTCTCCACTTTCTCTTTATTCCTGAAATTAATGAGCATTCGTTCAAGATTTCTTCTTGAATTTCACTAGAATTAAATAGCTGCCATTGCAACTGTGTAGCTGAGTTGCTCGCCGAAATAGGGTTGCCGGAAAAAGCTTGGAACAACTTCAAAATTCGCCCCAGCAATGCTCCGAAATCGTGTGGGTTTTTAGACTAGGAAGATGAAATGAAGAGATTAAATCGTCAATTAACTTCTCCACTTTCTCTTTATTCCTGAAATTAATGAGCATTCGTTCAAGATTTCTTCTTGAATTTCACTAGAATTAAAAAGCTGCCATTGCAACTGTGTAGCTGAGTTGCTCGCCGAAATAGGGTTGCCGGAAAAAGCTTGGAAAAACTTCAAAATTCGCCCCAGAAATGCTCCGAAATCGTGTGGGTTTTTAGACTAGAAAGATGAAATGAAGAGAGATGATGATTAGGTGTAATTTGGTGGAAGAGAAAAGGAATTTGGGGTAGCAATTGACAGTATTTCTCGAAGGGAGGTGGAGAGAACGAGGGGTGGCCGCTGTTTTATGTCTGATATAGAATGGTAAGAACATTAATGCCGTGTGTTTAGCTTATTTTATTAGATTAGGGGTATTTTAGTACATGTAGATATATTATGTCCTTATAAGTCCAACAGATTCTTTTATGTCCTTATGAGGCTAATAAGTATAAGAAAGTATACTTTTAAGTAATAAACCCTACAATGTATTCCATTTAGACTCAACTAATGAAATGCAGAATGGTTGTATATGAGTTGAAGTAATATATTTATGGGTTTGAAAGGTGTGACCCTAGTTCCAACGGTTTAGATGGGAAGGGACGGTCTTGCATCTAACGGTTTAGAAGAAACATTTTCTAATATTTTACACAAGATAATAAAATATTCTAGGTTTATATTACTCCATCCGTTTCGAAATAACTGATGCAGTTGCCAAATGCACACAGATTAAAGAAACCATTAATTGCATTGACTTTTATATGAAATATATTATAATGCCCTCAACTAAAAAAACCTTTGAAATACAAAAGACATTTGGAGTACCAAAAATATGCATTTAATGAAGGGTAAAGTAGAAAAAATACATTAAATATTCTATTGAAATGCGAACTGCCTCAGTTATTTTGGAACGAATCTTTTTGGCAACTGCATCAGATATTATGGAACTGAGGGAGTACTTCTTCCATCCTAAAAATATAAGACATTTTTGTATACTTATACGGTTAAATAAAGTGAAAGAGTGCAATGATTTTTGTTAGCAAAAGCAAAAGTCTAAAATGGTAGTCTCTTCTATGATTTGTCTCCACCTTCTCTTCAGGACTTCTTTGATGCGGATTGGGGTATTGACATTGATGATTGCCGGTTAATTCATTTGTGCTTAATGCATTTTCCTCGGCTATAATCTCATTAGTTGGTATTGAAAACAACATCTTGTTGCCAAAAGCAGTACAAAAGTTGAATATAAAGCCCTCTGTCACATTCCTACACGCTCATACGAAGCACGTTGCTGGGAATAAGGCGCCGACCTGACTGCATCGTTTCAGGGATGCAGCAGAAACTTTCTGGCTACGATCGGGTATTGAAACTGACTCTGATCGGTATGAAATTTGGAGGGCTTGCTCGTCCCTCCTTCTTCTTCAAACTAAATGGTTGAATTTTTGTTTCAACGGTTCAATTTCTGGGAATAAGCCCGCCGACATGACTACTGCGTTTTGGTGATGCAGGAGAAACGCCGACGATCAGGCATTGAAACGGACTCCGATCAGCACGACATTTGGAGGGTTTGTTCGACCCTCCTCCTTCTTCAATCTGAACCAATGCAGAGATATCGAAGATCAAAACACATGATGATTACTATCACTCTATCAAAAGTGGAATCAAGATAATATAATGACACAATTAATACAAGCATATAAAGAATTCCCTTAATCTCCTTAAGAAAAAGTATAAAAAAAAAGGTTTGCATAATAAGTACTGCATGAGATTCCTGTTACCAAATTGAATACGGATCAATGGAACTATGATAGAAGACAAAAATTGAAGAGATATGGAAGAATGCCAAAAAGAGATTGATATAGATAAATTCTAGTTTAAATAAAAGATTTATAATTTGTTTTTAAATTCATATTAGATTTTGATAGGAGTTTATCTTTATTTTATGATTGTTTGAATAATCACTTTCTCTCCTATATAAAGGAGTACCAGTGTAACATTTTAATCAATCAATAAAAACACCACTCCAGTTTAGTTTACGTTTCCGCACGCATTCTGATTTTCTTCATGGTATCAGAGCCAGGGGCGAGGGTTCGAGTGCCTTAACATTGGTGAACCCTCGCCCGATCCTCCACCACTACTCCATCTATTTCTTCAACCGAAAGAAAAAAATTTGTCATCGTCTTTTTTTGTATTTCACGACATCATTGCAGGCCATTGAAAAAAAAAAAAAAATCTCCTGCCATAAGTTTGCTTTCATATATGGTCATTGCATTAATAAACTCGCCAAATTTGAGTCCATACATGCATGAGTCAAGTTTCAGATCTTTATTTTTTTTTGTTAGGGTGGTGTCGATCTTTATCATCCTCACCTTAAATAATTTTCTCTTTTTCAGGTGTTATGCAAGTCAACAACAGCCGTAAAAAAAAAAAAAAAAAAACACACACACACACACACACACTATTTGGTGTCTATTCTATATCTTTTTTCAGGTGTTATGCAAGTCAACAACAGCCGTCAATTGGAGACCGATATCATAGTCATTATCAACCTCCAACAAAATATCACAACTATGGACTTCGGGAAGACAACCGGAGTGGAGATGCCCTCCAAAATATCACAACTATGGACTTCGGGAAGACAACCGGAGTGGAGATGCCCTCCAACAAAAAATCACAACTATGGACCTCGGAAAGATCATCTGAGGTGGAGATGTCTTCCAAAAATACAACAACTATGGACTCCGACAGAACCGCCGGAGTGGAGATGCCCTCCAAAAATCACAACTATGGACTCCGAAAAAACCGTCGGAGTGGAGATGCCCATCAAAATACCACAACTATGGACTCCGGAAAAAGCACCGGAGTGGAGATGCCTCCAAATCATGCCAAGACAAACTCGACCTCCAAACCCGGCCTCGTTTGAGGGAGGGTATTAGAAGAAAAAAAGTCAAATTGATGGATAAATGCCAAAATGATAGATATGATTCTTATAGATAATGTTATGGTTTAAATAAATTAGTATAAGATAAAAAATTATCTTTAGTTTTAATTATTTTGAATTTAGTTTATTATTTTGAATTTATTTTTATCTCAGTTTATCTTCTATATAAAGGAGTAAGCATTGTAATATTTGAAGTATCATTCAATAAAACACAAGAGTCTTTTCTTCTGACTGCGTATTCTGTTTTTCTTTATGGTATCAGAGACAGAGGCGGGGGTTCAGATGCCTTAACAGGCGAACCCTCGCCCGATTCCTCTTCCACTTCAAACACTTTTATTTTATTCTTTTTTCAGCATAAACATCACAATGATGGCGATGCTATTCTCGATCTACAGTTCAAAAAAAAAAAAAAAAAAAGGAAGCCTTTCAATCGTTCAAATTCAGGCATTGCCTTTCAATCTTCAAATTCATGCAAAGTGCATGTCATCTTGCATTTTTTCTTTTCAGTCAATTCCCTTTTTGTTTAGATCAACCTCTAGCTATTTTCCATCCATCAAAAAATCCGGCCAAAAAAAAAAAAAAAAACCACCCCCAACCTCCAAGCCGTTGCCTTTTTGTCCAGATTATTATTATTTTCATGGTATTTTTTATTTATGTATAAATAAATAATCTCACACACCCACTTGTGCAGAGATTTTTTTTTTTATTTTATTCTTTTGCCTTTGTCTCGAATAAATAAAAAAAAAAAATTGTCTCCGTTTATCGGTGAATAAAATCTTATCTATAGCATGTATTTGTTTTTTTTTGGCATCTATTCTATGACAAATTTTCAGGTGATATCGGAAAACTAAATGAAGATCCAATACAGTAAAAGCCATTGGAGGCCGAGGTGCAAAAAAAAAAAATAAAAAAAAAAATAAAAAAAAAAATCCAAAAATAGATTTGATTGACTCCGGAAGACCCGCCGGAGTGGAGATGCCCTCCACAAATACCACAACTATGGACTCCGGAAGACCCGCCGGAGTGGAGATGCCCTCCAAAACAACAATACTATGGACTTCGGAAAAAACCGGAGTGGAGATGCCCTCCAAAATACCACAACTATGGACTCCGGAAAAAGCACCGGAGTGGAGATGCCCTCCAAATCATGCCAAGACAAACTCGGCCTCCAAACCCGGCCTCGTTTGAGGGAGGGTGATAGAAGAAAAAAATTGAAGAGATATGGAAGAATGTCAAAAAGAGATTGATATAGATAAATTCTAGTTTAAATAAAAGATTTATAATTTGTTTTTAAATTCATATTAGATTTTGATAGGAGTTTATCTTTATTTTATTATTGTTTGAATAATCACTTTCTCTCCTATATAAAGGAGTACCAATGTAACATTTTAATCAATCAATAAAAACACCACTCCAGTTTAGTTTACGTTTCCGCACGCATTCTGATTTTCTTCAAACTATATATTTAACGACAAAATAATTGATGAATAGTGATTTTCATTGAATGAATAATATTTAGAGAATATACCAATGTTATATACAGTTTTTGGAAGACGAGCAACGATACAAACAATCAGAATAAATATAAGATTACAAAGATAATTACAAACTAGCTGCTAGTTCCTTCAAAAATATAAATTCATTTACTTTGTCTCGTAATATAAATTCATTTACAATATGTCAATACCAATGAAATATTTATTACTTATTAAATTTATGGGAAATTAGGGATAAGGACACAATCTGAAATATTATTAAGCAACAGGACAACTACATATTTTTTATAGGGAGAATGACAACTACATAATTTTTATAGCGAGAAGGACAAACAGTGAATCCCGAAAATCAGTGAATCTCCCTAGTGAATCCTGAAATCAGTGAATTTCGACAGTGAATTTTGACAGTGAATCCCGAAAATCAGTGAATCCCGACAATGAATTTTGAAAATTAGTGAATTTCGACAGTGAATTTCTGCAGTGAATTTAAACAGTGAATTTCGAACACAAGTGAATTTCGATAGTGGATAAATAGTTTTGTCCTTTATGCAAAAGTTTCAAAAGACTGTCCTTCTACTTAATTGATGAAATATTTTTGTCCTTCTCCCTCATTCCCCCTTAAATTTATTACTGTATTAATTATCACTTTTCACTACTTTATATTAATAACACTCAAATATTAATTTAGACTTTTATCATTAAAATTGATGTCATACAACTAACTTATATAATCAATTTTCTTCATCTCCATGAAAAGTTCAAATGGATTTAATTATATTTTAGGAGGGAAGAGTATTTCAATATGTAGATCAAATTCTCTAAATATATAAATTCCGGGGCTGATCTAATGTCATGAGATCGCGTTGTTTAATAGGAAACATATATATCGGAGGGCGAAAGTTATATTATATGCCTCATCAAGTGACTTATTTCTTCAATGCCAAATACTAAAAAAAAAGGCTGTTTTTGGAAGATTACTTGGAGGGAATGTGTGAAAGTTTTCTATGCTTAAAATGGTGTTTAAGAAGGTTGAATTTGTATGTGTCCTTCAATCATATCTAAGTGGAAGTTATGTGCTATTGATTGGGAGTTAATACTCACGTCATGACGGCGATGAGATGATGTTGCAACCGTAGTGATATCAAACTTGAAATCCGTTAGTTTCGTCTAAATATCAATAACATTTACCGAGCTTGAAATCCATTGATTTCTTCAAAATGTCAACATCTTTTTCGATCGGTTAATATCTCAAACTCAAAGGAATAGACGAGATCGATCCGCTTTAAAATGAAATTAAAATAAAATTTAAAATATAACTATCACCTCCCTCAAAGCATGTTAATAAATAAAAGCAACATATACGAGTATTTGATTTGGTTGTTTGTCTTTAAGATGACATTGTGCATTGTATAATCAAAAGCCATTGCAATAAATGTGTTGGAGATTCTAGAGGCTTTTTTAAACCTACTTTTTTGTACAGATTTATGGAAAGCAAATTATAACACATGTACGTACTTTAATGTTTGGCGCAGGTAGAGAGAAATAGTACGTTTATTTTATAGTACACTACCTACAACAATTATATAATTGAAAGTTAATAAAAGTAGTGTACTAACATGATACCACCCACTATATTGACATGAGTAGGAATGATAGCGTTACGTATATTATAAGCCTACAATCTCTACATTGACAAAAGATATGGCTCAAATTGAGAAGAAAAAACACAAGGCAGCATGATTGTGTTTTCGGTGTAACGCCCCATAAGTCAGATTAACGATCATATTTGTAACATTTCGAATTTTCAGAAAAGTGTAAAATAGTAATTAAGTGTTTTTATTACGACCTAATTATTATTTAGCCCATTTTATTTATTCAAAATGGATTTAATTAATGGCTTGAATTTTTTTATAGAGAGATTGAGGGAAAATGACAAAAAATATTACAAAATGAATAAATATGACATACTCCTTTTTTTTTAGTTGCAAAAAGGACAAACAATTTCAGACGGACAAAATTACCCATTTATAGAAGAGACGCGCGCATATGCATATCTTCGGTACTTCTGCTGCTTCAGGACCTTCAGGATTGGTTTTTTTTTTTTTCAAACATCCGTAACTTTTGATTTACAACTCCGATCATCGAAATTTTTTCACCAAAATTCATATTTTTTTTGCTCTTTAATTTGAGCCCAAATACGATACCCTTCCGACGTAAATTTTGAAAGCCGAAAAAATATTTGTATTTACCGGAGCTTTTTTCCTATAAACGACCGTAACTTTTGATTTAGAACGTCGATCATCAAAATTGTTTCACCAAAATTCATTTTTTTTAATCTTCATTTTGAGACCCCATTTGATACCTTTTCGACGTAGTATTTGAAAGCCGAATTTAATCGCACCATTTACACTAACACAGTATCAGTATCAGTATCAGGCTCATTTAAGGCTTAATTATCATTAATAGTATACGATTAGCCAAAAATCATGGACTCGAAAATAGCAGAGAACAAGGCTGCATACTCAATGAAAGATTCCATTATCAATGAAGTTGTTGAACTGCTTGTTCGAACTGAATGTTTGAGCAGATTCTCGGTACTTTAATGGCTGTTTTAAAGCCTGATATTCAGCAGCAAGTTGTATCAGCTTGAGGGCTGAAGCTTGATGTTATTGAAGCAGATTATAAGCGGAATTCAGAGCTGAAATAGAGCAGCTTTTGGACAGATTTCAAGATGCAAAATGAACGGAAAATTAATTGATTCGAGAGCAGATTTTCAACACCATTTTTGGCTGAATCAAAACTGCTCAAGGCTCTTGAACAAGGCTTTTGAACTGAAAGATTGATGATTTTGGGAATGAAAATTTAATAAAATAAAACTCCTAATCAACGAACTTTGGAGAAGGGAAAAAGTCATTATCAGATCACAACAATATCAGTATCAGTATCACAGTAACAGTATCAGTATCACAACAGACAGTATCAGTATCACATTCAAACACAAGAACACACCAACAGTATCACAGTGCGTGAGCTTGCTAATGTTTGATCCTTATGACATAAACAACTTTTATAACAAAATTTACATCAACATGTATGATAAGTAAGCTCACATGTTAACACTAAGATAGATAATCGCTCTAATTAATATTCTATTGCACTCTATCTTGTTGTAAGAACCGCTCCATATGCTGCTCCATATTATGTCTTAATCCCAAAAGAGAGCTGAAAAATCTGCTCCAATTTTGCTCATCTTGTGGTGAGTTATTGATCATTTCTAGACTGACAAAGTCCGATGCAACTGACAAATATGTTAACTGTGAAGGAGAACAAACCTAAAAAGGCGAAAATATTGGATGTAAATACGATAGAAGAGTCTTATATAACACCGAAAACTGACTTCTTTGTTCTATACATAAACACCACCTAAAAAAAGCTCAAGCAACGTATAGTTCCTTCCACTTTAGCTTTCAAAGCCACAATTAATCGTACAATATCTCAACAAACAACAATATTGCTGAGAAATTGTAATGCTAGATTCCCTTAGCTTTGCATTTCCTGGATCCTTAAATCATCTATTAGCTAAAACACATATGATAGAAGAAAAAAAAAATCAATGAATTATTTTTAGCAGGTGTGTCAAAAGAGATCATATGCTTTTGTTCATTTGAACAAATCATTTAGTGGACTTGAATTTCCCTTTCGTGCCTTAACATGTTAGGAGAATCTCCATCCGAAAAATCAAAAATCGAAAAAATGATAAATTACCTAACTTGGAAACAGATATCAGACTCAGAGACACCCAAGAAGTTTTCTGCTCTTGCAATTGATCAGGTAATGCAGAATTTGACATCTACAAAGAAGAAGCCGCATAACTCAATGATTTGTTGGGCAATACTTTTTCTTGAAAATCAGTTGAAACTGATGCATTAGCAACCAGAGAAGCAGCAATCATTAGCGAAATTGAGAAGAAATTGAAATGGAAGAAAGTGGGTTTCCCTGTTTAGCGAACAGAGCCGGTTAACAAATAAACAGGGGTATATTCATCTGGTGGAATTTATTTGTCCTTAATGCAACTAAAAAATTGAAGCTGAATTAGCAATTAATTAAGGGAAAAAATGGATTATAAACTAATTTTTCCATTTTTTTATAAGAGATAAATGGTTTGATTATTATAAAGATTTAATAAATGGCTATTTAAAAGAAATAATCCCAAAATCCCTTATTAGTTTTATACCCAATTTCTGAAAAAAAAAAAGTAAAAGAAAAAGAAAAGAGGAGTGAACGACGGCAAGAAAACATACGTAGTTTTGCCAGAAAGTGGAGGAGGAGTATCTTCAATCATGCGGCTAATCCGTCAGGATTTTGAGCAGAGAAGAAATCGATCACTGGAAGAAGACGATCGTTTCCATACTCTTCGTTTTCTAAACGGTAAGTTTTCGTTTTAGCACTAAAATCATAATATTGATCGTTCTTGATAAAAATCTAAGCTTTGATTATGTAAATGATTGTTTAATCGTAGAATATCGTTTAATTATCGTATATTGGCCGTAGGAGTTGTGAATCGAAGGATTCAAGCTTTGCTTACAATAAAGGTAAGAGGCTCTTCCTAACGAATAATTACGACTTTACAATGTTTAGGTTGAGTTTTAGTGTTGTTTGTAGCAAGGATTCATGTTCAGTGGCGGACCTACATACAGCCAAGGGGGGCATCTGCCCCTCTTATACCGAAAAAAATACACTAAAATTTATACGATACATATAGTTTGCCCCCTAAATTTATAATTTCCCTTTAAAAATTTTATTGCCCCCCCCTTATCCAAGATCCAGCGTCCGCCCCTGTTCATGTTTATATGTTGTTGCTATGCTATGATATGATATAGTATGTTTAAAGCATGTTTTACTAGTGTTTATCTATGATATTTGATGTTGATCATGTAGGGAAAGGGTTGGGTATCGATTTAGCGCAGAAAATTGAAGTTAGGGCCGTTTCCGACTGAATGTGTGAGCATTCAGTGGGCAATGCGTGCGCATTGCCCTAGCAGAACCTCCCAGAATGTTGCAGAGAGCTCAATGAGTGCGCATTGGCTCATGTTTTTGTGAATAGTTGTGTTTTAAGTCCCAAGTCTAGTTTTAATTGTTATTTCTTGATTTAATGACATTAAATGAACATGAACAAGTCTTGATTAATCTTTTGATACGTTTAGTTCCGGCACTGAATAGACTTCTCATAAGAGATGAATTTTGGGACCGTCAGAAGAGTATGATTGACTTGTGCTTTGATGAATTAATATTCATCAATGTATGTATAATTGCTAGGCCTTGTCCGTGTCTAATAGTCTAGGAAAAGAGAGTAGTAGATGTGAGGGAGCTTACTTGAAAACACATAAGTGGCTAGTTAATAACATACATACTTGTGTAGTAAAAAGATTAAACGTCATGTCATTATTGGTAAGGCATAGATTTATATCGGCGATGTGACGCGTTCAGTAAAAGTGAATAACTTTGCTGGCCCAAGGGCACTAGGAGTGGAGGAACTTCACCGAATGTGTATGCATACCGGGGGGATCCCCGGGCTATCGGTGTAAACCACTGTTAGTTGGTAAGTATATCTTTAGGTGGATACACACCATGCGGAGTGTCCTTGAGTGTTGACGTAACCAAGATAAGCTAAGTTAGAAACGTATAGTCATGACGTGTTGATGGACATGAAATGAACCCTAGATCGAGTTGGTCACCTAAAGACAATATAACTAATAATATGAACCTTTTCGCTGTAACGCTTAATTATTCACTATTGCTAAGTACTTATGTACTTACCTTCTTTGCATGTTTGTTTTGTATGCATTGTGGAGTGAGAAGATGAACAGGTTGATCCGGAGTTCAATGAAGACTATGAGGATGATACGTGACGTTTGATGATGATTCGTTGATGCTTTCTTTTCTTTGTTATTCATGATGTACTAGATGGAGTTGCTTTTCTTTTCAAGACATGTTGTATTTTATTTTTGAAGACACTTGTAAGAATAGTTGTTGTTGTCTTTCCCTTTGGAACATCGTATGTTATAAGGTTTATTTCATATGTTGTAAGTTTTCCTTTTACCCATAGTCGATTCGTATTCTATTCATAGTGGCATTTATGATTTTACCCGAGTCTTTTGGGATTCCGTTTGCTTTATTTTGATACAACGACATAGAGGTTTGCGTATAAGGTTAGATTTATTTAATGTTATACGCGTCGAACGTTCTCTTTCGGATAAGGGCTCGGTATCCGGGAGCGGAGCGTTACAATATTTAAGTCATAATTGATCAAATAACTACTTTGATTCATCGTTTTTTTATTAACTTAGAATGATTAAACCAAGTTTATTATATGTCAATCTTATATTCTTTTTAGATATTACATTATTTCTCGCTTAAGAAACTGAAATTATCATCATGACCCTATCTATAGATTCTATATGGTGACGAATATCGTCTTTTACGGTATAACATTTAGTTTAATTTAGTAATCGTCTTTGATACCACTTATAACAACTAGAATTCAGGTTTAGCGGTGTAATCGTCTTTGATACCACTTATAGCAACTAGAATTCAGGTTTAGCGGTGTCACTTGAATCATACTGCATGTATCAAAATAAATACTTAGATATAACGTACATCATCGTTTAACTTAAAATGATTATACTAAGATTACCTAGTTTATTGCGTTCTATATAACATTATTTATTGATAATCTTTCTCATGCTTTTTTTTTTTGAGAAGATATATAAGATATTTCATATTATACATTTCTTAAGTTTCTCTTTCTATTATGACTCAAATACGATTGATTGCACCATAGGTTTCGAGAGGCAATTAACTATGAAAGTAATGATTTGATCACATGGTAGCTAGCTAGGTTGTATATATCTTGTTTTTTTCCTCACATTATACTCTCTCTCTTTATACATTTGTTAAGTGATAAAAGGCGTACAAAAGGAACAACTTCATTTTCAACTTTATAAGATCGTTACTATTTTAAATGGCATGTCTATTTTGTAAAAAAAAAAAATCTTTCCACGTATGTTTATGAGTGATCTAATGTAATCACATAGTGGACTACATTTTACATGTTTTTAGATAGCTCTTTTGAGAAGATGCTTAAAAGAGTTAGTGTGTGTGTGTGAATCAATGAATCGATCTTATATACATATCATGATTAATTACGTAAAATTATATGTGTCAATTGTTTGTTATCCCTGTAGTATTGTATGCAAAATAAAATAAAAACAAGCAGAAAAAGAAGAACAATATGTTTATTAATCTGAAAAGAAATTACAAGTACAGTAATGAAAACGAAATGAAAACAAAAAAAACTAAAAGATATGCTAAGAACTGAGGCGAGAAGAACTATGTCCTTAAGACAAATTTGCTTCTGCTTGTACCTGTTAGGAAAATATCATCGCAACGGAAGCGATTTATGGATCTAGATCTATGTGTATACGTAATAAAACATCAAATCTACATCTACAAGTGAGTTCGTAGATCATACCTCTTGAATCTCTAAATTCAAGTTGAAGAACCGCAAAGGATGATTTGTTGGGAGTAGATGTGATGAGCACCACAGCCTTCCGTACGTGTGATCCAAGCAATTCCCGGTGGAAGGAATCCTCGACTCGAACCCCTCCGATATGCTACCCGGAAAAATCACCAAAGATTTTTCCTCTCACTTAGCCGAAATTTCTCTTCCCTTTTCTAAGTGAAGAACTCGAAATTTATGTGTTGTATTGAGGCTTGGGAGAACTCTCTTTAAATAGAAGAGTAAAACTTAGCCTCCAAGGATTTTATTATTCCAATAAATAAATCCATAAATAAAAGATAATCTCATAATATTTTAGAACAAATCTAAAAATAATATTTATCTTTATTTATTACCATAAATATTTATCCAATAAATATTTTATGCACATGTCTTTTTAACACACAAGAAAACTAATTCCTTGTTAAAAAGGAGAACACATGTGGCGCCACTTTTATTATTGACCTAGTCAATATTAATTTTGGCATTACACAATAATTGGGCCAAGATTATGAAAAATGTCTTTTCCACATATTTAATTATTTAGCCCAACTAATTTAATAGTCCACTAAACAATTAATTCACATATCGTTTTAATAAAGTCCAACATGAACTAAATCAATATTATTAGGATTCGACGTCCGAGAATATCTATGCTATATTAGGAGGCACGTCGGGGACCATGGACTAATAATCAGCGGCTCCGATAAATCAAATAAATAATTATCTTACGAACAGAATAATTATATTCGATAAATCAATCACGGGAATATGCCACCATAATCCCGTGACTGCACTCCTCCGATTATAAGATTATATTTATCTCCTCACGAGAAAGTAATAAGCGTCCACTGATATAATCATTTCATATGGATTAATCCTCCATAGATTGTTCATTCTAAATCGGGAAGTTACCGTTAACCCTTTTCGGAACATCTTGTCCTTACTTACCGTTAACCCCTAGTGATCAATAATTCAAATAACTCACCGGTAGCTAATCGGTGTAATATGAATCCCATGGATCGATCAATGTCTAGGATTAACTCATAAGGGAACTGTCTATCTACTTCCATAAATGGAAGGAATGGATTCCGTGTCTGTGACAACACAGACTACTCACTCAATCCAGTACAATGCCAAGATGGGGTAATTCAGATCACAGACTCAGTGTAATCCTTAACCGTCAAGTCAAACCTCATACTGATTCAAGCAGTCGACTGTGATCACCTCAGGATTAAGATATATCCATAATATGATCATCTAATGATTCGATAAGACTTCTCAATTACGGAATTATATTGAGAACTCAGATCAAATCGGTCCAACCTTATATGATATATCTATCATATATAAATGCCCCATTAGGTTCCCTTAACCGAAAGTCCGGATAAGACGATCACACCTATCGTGTTATGGGCGCATTAATAGTACGTTAAAGGGGAGACCCGATACTCTCGATTAACTTTACTACGGACTAATTGTATTTTAAGTACATCTTCACTAACTCAATCCTCCCGTGTATGTCTCATACACTGAGTTAAGTGATTACATAAACGATATACTCAGGGTTTTCTGTAGTGTAAATACTATTGTCATATCGGTGATTATGAGAATAATAAATATGAATAATGACATCATTTCATTTATTAAATAAAACAATTACAAAAAATTGTCTTTCGGGCATCACACCTAACAATCTCCCACTTGCACGAAAGCTTGTGATTAATTGTTTTAGAGCACACCCTATTATTTAAAATACAGCAAACTATCACTCCCACTTGCTCTAAAGCAAATGAGACATGTCTCTAATACCTATAGTCTCCAAGTGTCGACTAAAAGCTTCAATCGACGGCGTCTTGGTGAATGGATCAGCAGGATTATCGGCGGAGGCGATTTTCTTGACGGAAATGTCCCCTCTATCGACAAAATCGTTGATCACCCAGTATTTTCTCTCTATATGCTTCGACTTACTGTGCTTTCGAGGTTCTCTAGAGTTGGCAATGGCCCCATTGTTATCACAATAGAGAGTAATAGGATCTTCAGCATTCGGGACAACGCCTAATCCGCTGATGAACTTTCTTAACCAAACCGCTTCTTTAGCTGCCTCCGAGGCCGCTATGAACTCAGCTTCCATTGTTGAATCGGTCGTGCTGGATTGCTTTTGGCTTCTCCATTCTACTGCACCGCCACCAAGCGTAAACACTGAACCAGAGGTAGATTTAGAATCATCTCTGTCTGATTGAAAATCAGAATCGGTGTATCCCGCTAGCTCCAAACTCCCACTCGAATAGACGAGCATATAATTTCTGGTTCTCTTCAAATATTTGATGAGATTCTTTACTGCTGTCCAGTGCGGTTGCCCTGGATTTGATTGAAAACGGCTGACTAATCCAACGCCGTAACAAATGTCGGGTCTCGTACACCTCATGGCATACATAAGACTACCAACAGCCGAGGCATATGGCACTCTTCCCATAGCTTCAATCTCTTCAGGGGTTTGAGGCCCCTGAGTCTTAGAGAGGTACACGCCGTGACGGGTTGGTAGAAAACCCTTCTTTGCGTTTTCCATGCTGAAGCGTGCTAGCACCTTATCTATATAAGTTGCTTGGGACAGAGCTAACATCTTGTTCTTACGATCCCTTATAATTTGGATCCCTAGAACATAACTCGCTTCTCCCAAATCCTTCATTTGGAATTGCGTGGTCAACCAACTTTTTACGTCGGACATCATCCCTTTATTGTTGCCAATTAGGAGTATGTCATCGACGTACAACACGAGAAATACAACACTATCTTTGATAACCTTCTTGTACACACAAGATTCAGCAAAGTGTTGTTCAAAATCATAAGACTTGATCGTGTGATCGAATCTATGATACCAGGAACGAGATGCTTGCTTCAAACCATAAATGGATCTAAGCAACTTGCACACCATGTGCTCTCGACCTTCTTCAATGAATCCCTCCGGTTGCTGCATATAGATTTCCTCGTCAAGAAAGCCGTTTAAAAATGCTGTCTTAACATCCATTTGCCAGATCTCATAATCCGGACATGCAGCAATCGAAAGGAGGATGCGGATGGTTTTCATCATGGCCACATGTGAGAAGGTTTCCTCGTAGTCAATACCCTCTCGCTGTGTGTAACCTTTGGCTACCAGCCGTGCTTTGAAGGTTTCGACCTTCCCATCCACTCCTCTCTTTCGCTTGTAGAGCCATTTACATCCAATGGGCCTTTCACCCTGAGGAAGTTCTACAAGTTTCCAGACTGAGTTAGAGTACATTGACTCCATCTCTTGATTCATAGCGTCAATCCATTTATCCTTATCATGATCCAGCAAGGCCTTCTTATAGGTCAAAGGGTCATCTTCCACCCCATCAGAGGCGACTACATTAGCCTCTAAATCCATGCCGTACCGAGCCGGTGGCCGAACCACTCTCGCAGTACGTCTGGGTGGAACAGGAACGTCGGAAGTAATTGTTGTATCATTCGTGTTGTTTATAGGGACATCAGCAGCCACAATAGGTCCGATGTTATCGGAGAGTAATTCCTCTAGTACAATTTTACTTGAGGTCTGTGGTCTTTCATATAACTTTCCTCCAAAAACGTAGCGTTAGTCGAGACTAGCACTTTGTTATCTTCCGGATCGTAAAATAGACCACCACGTGTACCTTTTGGATAGCCTACAAATAGACATACTTTCGTGCGTGATTGTAGCTTGGTAGTCTTGTCCATCGGGAGATGTGCAGGACAACCCCATATGCGGAAGTGACGCATGCTTTCGCGATGTCGCGACCACATTTCAATGGGTGTCTTTTCGACAGACTTGGACGGTACTGCATTCAAAATGTAGACCGCTGCTTCTAAAGCATAACCCCAAAAGGATATAGGTAGTGAGGCGTAGCTCATCATTGATCTTACCATGTTGATCAATGTCCTGTTTCTCCTCTCAGCAACTCCATTCTGCTGAGGTGTCCTAGGCGCTGAACGTTGGAAACAAATCCCATTTTCAGCCAAGTAGTCAATGAACTCAGTATCTAAATACTCACCTCCACGATCCGGCGGAGGCATTTCAATGACTTGCCTAGTTGCCTTTCGGCTTCTGCTTGGAACTCCTTGAACTTTCCAAAAGCCTCGGATTTCCTATGCAGCAGATAAACATAACCGAATCTCGAGTAGTCATCAATGAAAGTCACGAAATACTCGTATCCGCCTCTAGCTTGTACGTTCATCGGACCACAAAGGTCTGAATGCACTAAGTCTAGAGTTCCTGTGGCCCTTTTACCCTTTGATGAGAAGGGACGCTTAGTCATTTTTCCCTCCAGGCAACACTCGCAGACAGGCAGTGTGTCAACAGATGACTCACCTAAGGCATGAGCCTTTTCTAGTCTTTTGAGTCTTTCCAAGGAAATATGTCCGAGCCTTAGATGCCACAAGTATGTTTTATCTTCTTTTATTTGAGAAACTTTCTGCCTTTTAGCAGATCTTTGATGAGCGGTTTTAAACATTTCAGAATTAAGTAGGGGAGCTTTATGTGGTTTTACAAAATATAAACCATTTTCATTCGTAGTTGAACATAATTCAAAACCATTTTTTGAAATAACAAATTCACCATTCATAAATGAAACAGAAAATGATTGTTCAACCAAGGCAGAATAAGAAATCAAATTTCTCCTGAAATTGGGAATAAAATAAACATTGTCTAAATGTAAAATTCTATTATTGAAATGCAAATCCACAGCTCCCACTGCTTTAGCTGAAATGAGCGCCCTAGTGCCTACTCGCATCACTTGAGAACCCTCTTCCAGCTCCTCATAAGAACTAAGAATCTGCAATGAAGAACATACATGGTTAGTAGCTCCAGTATCAAGTATCCAATTGGACACATCTTTAGCTACATTAAAAGATTCCAAGAATAGTAATTCTAAATTACCTTTCTTATCTTTTCCAATGACAGCCTTGACTTTGCCATCTTTCACATCACGAAGATATTCTGGACAATGGTGTCTCCAATGTCCTACCTCCTTACAGTAAAAGCATTTGCCCTTGGGCTTGGCCTCGTCGGTTTTCTTGGCTTTCTTCGTCTTTTTCTTCATTGGTTTGGGCACAGGTGCAACATTTCCCTTCTTCTTCGGTTTAGCCTTAGGCTTGTTTGAAGACTTAGCTTCGCCATATTGGCTTCAGCTTTCTTATCCCCTACTTGGGCTTTATCTTTCGATAGTAGGCCCTCGTAGATTGTCACTCATTCAATATCTGTGTCATGGATAATTCATATTTTCCCATCAGATACTGAGTTTTGAACGGGATAAACTCGAGTCAACGATTCCAAAATCATTGATACTTGAGTTGCCTCATCAAACTTTGATCCATGAATACCGGCGTCGTTGAAGTAACTGATCATATTCAAAACATGACCATTCACCGCTTGACCCTTCTTCGGTTTTGTGTTAACAGCCAACCTGATGGCATCGTGTCTTGCTTGGTTGCTAGGTGATCCAAACATCGTAGTAAGTTTCCGCATGATTTCTCCTGCAGACTCAAACTCCTCAATCTGGGTCCTAATGACCTCTGACACTGCCGCTAGGATGAGCCCACGAGCCCGGTTGTCGGCTTCGATCCAGCGATTACGCTGTTCGATCTCAACTTTACCAGGTTTTTGGATCGCCAGCGTAGGGCATTCCGAAGTGAGTACGTGTTGCACATTCTCATATGTGAGTACCACGTTTAAGTTACTCTTCCATTTCTTAAAGTTGTTTCCGTTAATTTTTCAGATAGTAAAGCGGAAATTTGAGTAGACATTTTTGCTGAAAATTAAAATGACATACATTAATTCAAGTTTAACACTACTATATAAATTTATTTTTAGGAATTGTAAACTAAAATTAAGTCTACTCTACCATTCCAAGGTTTTAACCCCGCATCTCAGTGCCGCCGTAGGGTAGGTCAAAGAGATGAGACGGTTAAATCAATGAATAACTTGTGAGAATCAGACATCCCACGAGAATCGAACATCCCTTTATTCATTGACTACCTTCCTTTTTTAGCCTAGGTATTACCAAAAATACCCTTGATGAGTGTGACCTACTATATCAGATCTCTTAGGTACGCCCCGAGTGTGCCGTCGTAGGATAGGTCAGTGACCCGACGAGTACCCAGAAATCCTATCCTTTCGGAGACCAAGCCATGAATGTTGATAGGGGTGAACACCATCCGTAGGGGGACGAAATCAAAGCGCCGCGAGGCGTCACCCTTCTCTCACTTACTTGCATCTATAGTAGAGACCGTGGGGTTGGCTGTCGCCTTCCCCGCTCCCACTCAATATTTTGGAAGTGGTGGTGGGTTAACTAACCACGTCTTTTTGATGTTAACATAAAAGCACATGAAATCAAGGATTCGAATGGTGTCGGTGACGTAGGCAAGCCTACCCGTCCTATTCGTTGGAACATATGTGACAATCGGACGAAATCGGGTCAAGAGAGCCGCGTTTGAGATGGGAAGGAATCACCCTCCGTTCTCCGGTGTGGCTTAGTCTTGCCGGACCCCCGTGCATACATCACACTAGGAGGGTTAAGTCGGTCGAGCCAAGCTCAGTTGACCACCCAACCTATAGGCGAACCGTTTTTATCCAAGATTTATTGTTCTTTTACCATCATTCAATCTCGTAGACACTACGAATCGAAAACGTGATCTCGTTGGAGCTTTAAGGCGGTTCACCGAGAACACACACCGAAAAGGCTAACGATTTCATAACCCGTCCTCGGATCTTTTAATTAGTTACTAAATTAATTAATTACCACGTATTAATTAAATTTCAACTAATTACGCGAGTTTGTATACATGCCTATTTTAATTACCAAAATTAAAATTCTACATGTATGCATGGAGTGGATTTATGATATGAATGCATGTCATGGCAATTCCGATTTTATGTCTATTTTATGATCAAACACATAAAAAAATAAATTGCGGAAAAATTAAACACCGAGATGGATCGTTGGTACCCCCGACTAACCTATTTTCTAAGGAAAAGTAAAAAAAAATTTAATCTAAGTCTTCAAATCTCAATCTTCGATCTTGATCTTGAAAAACTTCCGGATCTTCAAAGCTTCGATCTTTACACGAACCACGAACGACGAGGAGAGGAGGCCGTAATATACCAATATATTTAAAATATATCTATATTAATAATTGTTTTAAAATTTTTTTTTTTTTTTTAATTCTCGGCTGATCATATATATATTTTCTTATGTCGGCAAAAAAAAACAAGTAGGTTATAACATAAAAAAAAAAGTGCATGCAAGACCATGCAAAAAATTGATGCCGTGTAAACCCTTTTTTTTTTTTTTTTGTTATTCATTCAGCCCTAGCCGCCACACCCAAAAAAATATTTTGCCGTGACCCTGAACAAAAAAAATAAAATTTTTGCCGCATTGAAAAAAAAACGCCGTGAACCTAATTTTGCCGGAAAATAAAAATAAAAATAAAACAATCGGCCTCCTCCCGTTTTTACCTTTTTGATGATCTTTAACACCATGATCTTCAACATACATCTTCGTCGTCTCGAACCCGGATCAAAATAAAAACCCAAAAGGTACTACCTTTTACAATAATTAAATTACAAATCCTATGCTCAAGTGATACTAATCAAAAGAGCTACAAAATAGATCTACGGATAAACAATACCAACCCCAATCCATCTCTTCAACCACGACAATCACAAGCATTCATCATGAAATTTTCGAAAATAATAAAATTAAAACGAAAATAATGCAATCTACACATGCATATTCCACTCCTTAGATCTAATATTTTATACGTATAAATATAGATCACCATGGCTCCGATACCACTGTTAGGAAAATATCATCGCAACGGAAGCGATTTATGGATCTAGATCTATGTGTATACGTAATAAAACATCAAATCTACATCTACAAGTGAGTTCAGTAGATCATACCTCTTGAATCTCTAAATTCAAGTTGAAGAACCGCAAAGGATGATTTGTTGGGAGTAGATGTGATGAGCACCACAGCCTTCCGTACGTGTGATCCAAGCAATTCCCGGTGGAAGGAATCCTCGACTCGAACCCCTCCGATATGCTACCCGGAAAAATCACCAAAGATTTTTCCTCTCACTTAGCCGAAATTTCTCTTCCCTTTTCTAAGTGAAGAACTCGAAATTTATGTGTTGTATTGAGGCTTGGGAGAACTCTCTTTAAATAGAAGAGTAAAACTTAGCCTCCAAGGATTTTATTATTCCAATAAATAAATCCATAAATAAAAGATAATCTCATAATATTTTAGAACAAATCTAAAAATAATATTTATCTTTATTTATTACCATAAATATTTATCCAATAAATATTTTATGCACATGTCTTTTTAACACACAAGAAAACTAATTCCTTGTTAAAAAAGGAACACATGTGGCGCCACTTTTATTATTGACCTAGTCAATATTAATTTTGGCATTACACAATAATTGGGCCAAGATTATGGAAAATGTCTTTTCCACATATTTAATTATTTAGCCCAACTAATTTAATAGTACACTAAACAATTAATTCACATATCGTTTTAATAAAGTCCAACATGAACTAAATTAATATTATTAGGATTCGACGTCCGAGAATATCTATGCTATATTAGGAGGCACGTCGGGGACCATGGACTAATAATCAGCGGCTCCGATAAATCAAATAAATAATTATCTTACGAACAGAATAATTATATTCGATAAATCAATCACGTGAATATGCCACCATAATCCCGTGACTGCACTCCTCCGATTATAAGATTATATTTATCTCCTCACGAGAAAGTAATAAGCGTCCACTGATATAATCATTTCATATGGATTAATCCTCCATAGACTGTTCATTCTAAATCGGGAAGTTACCGTTAACCCTTTTCAGAACATCTTGTCCTTACTTACCGTTAACCCCCTAGTGATCAATAATTCAAATAACTCACTGGTAGCTAATCAGTGTAATATGAATCCCATGGATCGATCAATGTCTAGGATTAACTCATAAGGGAACTGTCTATCTGCTTCCATAAATGGAAGGAATGGATTCCGTATCTGTGACAACACAGACTACTCACTCAATCCAGTACAATGCCAAGATGGGGTAATTCAGATCACAGACTCAGTGTAATCCTTAACCGTCAAGTCAAACCTCATACTGATTCAAGCGGTTGACTGTGATCACCTCAGGATTAAGATATATCCATAATATGATCATCTAATGATTCGATAAGACTTCTCAATTACGGAATTATATTGAGAACTCGGATCAAATCGGTCCAGACCTATATGATATATCTATCATATATAAATGCCCCATTAGGTTCCCTTAACCGAAAGTCCGGATAAGACGATCACACCTATCGTGTTATGGGCGCATTAATAGTACGTTAAAGGGGAGACCCGATACTCTCGATTAACTTTACTACGGACTAATTGTATTTTAAGTACATCTTCACTAACTCAATCCTCCCGTGTATGTCTCATACACTGAGTTAAGTGATTACATAAACGATATACTCAGGGTTTTCTGTAGTGTAAATACTATTGTCATATCGGTGATTATGAGAATAATAAATATGAATAATGACATCATTTCATTTATTAAATAAAACAATTACAAAAAATTGTCTTTCGGGCATCACACCTAACAGTACCCACGGATTATGCAATTGTCTTCCAGGATTACTCAGTTTACCTATTCAAAGAGATGTACTTCAACTCTGAACAACTTCGAACTCTGCAGTGCTTCAGAAACTCTTCAACTTAATGCAGGAATATGAGTATTTGTGTTGTAGTTCTTGTGCGTTAAGTAGGAGACATTTATATAGGTAGCAAAAGAGGAGAAGTAAACTGAAGTGTAATGAAAGCATCAGGTGAAGGATCTCCACTAACACTTGTAACGTGGAGGATCTCCACTAACACGTGTAACTCCAGCAATAAAGCAATTGAAGGCATCAGTTGAAGTTGTAACACCCCGGTTTTCCAATCCCGTCGGCCGCCGGAATTGGTCACCGAAACGTCACTTCACGACACACAGTCGCAGCAGTAACACTCAACATTCCACAACAGAAGAAAAATAAACATCCACCATTCATTATTAAAAGGGTCAAAGTGAATAAAATTCCTTGAAAGAAAATGAAAATATGTGGAAACGTCAAAAATCTTAAAGTGCCGGAAATCCAGTAAAGTGGAAACGTAAGACAGCGACTACGTGGCTCTCGATACCCCGCGACATCCCCGCAATCAGCAAACATCCAAGAAAAATACCTGCTAAGAATCTGCTCCCCATAAATGGATCATAGCAGGGTCAAACGAAAGCAAGACCGTCAACTATACGTTGAGTAAGGATAAACCTAATATACGTAGAATGAAAATTATCGACAAAACAAGGGAACTTCCAAACAGACATCAGAATCATTGCATAACAAACGCGGCTAAACCGTAACAGACACAACCATTGCACGGAAGATATAAACACCTCAAACCACCTGTACCTAAAGGTCCCGAATGTGCACATTCCTAAGGGTCATCTAATGGTACCATTATTAAAAGGGTCCATAACGTACTGGGGTGCAAGGATTTCCTCTCCCGGGTTGTCGGATTCGGGGCTACCCTATCCGGCCCAACATTTCAACTGTCTGCAACTCCCCAAACACGCTAAGGTCATTAAAGTTGTAAGGAAACCTTCCCGGGTTACGGCTTTGGGAGCTACCCTATCCGGCCCAACCATTTCGGTCTACAACTTCAATGCCCAACACCAAGTTCCATCATAACAGCAAGGCCCTTGACTCAGCGAACATAACTCACAACCATTTTATAAGGCTAGGCAACAAACCACAAAGAAAGAAAAAGGAAAACAAGCTAGACATCAATTTAAGGCCTGGACGCCCGTCTGGACTTTATGGACGCCCGTCCAGAGGTAGACGCTCGTCCAGATAGTTCGGACGCTCGTCCACCGAACCAAGTTACATCCTGTATCCAAATTTTGTACCTGGACGCCCGTCAGATAAGGTCGACGCCCGTCCAATGAACCAATTTTACATCCTGTATCAAAATCCACCCCCAGACGCTCACCTAACGCCCGTCTACGCTGGAAGCCAGGCTGGACGCCCGTCCAAAGGACCAGACGCCCGTCCGGCCTGGATTTCAGCAAAACCCTAAAACGACTCAACATGAACTCCCTTCGTTTCTCGGGCAACAACAGCAGCAAAACAACACAACAAGCACATAATTCCTTATCTAGAGGTACCATAACAGTATAGACTTCAAACCCAAGTATCGATCACTAAATTGAATGTTTAACATCCCCAAAACCTTTTTCCCATACATAAATTACATCATCCCAGGATTATCGGCATTACAATTTCCGTTTCCAAACATAATTACAGTCATCTACACCCTCTAAAACGCAGTAAAACAGCCCCAAATTGCACTTAAACACGGAACAACGACGCCAAACAACCCAAACCGCATACTCAACCCAACATGTCCCTAAAAGTCTCATCTTTCAAACCAAACGAAGACGTAACTTAGGAATATGCTTACCGGTTGTCCTGTGTTTCTTGAAAGCTCTTGCTAACGAATTAAAACCGTTCTTCCACGAAGCCCGAATCTATATCTACAAGTAGAAGGAAGGATAAAACATCACGACACAATTCTAATGAAAATCGAAACCACTCCCCCCTCCACATGCACGAGTGGATCGGCCATGGCCTTTGGCCGGCCGATCGTCACGCTCGAACTGTAGGAGAGAAAGAAACGATGCTTACCGACGGCGACGACGAATCCTCAACACCAAGGAGAGAAATTTTCTCTCCTTCTTCTTCACACAGTCGGCGGCAATGGGGAGGGTTTGGGTTTCACGTGTAATTGGGAAAAGATGGAGAAGGAATAAAAGAAGTCCCCCTCCCCTTTTAATTATTAACCAATGTATTTCCTTTTAATTAAAGAATTATAAAAAATTCCATTTTAATTATTAATCAACCCTTCCAAATAATTACTAAACACATAATTCCCCAAGTTATTGAACCTCTTATCTCTTTTTTTTTTTTTATTATCAATTAAATAGGGAATCAAAATTTCGGGATATTACAGAAGTGCTCCACTATCTTAGTAAAGATGCATCAGATGCAGATGAAGGGACTCGGCCTTTGAGCCGAACTCAAGCCCAATTGAATAATCATTTGACAAGTTCAATTAAGTATTGCCTCAGGCCCAATTCCCCAAGCCCAAGCCCAATTCCTCATATTCGTTTGAAATATCTACCTAATAAGCGGACTATATATGAACAATCGCTTCAGATCCTTTTAACGAATATGCTATTTAAAGTTTTAAATACACGTTTTTTCGATTTACAGAATATTTATCCAAGATAAAATACATCAAATTCTTTATTTTACATAATATGGTAGATATAAAGAAAAAATTGGAAAATATGGATGGATGCTGTAGACATTAAGAAAATTTGACAGATATTATATTTTACATTAAAAAATATAGTATTTGATATAATGTTATTTTTCCTATTGAAATTTCTAAAATAGAGTTTTTAAATGATTTACGATATCTAACTAATAAGTGGTCTAATTAAGAGCATTCACATCAGAAACTCTATATGGTGCTCTATCATAAAATAAAGATAAAAATAGAATTTTTTCTCAAATACACTACTACAAAAAAGCATAAAGATCACGGTTTTTAAGTGTGATATATTCACATTAGTCACGGCTTCCATAGTGTGGCATATTCAGGTGTGACAAAAAGTACTTTAATCCAATCACAGTTACAAACTGTGACCTATTATAATAGTTATCACACTTAGAAACCGTGATCTATTATAGTTGGTATCACACTTAAAAACCGTAATCTATTATAACTTCATCACATTTAAAAACTGTGATCTATTATAGTTCTTATCATATTTAAAAACCGTGATTTATTATAGTTGTTATCACACTTAAAAACCGAGATCTATTACAATTAAAACACATTTAAAAACTGTGACCTATTTTATTTGTTATCACACTTAAAAACCGTGATCTATTATAATTTAAATCACACCAATATCTATTACAATTAAAACACATTTAAAAACTGTGACCTATTTTATTTGTTATCACACTTAAAAACCGTGATCTATTATAATTTAAATCACACCAATAAAAATGTTTTTTTCAAAAACATTATATAAGCACACATATATTTTCGTCTTTGTCGGGACTCGAACTTGGATACTCTGGATTAACGAGCCACACTATTTACCATTAGGCCGATGCTTTCTTTCTTCTAATTTTCGACCACACTTAACTAAGATCTCATTATAAAATACCATATTATTTTAATCACAGTCAAAAACTGTGATTGATTGATGTTTTTGTCTCATTTTTTCTAGAAACTGTGATAATAAAAATTATGATATATTTTAGTTGTTATCACACTTAAAAACCGAGATCTACTATAATTTCAACACATTTAAAAACTGTGATCTATTTTAGTTGTTATCACATTTAAAAACCATGATCTATTATAGTTGTTATCACTCTTAAAAACCGAGATCTATTATAATTTCAACACATTTAAAAACTGTGATCTATTTTAGTAGTTGTTATCACACTTACAAACAGAGATATATTATAATTTCAATCACACCTAAAAAAGTGTGATCTATTATAATTTCAACACATTTAAAAATTGTGATCTATTTTAGTAGTTTTCATCACACTTAAAAACCGAGATATATTATAATTTCAATCACACCTAAAAAAGTGTGATCATTCTTTTTTTTCGAAAACAAAATAAACGCACACATATTTTTTGTTGCCATTGGGACTCGAACCCGGATACTCTAGATTAAGGAACCACACTAATTACCGCTGGGCCGATGCCTACTTTATTATCATTTTCGACCACACTACTCTAAAATATCATTATAAAATATCATATTATTTTAATCATAGTTAAAAACCGTGATTGATTGATGTTCTTGTCTCAGTTTTCTTAAAAACCGTGATAATAAAAACTGTGATCTATTTTAGTTGTTATCATACTTAAAAACCGAGATCTATTATAATTCAACACATTTAAAAACTGTGATTTATTTTAGTTTTTATCACACTTATAAATCGTGATCTATTATAGTTGTTATCACACTTAAAAACCGAGATCGATTATAATTTCAACACATTTAAAAACTGTGATCTATTTTAGTAATTGTTATCACACTTAAAAGCCAAGATCTATTATTATTTCAATCACACTTAAAAAAGTGTGATCATTTTTTTTTCACACCTAATAATTGTGATAAAAAAAAATTAAGTGTGATAAATATACATTTTACTTGTCTCGGTTTTTTAAAAGTGTGATCCTTATCTTTAGATAAGTGTGATCTATGTCTCTTTTCTTATTAGTGGATATAATTTGTTGTCTCACTTTTTCTATAGCTGTGACAAAAATATCATGAATTCAGTCACAGTTTAAAAATGAGATTAATTGATTTAATTTATCTCACTTTTTCAATAACCGTGACAAAAATATCAGACCAATTTAGTCACAGATTAAAAGTGTGATTGATCAGTATAATTTATCTCGTTTTTTGAATAACTGTGACAAAAATATCATATCAATGCTGTCACTGTTTGTGAGATTGATTGATATGATTTATCTCGCTTTTTAGAAACTGTGACAGAAATATCATATCAATTCAATCACAGTTTAAAAATGAGATTGATTGAAATAATTATCTCGGTTTTCCAATAACTATGACAGAAAAATCATATCAATTAAGTCACACTTTAAAAATGAGATTGATTAATATAACTTATCTCAGTTTTTCAATAAATGTGATAGAAAGTTGTAAGTGTGATATATATATTTTCGTTGTCTCGGTTTTATTGAAACTGTGATTGTTATATTATCTTAAGTGTGACCTATATCCAATTTTGTAGTAGTGATACCTCTACAACAGAAGCCACAACCTTATTTATTTTTAGGGTCAATGAATAGTATCTCCATTTGTGGAGCACTATCTCTATTTTAATAGTATTTGGTATAAAGATAGGAATATAAATTATGTTGTGGAGTATTTTGAATCGAGATGTTGTAAAATAGAGATATGTATTATTTTATATTATTTTAGAGATAAAAAATTGTGAACGCCCTAACACACATGCATCCCTCTTGTTATATAGCCCCTTGAGACAAAGCATAATAACATCATCCTTCTCCCACAATATTTACAACAAAGTGCCAGACATAATGCACAGAGATAGCTTCGCCATTCAAGTAAGCAGCAACAATAATAATAATAATAATAATCGTCTTCAAAATCTGAAAGCTAGGGTTTCTCAAGAACTCAATATCTCCGCCATGAAAATCATTCGACGCTTTCGAAAACGACTACGCCGCCTCATCTTTTCTTCTGGTCCATCAAAAGATTCACCGCGAAGCAGTAACAACAACCCGGGTTTTGTTTCAAGGAGAAAGTCGTGTGACGGGTTGGATAATCCTCCTAAAAAATCGTTTAGCTTGTATAATAATAGCTATGGAAATTCTCACCAAAGTGAAGCCATTGCTGATTGTATTGAGTTCTTGAATAAGTCGTCACAACAGAGTACAGTTCGCACTACAAGCTGTGATATTAGAGGTGGCGTATCTCTCCTCTATATATAACTATATATGTTCCTGCGTTATATATATATATATATATATATATATATATATATATATATATATACCCGACCGAATATACGATCTAATATGAAATACGAGTCGTTCAGTCATGCCCGGCCCGAAAGATACTTATTAGGACATGAAGCTTTCTTCTCCTTCTTTCATGTTGTATTTTTATATTTTATTTTGATTAACTATGAATTTATACGATTTAACCAAGGTACTGTCACCCAGAGGCGGATCTGGGTATACCAGGGTAATGGATCACGTGACCTGCTGAAATCCGAAGAATTTTTTCAGTATTAAAAACGATATAGTTTTGTTATTAAAAAATATCGTTATGTTGTTAAAAATATAATTTTAGGTTCTGGTAATCCATCGATGTGAAACAAATTTTTGAATAAAAAATGTTGTTTTACTGTCCAGTGACCTACTAAAATTTACACTTACACCTTAGGGGTCATGTAAGAGACAGTAGAGGGGGTGTGCAGCCAGAGAAGTTTTTAAACAACTTAATCCTCTTAAAGAGCATATCCCCAACCAAGGCGGCCCCTAAAGTGCCTAGGTGGATTGGTTGGACATGTTCTTTATCGGTTGGTCGATCGACGCGACCAGTTAGTTAGTCATGTGATAACGATTGTAACGCATCGTATTTATATATATATATATATATATATATATATATATTCCATTGAATTACGTGTGTTTTAATGTGGCATTAGGTCTTTAATTTTTTTTGAAGTATAATACATTATATGGAAAATTAGGGATAATGACACAATCAAATATTTTTAAGTAAAAGGACAGCTACATATTTTTTATAGGGAGAAGGACAACTGCATAATTTTTATAGCGAGAAGGACAAACAGTGAATCCCGAAAATCAGTGAATCTTCCCAGTTAATCCCAAAATCAGTGAATTTCGACAGTGAATCCCGAAAATTAGTGAATTTCGACGATGAATTTTGAAAATTAGTGAATTTCGACAGTGAATTTCGTCAGTGAATTTAAACAGTGAATTTCGAACACAAGTGAATTTCGGCAGTAAATAAATAGTTTTGTCCTTTATGCAAAAGTTTCAAAAAACTGTCCTTCTACTCAATTGATGAAATATTTCTGTCCTCCTCCCTCATTCCTCCTACATTATAAGAATCAATCAATGTGTGATAGGTGAATGCTTTAATATTGTTTTCCAAATAAAATGTGTGATACACATAACTTTATATGTATTTTTTTTAATGCAATTTTTTTGCAGGATAAAGTTTCAATTGCACATGCAATACAGGATGAATGACGTGTGAATCTCCTTTCAAAGACCTCCAAAAAATAAAAGTTTAAGAAATTTTCTATCTATTTAAGAAATAACACAAAAGCCAGCTCTCTGGATTTTACAAGTATTTCTTAAATACATATGAAAGATTTAATGTTTTTATATGTACTTTGGACTTCTATAGTAAACACTCACCGAATAGAATTTCTATACGTACCGTACGTTATTACTTGTACGATATACACGTCATGTATTTGTTCAATGTGAATGATGAAATATTGAAATTGATATATCTAAGTAGAATGTGCAATACTCATTTACTTGCCTAATGAAACATGTCTGTTTCAAATAAAAGTGTTTGAGGTAATCTTCTTCTTGTCTATGTGCATGTTGTTGTTTTTTTGTTGCTACTTGCTAATGCTATTGTGTAATAATACCGCCTTGTATCTACGGGCCTTTGGAATTTTCACATATTAGGGCTCCGTTTTTCAAATCCGTCCATCCTAATGAGTAATGAGAGCCTTCTCGGGTTTGGAAACAAAAAAACATGGTGAGCGATGTACATTTACTCAATAAAGGGTTAAAGATGTGCATGAGAGTTTAAAATTTGTAATGGTGACTAAATATATGTATGCTGAGTCTGATCAGCTGAGTGTGGTACTCAGCTGAATATGTGTGGAAACTATGATCTAGTCAGCAAAGTATGAAGCATCTGCTGAGCTCGGTGGCTGAGAAGTCAACGGGATTGATCAACATGCTGAGCTTGGTTTGCTGAATTGGTTCTCAGCTCAGCATTACTTGGGGAACAATTTTGCAGTATATATTTCATTCCACCGGCAGTGACGTTGACGCTAAGAAAGGGGTGTGCAAGTGCTATGCACAGGATCACGAAACACAAAACATTGCGTCCTTATGGCGTCCTTTGGAAAGAATCTAAGAACAAGACAATCGACTTCTTTATGCAAAACAAACCTAAGCCATCTTTCAATATGAATTGAAAATTTCAATTGTTCAAGAACTGGTCAAAATTGCAGCAGGTAAATCAAGTCACTTAAAAATTCTGCTTAATAGTCCTCTACAAAAAGGAAGGAAAAAAAAAAACAATTTAATAGATGTGCAAGATAATTCTCTTTTTTTTTTTTTGGAATTTATGAATGGACCAGGTAATTAGCGTTGATTGGGTCAATTTGCAGTTATTTTGGTCTCATGAACCATTAGACCTATATTATGCTATTTGATTATGGAGAAAGAAACTGATTCACAATGTCAAAGGAATACAACCCATTACATATAAGACAGTAACATTCAAAAACATACATCCCGAATCACATCATTACGTTCTAACGGATAATTACATCAACATGTGGTGGTATAGATTGGGTTTCTCTGAGAGCTTCAAGTTGATTCAGTGCAAAGCTTCTAGCTTCCCGTTCTGGGGCGGACTCGGAATAGCAATGGTACTGGAGAGCTACATGATTACGGGGATCAAGAATGATTTTCTCAAGACATGGAGCGTTCTCCACAACACGAATGACCAGTTCAACGTCACTAACACGACCATAATAACCCAAAAACTCAAACACCTTAAGGCTTTTGCTTTGGAGCAATGAGCTGCCACCTTCAACGTAATAGATGTTTCTAGTCGACCGCTCAAGGTAGCCCCAATCTAACTGCAAATTTGCAGACAGAGTTTAAGTTAATCACACACTCACTCACATACTAGCCCTAAACCCGTGCAGTGCACGGGGATGTATAATCATGCGATAAAATTCAATATTATGTTCAACTCTATGTATTCCTCTATCCGTAGAGTAGATTGAATGCAGTCTATAACAGAGTTTCTCTTACCACGTTTGATGGTTATCTAAGAAAAAGGCACCACATTTATTTAAAAATGATATGCACTTTCAGAAACAAGAACACAAACAAAGGCAAAGTGAATTATACAACATAACAACTGAACATGCACACACAAACAAAAAAATTGCATATCAAGCGCTGAGAAGACAAGTAAAACACGAGACATAAAAAGGATAGCATTTACATACCATTAATATAAATTCCTCGAGCGAAGGGCAAGAATTTATGATGGAAATTAAAATAGTTAGACTTTCATCATAGCTAGCATCGACTTCGATGCACAATCGCTTGAGTTTGGTCATTCGATCAAGATAAGTTAAATTAATTAACTCCTGTATGGAAAAAGGGAAGGGGAAAAAAACACAAGAAAGAACAAGTTAATGAATATGCAAAAGGACAAAATACAGACTATTATCAAACAAAGACCACTATCAATAGAAACAATTATTATTAAAATGTAAACGAAACAACAGTTTTATGGCATGGGTACCTCAAAATCTAAATTCCGTAGCGTGAGAACCTCAAGCTGAGAGTAGCAAGAACCAAATTGACTTAAAGACCGACTTGTACCGTACATCGATACCCCTGAGATGGACAACTCAACAAGCATTGGAAGGTTTGTAAGAGTTATACCTTTGCGCGGTGATATCTCCAAGGAGACCAGGTTAGCATTGGAGATACTAAGAACTTTTAAATCACAACAGTCCTGGATCCGGAGATACTTCAACACCAAATTAAGTCCTGAGATTACTAGATTGGTGAGCTCATAGACGCCAACCAGCTCAAGTCGCTCAAGAAACGGACAATTCATAAGGAAAAAGTTAACAGCTTTGTCACTGACACATAAATTTTGCAAGGACAACGATTTCAGGAGCTTGAGGTCAAATTGTAGAAACCGATCAGGAAAGTAATAGATTTCATCCGTATAGCGAGCTCCTACCCCTGATAACAAGAAATTCAGTTCCAGCCGCTCAACTTTCCTTGATAATGCAAATGCGAACCAACTATCAATGTCCTCCTGCAGGTTGTTGTCAAGTAGATCACAGACAACTTTAAATTCCTTCAAATACTGGCCCTTGTGTCGAGCCAAGGAATGGTTGACCCCCTTCACAAAATTGAGGTGCCTCATTGAAGGTGACCAAATAAAATTAAGTACCGGAGTATATATCCACACGTTCAGCCATCGACGCGAAAGAAGGCTTGTTTTTGCCACATCATTCATTGTTAAGAATGATAGAATGACCAAAAGAATGTCATCCGACAAGTAACTAATACGATCTTCGAGGACGCAACTCCCAGATGAACACTGTTGCCAAACAAACAAAAAGAAGTGTTATGTTCAGGACAAAGAAGATAAGAAGTTATTATTAGCAGTTATATGGTATAGATGGAAGCAAGCATAAGCAAAATCCAATCAGTGGTACTACCTATATATATACTCATCTAAGGGAGGGGGACACAGATTAGAAAGCAGAAACAGACCAAAATAAATATAAACATAAATAAAGCTTATAGTAACTAAGGATGCAGCAGGGGGGATTACATAAACTACCAGCTTCTAAGCTGAGATTAAGGAGAACAAAGACTGAAACTTTCAGAAATTACCGTTTCCACGAGTTCATCCAAACTTTTTTCTTCTCTTTTTGGAGCTACTAGGCAAAGATCCGAAAATTTCCCCATCAAAATTCCAGTTTGTCAGCAAATCTGTAGAAACATAAAATCAAAAAATCCCCGTAAATCCAAACGAGCAAACAAAAAAAATAAATAAATAAATAAATAGTGCTTCAGGTGGCTCAAAGAAGCACCATACACCAACCTTAACCTTGATCAAGCCAAATCTTAACCGAATCGTAGCAATTTTCTCTATTTATTGTTTGATTTTGCAATGTCGGCATCAGAGCAAGGATGTGAGAGTGAGAGTAACTATTGTTTGATTTTGCTACGTGGGCTCAGACAAGGGTATTGGAGTCGGTTCCTTTTCACTCGCCGCAAATTTTATCCTCCTCCGGATCAATAGAAAATTATAAAAACAGATCGTGTAAAATATAAATAAAAAATTAGGAATAAGAATATAATTTAGAATATTTTCAAGTAAACAACACAACCACATATTTTTTATTAGGGGTGTATATAGTTCAGTCCGATCGATTTTTTACGATTTTCTGAACTGAACTGTTGTTACGGTTTTTATATTTTCTGAACTGAACTGAATTGCTCATTTTTCTGAATTGAACTGAACCAATACAGTCCGGTTCAGTTTCGGTTTTCAGACTGTATTTTATTTACCATAAAATTTTGATTTTTTTCTTCTAAAAATGAGGCAAACACCATTATTGGCACCATAAGCCAATGGGTTGTCGTTGTAACGACAATTTCAAAGATTTCTTTCAGTCTTTCACGATCAAAGGATGAAGAATATTAGAAGAAGCAAGAACGGCCGGTGAGCTCAAACGGCGGTTATCGGCAGCTAGGAAGCATTTTAGGTTTAGGTTTAGGTAGAAACGACAGAAGTATAAGGTTTAGAAATTTAGGGTTGTGTGTGGGGGTTTTTATAGTAGGAGCTAGTAACAAATTAAATTTTATATATATATCTATACTATATATATATAGAGGAAGGGTTTTAACCCAATTACCCGTTAATTGACCCGGAAAAAACACTACAAAACCCGTTTTCCATACCCGAAAACCCGGAAAAAAATAAAAGAAAAATATTATTAAAAAACGGATCATGGGATAGTGGGGAGTTAGAATGAGAGTTGTGGTAATAGTGGGTTGGTTAATTTCTTTTTATTAGTGGTGATAGGGAAATGAAAGTGTGGCAGTATATAAAAATAATTATAAAAAAAAAAAAAAAAACCACGTCCCACTCCTCGGTTCCCCACGATTGACGAACTGTTCCGGCAATCGCTCGGAGAAACCTCTCCATTAATTGAATCAATTTAGGAGAAACCTTCCCACCACTCCATGATGCCGTCAAACCTCCCAAACCGTCCCACTATCCCACTATTCCGCTCCAATTCCTGCTATAACTCCTTCCATGGCTCCATCCCATTATCACACAAACATTTGGAAACACTCAACTGATCCACCATTTCTCATCTCCTCATTTTTCCATCCAAGAACAAGTGCGACGTATCCCGATTTCCCAGCATCTACATTTTCTTCCCCCGACTACAGATCGATTCCATGTTGGTCAGGTTGTAAAAATAGATTAGTCATTAGTGCTCAAGCCTTCAAAGATCACTGCAGTTATATAATGTTTTTCTTTTGAGCAAACCCATTTCTGTTCTTAATTAGTGTCGAATTCCGTTAATATTGTTGACCCGCCATTTTTTTCTTGCACAAATTTTAGTCGAATTTGTTTTTAGTGGTTGTCAATAGTGTGCATCTTCAATGTTATTTCTCCACTTTTCTTTTGGAACTATTCACTTTGTTGTTCATGAGTTATTTGGTTGCATCCTGCAGGTTGAGGGATTGAAAATCTTCATTGATGATAGATTGATGACGTCAATCCAGGAGGTAGGCTTCAGATAAATTGTATGTGACGTGTTTTTGTAAATAACTTATATTTTTAAGTATGCATCGGGAATGGGTAGTGTTCATGAGGCGGTGATGGTTATGAAGGCGATGGATATGGTGGTGGCCTTGAGCAGCGGGAATTATGATGGGAATTGGAATGAGACGGGTTTTACTATAAATTTCTCAGGTGTGAATGTTACTTTTATTATGATTTTATTTTAATTAATTTTCTCGGGCTTCAAAATATATATGAAACAACTAAGCCCTCAAGAAATCATTCATGATGTATACCTGAATGTGATCTTTGAAATAATCAACAAGGTGAGAACAAATGATTTTCCTAAGCATCCAAACTAATATAGCAAATTTCACGATTGAATTGTATTACATTCTACAGTGGCTTGGATGGGGGGAGGATTAAAAGCATCCAAACTGAAGGTGCTTATATAATAGCGGAGGGATCCGAAAAAGAAAGAGACATGCTCATTCACTCGGTAAGAGGAATTTCGAGAATGTTCGGTCACTTAAATTTCCAGTAGAGTGCCGATCAGGTTGATGGATGTCCAATTTTTTGCTTCACGGTTTCTTTTCTTCTATTGATGTACTGCTATTTATTTAATGTATTGAAGTATTGATGTGAGATTAGTCTTGCTGAGATTTGCAAGTTTGCAATCATCCATACCCATTTTTCATATTTATCCTTTTCATTTTTATCGAGATTACATTTTCAATTGTTTTGATTAAATGGTTGTGTCCTTGCATAGTCTTTAATTCCGCAGTGCGTGAGCCATTATGAGGTTTCCCCTCTCACTGTTTTCGGATCAAAATGCCCGCTTTGCTTTGAACAACACTGTAATTGAATGTATTGTCATTTTGACAGGTCAATCAATTCAATCTTATTTTTATGGAATTTTCCTGATGTTTGCATCATTGTATTTATTGTTCATCGGGTGTGAGCTCTTCTCTCATTGTTGTCTATTTGTTGGCATTTTGCTTCACTGTAATTTTTTTTTTTAATTTGCTGTTGTGCTTATTATGGTTTGGATGAGCGGTTTTGGAAGGCTTCTGGTCGGTGTTTGGGGAACATGAATGGACCTATAATGGTGGGATGAGTAGGCAGCAATTAGTGTTTTTGTTGTGACTTGGATGTATTACCTCATTCTGTTTATCTCCCGATTAGACTCTTACGCCCCCTGTCGATCTCAAGTAAGAGCTCATCTCCAAATTGCTGTTTGTTTTTCTGTTTTTTTTTCTTCCCTTTTTTGTGTATTTTCTCAAAGTTTATTTTTATGATACATTTTTCCTTTACTTATCTTTAATTTTTGGATCGTAATTGAGCTGGAGGAATGACAGTCTTCTCTTTGTTAATTCGAAATTTGCATTAATGCAACATGGATTCGTGAGTGCATTTCTTCCTTGCAGAGGCCAAAGGAAGCTATGTTTCTGTTTTTTGTATTGCACTTAGTTGTTGCTGTGTGGAGAAGGATTTTTACAAGCACGAACCTGTGGTTGACGAGTATTGTTCTCTCTACCGCCTCTTCTATACTCTCCTTTGTTTTTGAGACATGGATGGTTGTTGAACATGACAATGTTGATTTTCAAAATTTTCAGTCATTTTGCTGATTATGCGTCTTTGTAACATTTATTTGTATTTTTTTCATGCATTATAGACAGTTGTTTCATGCGTTTACGAATCTACGATGCAGCATTTTAGTTACTGTGATTATGTTGTATTATGCAGGAGGGGCAGAGGCAAGATACTTTGAGTGACATGTTTTGGTTAATGACTTTAGTGGGATGTGCAACATTCATTTTTACTCAAGCACTTGGTAATTGGTTAATTTTCATTTTTGTGGTATTTTACCTTTCTTCTTGCTCTTTCTTTCATTCAATCCCAATGAATATATATGCTTTGTGTGGTGTTCCTTTTTTTTTTAGTGCTTTCTATGTTTAAGTATGAAGCTTGGGATTTTTTTTAAATGCACCTCTTTTTTTATTAGTTGTAAGTTGTTAATTTAGTTTTGCAATTTTTTAATGGTTTTATGAAAATACTACAGAGAATTTGTTATCTTCCTATATGCTATTTGAAATTGTGAATCTCCTTATTGTCTATAGAGCTTAAAAAGTATTTGGTCGGTTTTAATTTTTTTAACCTAAACCGTCTTAGAAACCTCCCGACCTTAATACTTAAGCAGGAAATGGGTGTCAATCAGAAAAGGTAATATGGGGAAAAAAAAGGATGGTGGCGGCAGCGGCACCGACGATAAAAGAGAAGTCGTGTTTTGAAGATTGATTTCCATTGCCAAGGGTTCTTCCAACGTCATTAAACGCATTCGAGCCTTCGAAGGTATATTTTATATTTATACTTTTGTTTTGACAATTTTTATACAGTTTTCAATTTTCAGAGTGGTTTTACAATTGTTGGTCTAAAAAACCTTTTTTTTCCCTCATGAATGTAAGCAACCATTCGTTGAGATAAACAACACATGAAAAAAAAACAGATGAATGGTCATGATTAGAATTCGGGGATGTTTCGTCGGTGAATGTAGCCTTCGTGAAGATTGCAATACCAAAAAGTATGGTCCAGCCAGTCCAATTGACCTAGAGCTTTCTTTACCATTCCAGCCAGTCCAATTGACCTGATATGGGGAGTAAAATAAAGATGGCATCGCACTTGAACAGAACATGAAATATGAGTGCATATAGTTGAGTACCCTGGACTCAAAAATTCAGTGCTTTCAAGACAAGAGAGGTAGGTGATACTCCTCAACTGCATCTATTTGAGGTTTTAGAATTTGGTGCTTGCATATCCTTATTCAATGAGAACACATACATTGGCTTTTTGGTAACAACTTATTCTTATTGGATGCTTTCGCTTTGTGTTTTTTTAGTTGTTTTCCTTTTATTATGTCCACATCAAAATGGACGTAACATATTTTACACTATTTATGATAGTTACATCATCTAACAATAGGTCCTACTCCATAATCAATTGTGTAAGATTGTTTTGTCGATTTGTTGTACACATAGCATTACTCTCATGCAATGTACGTAGTCATGATATCTCTTACGTGAATTGTTGACATTTTTTTGAGAAGGAAAATAGTTTGTGCATTCTAAGTTGCAGGATTAAAAAAATAGACAAAATGCATAGTAGATATACAACCCATGTGTTTAGAATATGGTACATATGGTGCTTTTATGTTTGTGAGAATTTAGCCGATGATGTATGGCGGATGGACCACAGACAGTTTGAAGAGAACCGATCAATTGGTTTAAGAAATTTCGATAGCATGTCATAAAGCTGTCCATCTCGGAGAATGGTAATTGAAGACATATTTTTAACACAAAATGCTTTCATCCTATTTTCTTTTTACCCAAATATTTTCCTCGGAGGAGATGCTTTCTACCATTGGTGACTTTTTTTAGTGACACTGTCATTTTTTTTGTTTCTTTTGCCCCTTTATATTTAATCTTGCCTTTGTTTTTGTAGGCTTTCAGAATATTTATTTCTTACGGAATTTATTGAATACCAAAATTGTGTATTGTCTTGATTCCAGATCGCTATAGGAAAACAAATGGTGAAATATTCGTGTTTTGATAACGGACAAGAAGCAGCATGAAGAAGCAACAACAAATATGGCACAAATGCAATAGACCATCATAGCTCAATAGCTCTGAAGCATTACGAGATTGATATCTGGATCATCACAATACATAATAGATAGCGGCTAAATGAAAATGGTTGTTAACATGATTATTTACATAGCATCTACTCCTTTTTAGAGCGATCATAATGTAAAGCGGATATATAAGTTTGAATGTTTTCTCCTTGGATTTAAATTAACACATCTTATATGTGCATAATGCTACCCACGGCAGTTTCTCTATCTTTTTCAATTAGTTGTATCTTGATTTATATTTGCATCATTGGATTATTTCGTTATTGTTGTTGTGGTGATTTTTTTAACATGATTACACGGTTTTGTAGAGATTTGTAGTACTTAGATTTGTAGCAATTTTTATATTACATTTAAGTTATGGTTTCTACACGGTTTGTCACTCTATCAATTATGAAATTTTCAAAGCAATAACTTTTTTTTAATGGTTTTGTCATTTTCCTAAACAAACCATTTTAATATTTTACGCTTTCCCGTGCATTGCACGGGTTTGTGGCTAAGTATATATATATATATAAAACCGTCAATTGACCCGCTTTTCACCCAATTACCCGCTCCGCGACCCGTTTATTCTAATATATCCTATTTTCAGAAAAAGGAAAAAGTATATATCAAAGCTCTTGCCTTATCAATTGCATAGTTAACGCATAACTCCCACTCTTCTCCTAATTTAACCACCTAAAAAAACTCCCCACTATTGCGACAAAAATAATACTAATAATACATAACCTCCCACTCCCACTCCCTCTCACTCCCACTCCCACTCCCTCTCCCTCTCACTCCCACACGACCCTCTTGAAGAATCAACCAAATTTGAAGCATTGCTCGCTAGAAATTTTTATGAATATCAGACAAAGAAGGAAAATTTTGATGGGATGAATAACAACTAAAACCAGCCCTGACACCGCTAGAAGGATGTTGAACCTGATATATAGCACCGTTAATTGAAAGGTTGTTCTTTTGACCCTTTATCTTACTTTCCAAAAAAGAAATTGTGTGGTTGATGTGAGAATATTTTAATTATTGAATGTATGAACGGCACAAGTTGAAATGTTACAAATTTGGTGATTATTGATTGACAAATGGAAAATTCAACCATATTTATGTTTTTTATGAATGAATTTAGTTTCATATGCTTCATTTGGTGTTTGAGGAGAAGTGTATTTGATGCATATTTTTTTCAACATATGTTTAATTTGGCTCAGGAGCATAATGATGATTTGATGCATGTCGGTGAATGGTATGTCATGCGTCTTTGTAGTACTTCTAAATTATACAATGTGAAATTGGTCTATAAATCCCAACCGTGTGTTCTTTTAGCAGAATTGAATGACAGTTCTAAATCTTGCACCTAAGAAGACTCATACTATTTAGCAATGTGCAACAGTGTCTCATTCTACTGTTACTCCAGATGTTACCAGTGATGGTGCCAAAAAACTCGCATCTGCTGCTCTTTCTGTGGTTAAATATGTTGTTGCATCGGCTGCAGCTTCAGGCAAGATCAAGATAGAGGTAATGAAATTCATCTAAAAGTACAGTATATGAACTTTTTCGTATTATGTGAATCCAACTGCAACCATTTTTTTCTCTCTATTTGTCCCGTCAAACTTTCTCGAAACATTTACACCTGCATATATACTGTGATTGCAAGTTTAAAATATTTTGATACAGTTTGCTTAATCTTCTCAAGTTATTTTGCTTTTGTACTTGAATATTGCTTTATTCTTCTTGAATTTCTAGAATTGCTTTATTCTTCCTTTGGTATGCAGGATGCTACTTTATTTTTGTGCCGGTGAGAAGCTAATATGTAGCAACATTGTTGGCACTACATTTGATGAAGACGATGACGATGATACAAGGTATAAGAGTATTTACGGGATCCGGATCATAGTTATTTTTTATTTTCGTAAATTTCAAATCATTTTGTGGTATGGTTGGATTCTTTTATTTTCTTGCAATCTGAACCTTTTTTTTTTTTTTGAATCATGTCTTATGGCTGTTGTATATTGTTTCTCAGAAAAATTGACTCTATATTTTAGTACAACACCTGTGCAGAAAGAGTGGTCTTCACGAGTGAGGTAACATTGTAGCGTTTTTGTTCTTATTTTTATTTATAGGGTGGGCAGTTTTTTTTTTTTTTTTTTGATATGTTGCTTACAAGCTACTACCAATTTGAGAGAAAATTTATAATACAACAGGAGTTTTGGGTGATACCAAGTGAAGGTGATGATGAGTCTAAATTTACCCTCACACATAGTAGTGTTGTGTAGGTGTCAGTTAGACACATATCAACCTTCCACTTGGTATCCTTCACAAATACATGTTGTACATAAGTCGTCTCGCCAATTGGAGGGTGCAATTTCTCGGAATCGGTATCTCAGCAAATTGTGCATACAAAATCTTTATCATCATTATATCCAGAATATGAACAAGTTTTTTATGATCTCCAGTGGAGGTTGGGATGATGCAAGGGTTGCGGTTCCATCCAACAACCGGTGTCATGCTTTATGCGTTATATGTTTTGTTCAAATGAATTACGGATTACACCTTTGTAGCTTTTCCACCTACCTATTTTATTTCTTCCTGAAAATGACGATAATGGTTTTATTTTTTAACCTAGCTATTTCTGTTTCTACATGAAGTTGAGGAATAATGATTTGATTATTTTTGTGTGTTTGCCAACACTTGAAGAGGAATACACGGTTATTTAGCTGTTGTATTGTGTTATATAAGTGTGTATGAATGAAAAAAAGGGGTGCTTAAACCTAGAGTATTATGTTATACATTCATCAAAATGTTCATCTTAGTATACACGAGTTACTTCTTTGGTTTTTTTAATATCATTTTCATATTTAATCATTTCCGTGCATAGCACGGGTTTTCCTACTAGTATATATATATATATATATATATATATATATATATATATATATATATATATATATATATATATATATATATATATATATATATATATATATATATATATAATTAAAATGAAGTATAACCGGTTCGGTTCGGTTCTGGTCATACCGGTTTTTATGGATAAAACCGAAAACTGAATTGGATTTCCGGTTCGGTTTTTCTTCAATGAAAAAACCGATTAGAAAACCGCGGTTCATCATTTTCCGGTCCGGTTTAATCCGGCTCAGTCGGTCAGTCCAGTTTTTCAATTTCGTTGTACACTCCTATTTTTTATAGTTAGAACTCGTATAATTTTTTATAGCCAGAAAGACAAAACAAAAAAATTTAAAAATTAAAAAAAAAGAATACGACAACGATGCTGGACGCTGTTTCACTTCTTTTTTCTTTCTCTTTCCTCCCCATTTTCAAACCCTCGTATATTTTGATCCAGATCTTCAAACGCAATAAAAATTTCATTGAATTATTTATTTTTTGATTCTTTTCATTTTGAGACTTGGTTCGATATAATTATATCGTTTTTCGTGAGATTCAGTGTCGAAATTCAGTCAGTGAATCTTCCGAGTGAATTTTGAAAATCAGTGAATATCGACATTGAAGTTCGAACAATAGTGAATTTCGACAGCGGATTTTCTGAAATCAAGTCGAAATATGTTGAATGTGGTGTCAAAATAAAGAGGATGAAAAAATAAAAATTTAGTGAAAGAATTTTCAAATTTGCAGTTCTGGATTGATAGATATGAGTGTTTAAAAATGATGGATAAGAGAGAAAGTTTGTTAATTTTTTTTTAAGAGAATGTGTCCAGAAAATCATATTAAAAAAATAGTTTTGTCCGTTGTGCAAAAAACTGTATTTGTCCATAATTAATGAAATGTTGGTGACATTCTCCATCATTACCCCAAATATAAATGCCATAATTTTACGATTTTACCCCTCTTTTAAGAAATTATATTGGATGAACAACTATGACATGGTGGTCTAGGACTACCATAAAACTGTTGTTGACTCAAACCTGTTTTATAAAAAAAGGTTGTGGTATTCAAAGTAAGGAAATCAAACCAGATAAAATTCAAAGTTTGATTTCATTTGACCCGAGAACGTATTTGTAGCAATAAAAATATATAAATGATGACGAAAAAGACTATTACTCGAATGATTTAAGATTGCCGTTTTATCTTGAGTTGTTGATACCAGCACCAAGCCGTTCAAGCGTCTGGTTTATAGCAATTATCCACGCGAACACCAACCGGAATCCTCCGATAACTATTTCCCAAAATGTTTGTGTCGTTTACTATGTATATACAAACATAAAAGCGTAGCAATAGTGATCATCATCGATTAGATCCGATCCAACTCAATTGAGTTTAGAGCCTACACTAACAATAAGGTGGGTAGTGAAAAATGGTAAGGTAGAGTAGGTTGCGAGATGGAGTATGATAGGATGAATGTTTTGAAGGGTTAGAGTAGGGTACGGTTGGATATGATAGAGTACTGTGAGGTAAGGTAGGATAGTGGGCACGGTGGGTTAAGGTTTTTTTTTTTTTTTGCTTTCACATGGTATCACTAAATGTGAGGACCTTTTCCAACAATATTTGCCGCATCCACAATGGCTCGAACCCCGAAACCTTTTGCTTAAGCGATCGGAGTCCCTTCCACTCCGACCAACCTTTATTGGTTGGGTTAAGATATTTTTTATTTCAAATATTAAGGTGAATATGTTTCCACATAACAAAATATCTTACACATGCATACTTTATTTATTTTTAATTTTAATGTTGGGAGGATTTTGCATCATAAAAACAAAAGAAAATTTATAAACCTATACTTAACATGCAAACTAACTCCTAACCGACCAAATACCGGGTAGTTGACAGCATAGTAGGGTAAGTACAGGGTCGATCCACAGGGAAAAGGGATATTAAATCTAATCTATTAATCCTACCAATCGCTACTCAAGAAAACAAATAAACGAAAGACAAAACATAAAAACAGAAAATAATTCAAATAATCTAACCTAAGGAATAAAATAAACAAACTAACCTAAGGAAACATGGGATCAAACCAAGTACAAACCTATGTGATCTCAATCCTAGTTCAATTCATGATTCTAATTCAAGTTGTGGTTTCACCTTTTCACGAGATATAAACCCCTAATTCCTTAGTGAATTTAATCTCAAGCTACGGATTCCTAATTCCTTAGTAAATCCAATTTATCAATCTCTCATCTTCCGAATGTTGAGACTGATTTTCAATACAAAACTCGGTGTAGATTCAGGTTAACTCTCATATTTTAGAATCTAACAACCTAGATAATTAATCAATTAACTTGTCATCATTAACGATTAAAAACCCTATCTTTCTATGGTGATCTAACGTTTATGCAACTTCCGTATGTTGTAACTATCAATAGAGAACTAATTTTCCAATCTATTCTCATGGCATCATAAGCACAAAGAAAGATACAAAATAAATCAAGATTATGGAAATAAAAAGGATTGAATAAATTGAAAGAAAACAAACTCACATAGTTTAATACATTGGATGAACTCCATGGATGAAAAACAAAATAAAAACGATCCTAATCTAACCTTGGTTCACCCGAGCACAAGGCTCGGGTGACCGGCCTTCAAATCTCCAAGGTGCGGCTGCTGGCCTCTCTTTTGATGTGAAGAAATTTCTGAATGAATTAGGGTTTGGGGCTGCTGTGCTTTAAATAGAAAACTGAGGCGGTTGCTACAGTAACCTAAGTCGGTTTCAGCAAAAACGGCGGTGGACGCCCGTCTGAATATGTGGACGCCCGTCCACTTTCTCGAACGGGGGTTGGACGCTCTTTTAGACAGCGTCTGAACTCTCTGTATGTGAATTACGATTCTGGATGCACGTTCAAATGACCAGACGCCCGTCCATAGTGGACGCTGCATGGACGCTCGTCTAGATTTGCTGGACTTCGATTTCTTGATCATTATCCTTTCTTTCCTCCATCTCTATCCTCTTGTATCATCTCTATCTCTTATCAACACTTCAAATTCGACTTTAGCCTCTTCCAAATCTCTTCCAAAGTTAAAGATATGTATCTACACACATCGAAAAACATACCAAAACGTAACACAATTCCAAAACAACATAAAATCATACTTTAAGCACATAATTTGTTACATTTTCATATTTAACCATTAAAAACCTCATTTACTCAATTAATCAATTATAAGCTCGATTCCTATGAAAATAATCCAAATATGAGGGAAATTGATATATAAAACATATGTGAAAATCACTATAATTTGACCCTAAACAACACCCCCACACTTATCTTTTTGCTCGTCCTCGAGCAAAACAGAACAAAGCCAAGCTCGAGACAAATAAACATCTATACAAATATTAAGCATATTTATTAACTTAGAAGTTCACCCAAGTGAGTGTGTGCATAGCCATAATAAACTTCCACTAAGTTCCACAATTTGAGAGTTATTCAAACCAAAACTAGCCCGGTTTCCCATCTAAGTTCGAAATATTCAAAAACTATAACAGGCACTTTACAAAACATACATATCCCAAAAAGAAATAGTAGAGAATATCTAAAACATTTCTAACAGACTCAGAGGATGATCCCTACAACATATCCTTCAGTTTATACTGGGTATAAGATTAACGATAACTCAGTCCTTACTTATTCATAATAATATATTTCAATATTTTCACTTTTTTTCACATTTTTCTAACACACATCAGAATAAGCTTTTGCCCTCATAGCAGAATAGGACATTTCAAGATAATCCCCTACCTTACTCCAATCATAAGGCAGCTATAAACTGACTGTCGTGAGCTTTTGGTCATCATAGTGGAATAGGACATACGTGGTACACCCTACCGCACCCAAATCATAAACCAGCTTCCGACACACACAATTACAATTATGTTTACTTAGAGATTTCTGGCTGGCAGTGGAAAAGATTATTTTCTAGTAGCACAGACCACTGAGCATAACACCTCAAGTAAACAATTTATTACTATTGCAAAGACTTAATCACGGTTCACTTATCACGTTCAAACTTACAGATATTCACAGTATGTCATACTTTAATCCTAGAATACAAACTACTAAACTTTTCAAGAATTGTACATAAGCCAAGAAACATGCTATAATCATCAAAAATCTCCAACTAAAATGGGGTAGGCTTTCAACATTTAGCTCATCATTTACTATGGCATGTGAAAAAGAGTGTCGGGTGAAACAACTAAAATTACTAAATATACAGAATATAGCAAAAATGATATAAACTCAAGCAAAGACATGCCTTTGTCTACTCGGGATATAACAAAAAAAATTTGAAAAATTTAGCACTTTTCATAGAAATACTAAAAATATGAGCAAATGAAAGTAGACACATAAATCATCTATCCCTTCCCCCACACTTAGATTGCAACTTGTCCTCAAGTTATACAGAAATAATAAATTAGAGAACTTAGCTGATTGGATGCTGGCAATTCTGGAGGAACCAACAAGAACCAGGATTGCTTGCATAGCTCAGTAGACTGTGGAGCATCACAGGTAAACTGAATTCATCTTTAAAGTGCACAATAGCTATAGAAAGTATCCTGCAGACTTGATTAGTGCAAAAAGAGTCTACGGGGAAAAGATTAGACTTATACAAATAAAGCACATAAGGAAAAGAATTTATAGAGATATTCAAATTATGCTCACATAAAGATGGACACATATACATGAAAATATCACAAACTCGTAGGCTAGGTGCAACTATATAAAAATATACTACAATGCAATCTATATGATATGCAATCCTAAAAATAAAAACGAGGTAGTATTACGGAAACCGACAGTTAACTACTCTCAATAAAAATAAAAGAAAAATAGAAAAACAATGCACTAGATGACATGCAACTAAATGATATGCATCTAAGTGATATGCAAAAATAAAAGAAAATAAAAGAAAGAAAACTAGCCCACTATATGCAACACGACATATATATAAACGTCTACCACATAATGACAGGTTAGGATAAACGACAGTGCTGTTCATTACATGCAATGTAGACGCGCCTTAAGACTCATCAAAGGTGATAGCATTATGGAAAACCAACAGTTAGCTATACTAAACAGATATAACTCATATGGACTGGACGTAGCATACGGAAAACCGACAGTAGCTACCCAAATGAGTTAAAAATAAAAAGAAAGCACATAAGTCTTAAAGCTTAAAAGATTCATCGGAGCGGTATGTAGCATACGGAACCCGCATTAGCTACTAATTAACAATCAGACCAGTTATAGCATACGAGAACCGACAGTAACTATAACATGCCTAGATGAATCATGTATAAGGAATTGATCAAGTATCTAACATGGATTCATAGATGGAAAGGTAAAACATATAAGTTCAGGACATCTATGTAAAGATCAAATAGCCACAGAAGCTCGAATGAAAGAAATCCAAGTTAAACAAAAGCATTAAAAATTAGATCAAGAAAAACCTGGACCATGAACTGGCGTTCAGCAAAACAGACGGGCGTTCACCTGCAATTCAGCCCCGGACGAGCGTTCATCAAAACAAACGCTCGTCTGCCTTGAAACCCGACCGGACGGGCGTTCAGAAAGTATAGACGCTCGTCTGGTCCTCTAAATCAGAACAGGATTGAAAATATTTGAACGGACGAGCGTCCAATACTTCCCAACGCTCGTTCACCTGCAAATGAAGAACTGGACGGGCGTCCAACAGAACAGACGCTCGTCCATACAACAAGAATGCACAGACAGCAGGAAAAACACAGCAAAACCCTAATTATTTCTAAACAACACAGCAACACAGATCACAACAGCTTATTAAAATTCAGCACAGGGAGGTTAGATCAGAAAACAACTAAACATATAACTTCACGTAAAACAAGTTGAGTAAAAAACTTTTGCACATTCTTAACCCTATGGTCATCGAAACACGGCAAAATAAAAACTCTCAACTTGGTATACGCTACTTTTATTGAAATTGAAAATAAACGTAACAAAATCGAGAACTAACAAAACTAGATTCAACATGACACCTATTCCCCGGCAACGGCGCCACTTTTGTTGGGAGGATTTTGCATCATAAAAACAAAAGAAAATTTATAAACCTATACTTAACATGCAAACTAACTCCTAACCGACCAAATACCGGGTAGTTGACAGCATAGTAGGGTAAGTACAGGGTCGATCCACAGGGAAAAGGGATATTAAATCTAATCTATTAATCCTACCAATTGCTACTCAAGAAAACAAATAAACGAAAGACAAAACATAAAAACAGAAAATAATTCAAATAATCTAACCTAAGGAATAAAATAAACAAACTAACCTAAGGAAACATGGGATCAAACCAAGTACAAACCTATGTGATCTCAATCCTAGTTCAATTCATGATTCTAATTCAAGTTGTGGTTTCACCTTTTCACGAGATATAAACCCCTAATTCCTTAGTGAATTTAATCTCAAGCTACGGATTCCTAATTCCTTAGTAAATCCAATTTATCAATCTCTCATCTTCCGAATGTTGAGACTGATTTTCAATACAAAACTCGGTGTAGATTCAGGTTAACTCTCATATTTTAGAATCTAACAACCTAGATAATTAATCAATTAACTTGTCATCATTAACGATTAAAAACCCTATCTTTCTATGGTGATCTAACGTTTATGCAACTTCCGTATGTTGTAACTATCAATAGAGAACTAATTTTCCAATCTATTCTCATGGCATCATAAGCACAAAGAAAGATACAAAATAAATCAAGATTATGGAAATAAAAAGGATTGAATAAATTGAAAGAAAACAAACTCACATAGTTTAATACATTGGATGAACTCCATGGATGAAAAACAAAATAAAAACGATCCTAATCTAACCTTGGTTCACCCGAGCACAAGGCTCGGGTGACCGCCTTCAAATCTCCAAGGTGCGGCTGCTGGCCTCTCTTTTGATGTGAAGAAATTTCTGAATGAATTAGGGTTTGGGGCTGCTGTGCTTTAAATAGAAAACTGAGGCGGTTGCTACAGTAACCTAAGTCGGTTTCAGCAAAAACGGCGGTGGACGCCCGTCTGAATATGTGGACGCCCGTCCACTTTCTCGAACGGGGGTTGGACGCTCGTTTAGACAGCTTCTGAACTCTCTGTATGTGAATTACGATTCTGGATGCACGTTCAAATGACCAGACGCCCGTCCATAGTGGACGCTGCATGGACGCTCGTCCAGATTTGCTGGACTTCGATTTCTTGATCATTATCCTTTCTTTCCTCCATCTCTATCCTCTTGTATCATCTCTATCTCTTATCAACACTTCAAATTCGACTTTAGCCTCTTCCAAATCTCTTCCAAAGTTAAAGATATGTATCTACACACATCGAAAAACATACCAAAACGTAACACAATTCCAAAACAACATAAAATCATACTTTAAGCACATAATTTATTACATTTTCATATTTAACCATTAAAAACCTCATTTACTCAATTAATCAATTATAAGCTCGATTCCTATGAAAATAATCCAAATATGAGGGAAATTGATATATAAAACATATGTGAAAATCACTATAATTTGACCCTAAACATTTAACCTTCAAATTTTCGTGCTTATTTATTTTGACCCAAATTTAGGCAGAATGTTGACTTTTTTCGGTCTGAATTTGGGTCAGAATGAATGAAATAGACTTTATGACCGGTATGCGAAATGTTTGTGCCACAACACACTTTTACACCATTGATTTTCATGGGGCTCAGATGAATCAATAGGTCTAACATCAAAATCAATGGTCCCAAAGTGTGTTGTGACACTTGTTGTGCACATTTTATTGTAGCACTATGACTACTCGACCGGTATAGGTTCTAGAAAAGACTTAAATTCTGATTAAAATTAAGTCAGAATAATCAACTACATTCTGACTTATTTCGGTTAGAATAATTTATCATATGTGAAAATGTGCTCACATATCAAGAGTTGTATAGTTTTTCTTTTGGAAAAAGTATAAAATAAAATACAAACTCAAATTAACTAATAAAATAAAGAAAAAGATACGTGCAAGACACATATTATACAATGCACAATCACTACCAAATGAGTAGAGGTGGCCAAATGCACAAACCGGACCGAACCGGAACCGGAATCGGAACCGCCAGTTTTGTTTTGGGCCGGTTCGTGCCGGTTCTTGAATCCGGCGGTTCGACGGTTCATACGGTTCACACGGTTTCCTTCCGGTTCAGATCACGGTTTTAAAAATTATTCATAACTTTCTTTTACATTTTCATATAATACTTATTCTTTTCACAAAATAACAAATTACTATTCTTTTCACTACAATTACCAAAACGAATGTAATATATATATTTTTTATAGTAGGTTTTATTCGGTTTTAAATATAATATTAATATTGTGTTTTTTTATATGTAAATTATGTTAGTTTTAAAATTAAGTTATTTTTTCAACGCTTGTACTGGAAATTCGGTTGCCTACATATCTTTTATATGTAATCGGGTCGGAGGCTCGACACATATAAAAAAATCAAAGCGAACGTAATTATTTTAGGTTTTTTTTGTATAGGTTTTTATAGTTTTTTTTATAGGTTTTTTTAGTATTTTATAGTTTCTTATAGTTTTTTAAATCGGTTTTAAGTATAAGTTGATTAAAAATGTTGTTTTATTAAATATTACGTGAGAGATATTGTGTAATTTTTCTTATATGTAAATAATGTTTTTTTTTTCAACGCTTGTACTGAAATTCAGTTGCTTACGTATCTTGTATATGTAATCATGTCAGAGGCACGATACATATAAAAAAATCAAAGCGAACGTAGTTCTTATTGTTTTTAGTTTTTTTTGTATAGGTTATTATATTTTTTTATAGGTTTTTGTAGTATTTTATAGTTTCTTATAGTTTTTTTAAATCGGTATTATGTATAAATTGATTAAAAATGTTGTTTTATTAAATATTATATGAGATATATTGTGTAATTTTTCTTATATGTAAATAATGTTATTTTTTCAACGCTTGTACCGGAAATTCGTTCGCCTACGTATCTTTTATATGTAAACGTGTTCGGGGCACGACACATATAAAAAAATCAAAGCGAACGTACTTCATATTGTTTTTTTTAGTCTTTTATAGATTTTTGTATAGGTTTTTATAGTTTATTTTTTTATAGGTTTTTATAGTATTTTATAGTTTCTTATAGTTTTTTTAATGTTATAATAAGTTGATTAAAATGTTTTTTTATTAAATATTACGTGAGATATATTGTGTAATTTTTCTTATATGTTAATAATGTTATTTTTTCAACGCTTGTACCGGAAATTCAGTTGCCTACGCATCTTTTATATGTAATCGTGTCGGGGGCACGACACATATAAAAAATCAATACGAACGTAGTTCTTATTATATTTTTTAGTCTTTTATAGTTTTTTGTATAGGTTTTTATAGTTTTTTTATAGTTTATTTTTTTATTGGTTTTTATAGTATTTTATAGTTTCTTATAGTTTTTTTTTATAGTTTTTTTAGGTTTGTATAGTGTTGTTATGGATTTTTTATATGTTTTAATAGTTTTTTTGTATTCTTTTATAGTCTTTTTATATGTTTTTATAGTACTTAAAGTTTTTATTATTGTTTTTTTTTTGTAATCTTTTACTCTTTTATAATATTTTTATGGTTTTTTTGTAGGTTTTTATAGTTTTTATAGTTTTTTCATAGTATTTTATAGTTTCTAATTTTTTTGTAGTCTTTTTATAGGTATTTATAGTTTCTATCGATTTTTATTGTGGTTTTTTTGTTTTGTTTTTTTTATCGTCTTTTATCGGGGTTTTTTTTATAGTTTCTTATAGTCTTTTTTTTGGTCTTTTATAGTTGTTTTATAAATTGTAACAAATATATAAGTAAGATATAAATTGTGTACCTTTAATCTTCAAAATCATCGAAGTCGGTATTTCGTGTGCTTGTTCCTCCTAAAGTTTCAGTGTCACCGACTTTGAACTGTGACTCACCTTCTGACACAATCTCTTGCACCCTCTGCTCGTCTCGTACCCAATCTTGACAACACATTTGCTTCTCTAAAGTGGTGGGATGAAGCGAACATCTTCTATCTGTAAGCACATTTCCTGCTATGCTGAAAGCTCATTCAAGAGTGACGGTCGAAAGATGGCAACTTAAAAACTCGACCGCCGTCATTGCTAGCACTGGAAAATCTTTAGAATGTCTCTTCCACCACTTCAATATGTCGAAGACGAAATCATAGGCAGCGGTTTCAAAGACTTCAAATGTTGTGTTTAAAAATTTGGTTATCTTTGTACGTTGATCGGATGACGATGTCGCTCCCTTCTGTCGTTTCGAATTCATTTTTTCCAGAACTTTTTGAATTCCCCGCAGGGCACCTGCAGGGTTAGTAGAAGCACTTGCGGATGGATTGGAACCCGCTTCGTTTCTCATTCCATACATTCTCTCATATTCAACATACAAAGTGTTTAATAACTTTTCAAGTCTACCTACTTCAACTATATAATCTACCGGGGGCACTTTATGAATAATAGACAAAGCATCATAGTAAGCACTTAACATGTTAGACACACCTACTAGTCTTAAACGAGGGTCGAGAATAAATGAAATGAGATAAGTGTCAGAAATACGCAACATGTACTTATTCCATTCTCTTTCATCGGCCTTAAACATTGAAATAATGTAGAGTCGTGTTCCATGGTTTCAAACTCGGCAGTTATTTCTACACTAGCAGACATGGCTAAATGTGCTGTGGGTTGATAACATTTTGAAAACAATTCAGTAAATTTTTTGAATACTTCAAAAACATCCATCAGTGTCTTGAATGCAGTCCAAATAGAGGGATACAAACGAAATTCACTCGAACGGTGTGCATATAAAAATTCACAAAAGGCATTTTTAATTTTGTTTTTTTTTCCAAAGATCATAAGTGGTGTTCCACCTATGCAGTACATATTGCGGCAGTTTGACAGGGCGATGACCTTTCTCCTTAAGAAAATTATACCACTTATTAAGAAGACTATTTCTACCTAACACATGTGAAATTGAAGTTTTTATCGCATTAATATTATAGACAAAAACTTTTAGACCATCTTTTACACATAAATTAAAAATATGGCATAAACATCTAACATGAAAAAATTGACCGTTACAAAGAGGTTCACAATATTGGGATAAGTCGGGAATAGAAGCAGTGTTGCTTGAAGCATTGTCAAACGCAATAGAAATACTTTATCTTTTAAATCGTATTCCTAAAAAATATCAACTAATAAAGATGCAATGTTAGAAGCATTATGAGTTTCGTTAAATAAATGAAAAGCAAGTAACCTTTTTTGGACAATCCAAGTGTTGTCAATCCAGTGACCTTTTTTGGTCCTTATATCCTCCCAAATATCGGCACATACACATACTCGATCGGAATTTATTTGTCTTCAAACTTTCTTTTATAATATTTCGTCGTTTAATAATTATTATTTTTGAAATCCCTAGTCACCGTTGGACGAAGAATCTTAGTAAATGCCGGCTGCAAAGCCCCTTGTACGTAATTTTCAAAAATAGGATTCTCGAGAAAGCTAAAAGGAAGACCCATCCCCGCAATAAGATCCGTGGTTAAGATCTCTACAGTTATCACGACTGTAAATAAAAGTGAAATAGTGTTACCTCCACTGGAGCTCGGCATGTTTAGATGGGTTTGAGACGCGTTATCTTCCAATTTTTCTCGGTGTTTGTTTATTATGTGATTCCGCATCGATCCGTAACCACCACCCGCTTTAAATTTGTATTGAGTGCCACCGAATTTGCACACCCCGTAGAAATACTTTCCGGGGTTAGCTAATGCAAATTCATCAGTCCGAGGAACCATTGTGAAAAATTACGTAAAATTTTTCGATTTTAACCTTTTTTGTTGTGCTCCGTCTAGGGTACTTTCATCACCATCTAAATCGAATGACTCGGGAGTAGGAGTAGGATCTGCACTAGCACAATGCGGTGTTCTTACAGCCACATGACTCCCACCACGTCCTTGTCTAGGACGGAAGCAGCCGGAAATACATCATGATCATCATCAACGTCGGCTTCATCATTACGAAGCTCATTATCATCAACTTCGTTAAGGTTGATGTTAAAATCTACATGTTGAGACATTATATCGTCGTAATGACTATCAAATTCATCAGGATTGTAACCTAAAGGTGTCTCGAATTGAGGAATTGAAATGTGACTAGCGGTGACAGGGTTTGTAAAATGTTGTACCACTGGTCTATAACCAGTAGGCCGACTACCAGTACCAACATCACCCGATTCCGGCACAACCGTGTCATGACGGAAAGTAACATTTCGATTGCCTTGTGATGATGATACACCTCTTCTTGTCATTTTACAAAATCTAAATAAAATTTAACGGTTATAAAAAAAAGTTGAAAAAACTAACCAATTTTACTTATAACGAAAACTGAATTGGAGTAAACGATTAAATCAGAATAACTTCAAATATCGGTCTAGTAAAGTAAAATTGAATATAAAATGGATTTTTTTTAACACTAGATAAAAAAGAGTTGAATAAAATACAAATCAAATTTACTTATAACCAAAACGTATTGAAGTAACGATTAAATCAGAACAACTTTAAAAATCAATATCGTAAAGTAAATTTGATTGTTGTTTTTAACGACCAAACAAACTTGATTACAAACAATGAATTGAATTTGAGATTAGAGAAGTTTAGAATTTAGAGAAGAGAAGAGTTGGTTTAAAGAATCTGGAAAATGAATGGGTATTTATAGGATTTTTTAAAATTGTTGGAAAAAAATAGTCGTTGCTCTGCTGACCGTTGGAGCTGTTGGAATAGTGTCCTAAACCCAATCGGGTTGGACCGGATCCGACCGGGTCGGATCATTTCTACTATTTCTTTATGTTTATACATATATTAAATGGCTTTTCTGTTGTCATATATATGTTCTTCTAAAGAACCAATTATGAATTGTTATATGATAACGTCCTTAGTATTAAAGTGTGTTAGAGAAACCATGATAGGCGATTATGGTTGATGAGATCTCTAATCACTTTAATAAGTTTGATACTTAAATGTCTCTAGGCTGATGTACTATTAAACAGGGCATTGATAGTATAAACAGACTAGCACGTATTAGATGTCTTCTGTCTTTAAGGGCAGGGATAGATCTCGTCTATCGAAGTGTAGAGACACTTGGACTGTACGTGGACGTGTATTAGAGAATGCGTACGTTAGACTGACCCACTTACACAGATAAGTGTCACACTATGTGGCGGTTGTGTAATTATCCTTTGGACCGGAGTCTTCATGGCATCACGGTGTGGATTGTCATGCTTTGACACTATTGAGGTTTCCCCTAGCCACGGGGCGATCATGCGGTAGTGATTGGGTATGATACTGAAGCATGCGGAGTATACATGATTGGTCGTCCGGGAATCGCGTATCCTATGATTAGGATCGAATATCCGAAATGACCTTCTTATAAGGAATGTCTTACTCTCGTGAATCTTTGCAAAGTGGGAGTAAATGAGTTACTTCGAGAGAGCTTGATATCCAGATTATAAGATACGGTCGTCAATGTTTGACACTCGACGTACGACCGTTTGGATATTATTATAGCGATAGGATTGTAAGTTACACGGTAACTGCTTCACATGAAAGGTAGTAGTCATTGCATTTGACTCTTCCGATGATTGGGGGTCACGGTGTGTTGCTAGACGCTATCCCGTGATCGTTAGGCATGAAGGGCATTTTCGTAATTTGCACTTTGTGTCTACGACCAACATATTCGGAAGCCTATCGGGTCACACACATATGAACATCTAGCCGGATTAAAAAGTGGTTATAGATGATAACCAAATAAGGAAAGTTTATCTCGAGACTATAAGGGTTATAGTGGTAAATTAATATGGTGGTATTTATTTATTATGAATAAATATAATACAAGATATTAATTATGATGATTAATTAAATATGTATATTGATACGTATGATTTTCGAAAATACGTATATATGATATACATGTATTTTGCAAATTAATTAATCATAGTATTATATTAATTAAAGAATTTTCCATAAGTTAATTAAAGGGAAAAGTGGCGCCATTCATAGTGTGTACTTGACATACTTGGATTGTGCAATTTAATTAATAAGATTACCATAATATTAATATGTGATATTAATTGATTTTGAGAAAAATAGATTTATGGTAATAACATAATTTATAATCAATATAAGATATTGGAAAATCAAATTATGGAAAGAGAGATCAATCACATTAATTATTCTTCCTTATTTTTATTGGAAAAAGGTTTTCTTCTCCCACACTCAAGGCATAAGGGGCGCCCCTCTCTACTATAAATAAGAGGGCTTGCCAAGCTCTTTTGTACACCATTCTTCCAAGAGCAATTATTCTTGTGAAAAATTGCAAGAACTCATAGTTCTTGTGTAAGAAAGAGGGGGCTTCCTATAGTGAGTTTGTGAGGGAGGAAAAAGTCCGGTCTAGCAACCGGGGTTTTCCGATAGCAATCCATGGTGGGATTCCGGCGGGCTGTTCGTGTGGACTAGCGGTAGAGGCCGAACACTTGGGCGGCTCCATGCTGAACTACTCTTCTTAGACGGTCAAAGCGTCGATCTTTTAGATCAACCAAGGTAACCGCCGTCTTTAGTTTATTCGTTTGTTGCTTAAACGAAGTCGATCTTGGGAAAAGGAAATCAAAATTTTGAATTCCGCTGCGTTCCCGCGTTGATTTCCTAACAGTGATATCAGAGAGAGCTTCGAGCTTAAGCAATAAGCGTGTTTATTTGCGTAGTTAATTTTATCGTTTAAATCACGTAATTAAAAGATGATATATTTTGATTCGTAAAACGATACACGAAAAGAAATTATTTTGTTTTGTGTATTTTATGTTTCAATATAGTTCATAGTTGTGATTAGTCGATAGATGCAAGATTCAAATCACGATACGTTAAGTCGAGGTTGAGTGATGGATTCTCGGTGAACCCACTCTTCGTTAATTCGATGTGCTCGACTTTTTCGTCCCGTGATATTTATTGTGCATAGATATCTCGTTGTTTAGTCGTGTCATGGTTTGGGAGACCAACGACATCCCTTTTGATTAAGAATCAAAAGGAAAGAAACAAAAGAGAGAAATAATTTTAATTTTGATTTATTTTGGAATAGTTCTAATTAATTAAAATTAAAATTAAAATCGGTTTAAAATTAATCGTTAATTTTATTTCGATTAAAATCATTTAATTAATTAAATGTTAATTAGTTAATTGATTAGATAAAATTATTTAATGGATTAAATGTTAATTGATTAATTAAGACGCAAGTAGTTAAATTTTAATTTTATCTTTTTCATAAGATTTTATTGTATGGATTAGATAGAGTAGATATAATATGATTATATGGACCCCGATTGATCATGGACTCGACCGATAGGATAGATGTGAATGATTTAATTTTTCTGTTGGTTTAAAAGTTGTCCTAGGCCGTTATGAAAAACGTGACCTAGTTTATTTTCTGCATTTATCCCATTCCCGTTGGCTCCCCCCGTGTGCGGCGGGTATATTAGATAGAATTGAATGTAACAAGAATGGAGCAGAAGATGGAGACCAAAGAAAGACGAAAATGAAGATCCCATTGGAGAATGGCGCATTGAAGATCCTATTGGCGGTTGCAGCTAACCTTAGATTGTGACCCGCGGTTTCGTCAGTTTGTATTCGAAACCACACCTAGGAAAAGTCCATGATCATACCGGTTAATTTACGCATTTATTTATTTTGTGCTTGTATTTATTTTATATGATACGATAGATGCATGACTAGGCACGATCTAGATAAATGTGTAGGAAGTATGTCTATAGAGATAGATATATTTGATGAGACCGTAATTAAATTAATTAAGAGAATTAATTCAAAATTAATTAAGTGAATTAATTTAAAATTACTCCCACAACAAAAATCGAGTTATAATATGTCTCCCAATATTATAGTGACGGTGAAGAGCCCTTGTTCGGATCCAACTGATCGGCCCACGTCGGGAGTTGACCTACCACGGGTATATCGTCATTATCGAGATATGATCGTTATGAGATCTCATGAATACTTGGGTTACGACTCGACTAAGAATCTTGCGGTGATTGGCCCACGTCAGGACCGTCTGATTTTAGAGACATACGGTTGACTATCACATAGACGATGTGAATTGTCAAAGAGTTGACTAGTCAAACCACTGGAAGTCGCGTTAGACGCGATTGGTAAGAAGTACCTACCCGTCGAAATTGACCCGGTCGATCGGCCCACGTCGGGGATCGAGTCAACTAGATAGGATTTCAGCCACTAAAGAATTTTGAAAATTCTTGAAAGTCAATTGGGAGTAGTTGACTAGTGGGAGCAAAATCATAATCCCAAAGACCATATTTGATTTTGCGTGTATAGACAACAACACTCTTTTATCTTCATTTTTTATGTTGTAGTTTTTAGCAAACTTTTATATTTATGTTTTTCTCGATTAGTAAAACCAAATTATGACTGTGTGAGAAACGTTCTCAAGAATGGTTAAGTAAATTTTAATCCTTTTAAAATAAAGCAATAACACGAGCAATCCCGTTATAGTAGCTAAAGTTAAGGAGACTACATATTTGATGGAGTCCTCCAAGACTTTAATTATTAAAGAAAAACGGCAGCTCATTGGATACGATCCAATATGATCATTCAGTCATATGATGACAATTAATTCAAACGTTGGATAAGAATGACCACATCTAATTTTGGAAAGGTTGTTTTCAAAATTGTAAGATTTAAGTATCGACTTAATTCTATCATTGCTTAAAGATTAATTAAATAGTCAATGTTTTGAATACGATTCAAAAGGTTAAATAAACTATTTAATAAACTTTAGATTTTCTTTATGAAAGGAAATTGAAAACATAGCTCTTGTGATCTTTCTTAAGTCTTATGAAGACTACAATAAGAAACATTTCTCAAGTGCTTAAAGGATTAAAAAGGGAAAAGTTAGGGCATGTGCTTAAATAGAGAACTTATTGAAGTTTCTATTCTAGGCAAGTAAGTTGAGATAAATCTATCTAAGTTCAAGTCAACTCTTAGATATACGATATCTTGCGAGTATGATTAAATTAGAAAGATTAAATACAGATATGGAAGGTGAAGCAAACGTTGTGACACTTTCTGGATCTAGTAAACTGATAAGGGAACTAAATAAATGTTATTATGTTCCGGTTCTTATGAAGGACACAAGTTCAGTTATTTGTTAGGATTTAGTAGACACATTCAATTGTAAAGAATAAATGTTATTCCGATAAAGTTGGAAGGTCACTGAATCTAACATACTAGATTGATGTCACTATATAGATGATATATGTGATGGGATCTCAACTAAATATTTGTATGGTTATTATCCTTGATTTGTGGTTACTCTAGACATAGTCTCTCTGGAAGGGAAGCGTGTAATTAAACGTCATTCTGATGATGTTGAACCATATGATTATGAATCATGTGGGTTATACGTATCTTATCCAAAGAGGACTAAAATACCCTTTTATGAAAAGGTTATAAAATCTAGAAAAATTGTCTAAAGCCTAAACATACCGATGTTTGTTGGCTTATGACAATTAATGCTACAAATAATTGTTTGTTAATCTCTATGACTATTTTTAGAAATAGTTGAATGTACTTATTGAAGTACGACAATTCGGAAAGCCCGAAAAGTTCGACCTAGTACGAATATGAGATTGATGAGCTACTTAGGAATTAATCTTCAATTGGATTGAAGTAATTAATACCTGAAGGGTGTTTCAGAAGTCGTCTGAAAGGAATAAGATTCTCCCTTGAAGGATACCATCTTTGGGATACGCAATTAGATTGTGTTCCCAAAATGGAAATAACACTTTATATGATAAAGGTGTAACGCAAGCCATGCGAAGTATCCCTTACCCGTTTCGAGATAGTGCCCTTATACTTAACCGAGTTCCAAAGAGTAAAGGTTGAATAAATTCCATATTAGATATGGAGGAGGATAATGTCGAATCTATCTTAATCAATGATTTGAAGTTGTCATAAGCAAAGTCAGAAAGGCTTGGAGCCTAGTACGACATATGCAACTTTGTGGAATATCTTAGCAAGTATGCTTGATATTATTTACTTGTCCGCGGAGCAAAATGTTTGTCTCCAAACATGCTGTCTTCTAAAGGAAGTGTTTCTTCCAAAAGAAACAGTGGGAGTGAATCAGATCTCAAAAGAGTTTGAGAACCACAAAGATATATTCAACCAATGGAACATGAGCAGACGCCACATAGCGATGAGGTGTAGATCACTGCTAAGTGCACACAAAAGTTCTATAAGTCTGTAGATAACCTCAAGCCTGAAAGGGCTGCAGGTACGTTCATCTTGAAGAATGAATATCTCACGACTCATGAAAGAATGTTTGAAAGGCAAGATTGAGAGATATGGCCAGGAGCCATAATATCTGAATTAGATTCCATCAGTGACAACCAGGTTATGAACCTAGTCTGTCTTACCTAGAGGGAATGTCCCCGTAAGGCTGAGCCCAGTTCTATTCAGATAATACTTGTTAGAACTTCGTATCATGACTATATGATAGTGTTGAAGGCGTTGGGCAAAAAGCTCGATGTTCATAGACGATGACATGATATGTAAGCCCATGAGATCCATTTATGGACTCAAACAAGTTTCTCTAGACAATTTCTTTGTTTGATAATCAAAGGAGTTTGATTTCGTCAAAATAAGGATATGCCCAATGTGCAAGAAGGATAGTGGGAGTGTGTTGTGATTTTTGAGCAAGGTATTAGATATCTCTCTTGAGAATTGTCACCCCATGTCACAGTCAATTAATGTTTGGTAGTTCAAGGCCTTTACGAAAGCACTTGGATTAGCAGTTCTTAATTTTAGAAATAAAATCTATAGCGATAGATTTAACTGCTGTTAGATTATAGTTTACCTATATAGATGTGATGCTAAAAGAAGTTTAGCATAGATCGCAAGATCTATCAATGTTAGGACATTGGTCCTAAAGATGAGGTGAAAGATGATGCTTATGAAAGGTTTCCTTTGCTACTGCGATAGGAACCATCATAAAGGTAATGCCAGATGTTCATAGTTCATGAACTGTCATGAGCAATTAATGAAAGTAAATCTGGTGAATGTCGAGAATATCCTTAAACAAGTTAAGGAAAGTTTCCTAGTTTATCGAAACTTGGAAATAAATAAACGTAGATATACAGACGTATATCCTGAGTCTTATGAAGGCGAGCGGGAGCTACAGCCTGGGTTTGCAGTCACTTTGTTTAAGTGATACAGTGAGCTGGAAATGTTCTAGCCTATGGGTCACTGTAAACTCTACAACTAGGTCAAAACACAGTAGTGCCTTAGAGGCGCAGCGGGAGCAGTACATGGATCTAGAAGGTTCATTCTTGGACCTTGTGCGGTTCTTCCACCTTTTCTATATAGCAGATATAGTAAGTGGATTCATTGCTTGAAGCAAGGACCAGGGTCTCGTCAGAGATTCATGTGTGTGTTGAGGCGGTTCCTTTGACTTGGTCATTTGGAACATGATATGAAGATAGTATGAGTCCCCACGGATAGCGATCCGTTTATGGCTAGGGCTGGTTGCGAGTATTGCATGAGATTCTTGTGTTTCAACTTGGTCTTGTGTGTGCGAGTGATTGGTTTTAGGCCAAGTGGGAGATTGTTGGAATAGTGTCCTAAACCCAATCGGGTTGGACCGGATCCGACCGGGTCGGATCATTTCTACTATTTCTTTATGTTTATACATATATTAAATGGCTTTTATGTTGTCATATATATGTTCTTCTAAAGAACCAATTATGAATTGTTATATGATAACGCCCTTAGTATTAAACTGTGTTAGAGAAACCATGATAGGCGATTATGGTTGATGAGATCTCTAATCACTTTAATAAGTTTGATACTTAAATGTCTCTAGGCTGATGTACTATTAAACAGGGCATTGATAGTATAAACAGGCTAGCACGTATTAGATGTCTTCTGTCTTTAGGGCGGGGATAGATCTCGTCTATCGAAGTGTAGAGACACTTGGACTGTACGTGGACGTGTATTAGAGAATGCGTACGTTAGACTGACCCACTTACACAGATAAGTGTCACACTATGTGGCGGTTGTGTAATTATCCTTTTGACCGGGGTCTTCATGGCATCACGGTGTGGATTGTCATACTTTGACACTATTGAGGTTTCCCCTAGCCACGGGGCGATCATGCGGTAGTGATTGGGTATGATACTGAAGCATGCGGAGTATACATGATTGGTCGTCCGGGAATCGCGTATCCTATGATTAGGATCGAATATCCGAAATGACCTTCTTATAAGGAATGTCTTACTCTCATGAATCTTTGCAAAGTGGGAGTAAATGAGTTACTTCGAGAGAGCTTGATATCCAGATTATAAGATACGGTCGTCAATGTTTGACACTCGACGTACGACCGTTGGGATATTATTATAGCGATAGGATTGTAAGTTACACGGTAACTGCTTCACATGAAAGGTAGTAGTCATTGCATTTGACTCTTCCGATGATTGGGGGTCACGGTGTGTTGCTAGACGCTATCCCGTGATCGTTAGGCATGAAGGGCATTTTCGTAATTTGCACTTTGTGTCTACGACCAACATATTCGGAAGCCTATCGGGTCACACACATATGAACATCTAGCCGGATTAAAAAGTGGTTATAGATGATAACCAAATAAGGAAAGTTTATCTCGAGACTATAAGGGTTATAGTGGTAAATTAATATGGTGGTATTTATTTATTATGAATAAATATAATACAAGATATTAATTATGATGATTAATTAAATATGTATATTGATACGTATGATTTTCGAAAATATGTATATATGATATACATGTATTTTGCAAATTAATTAATCATAGTATTATATTAATTAAAGAATTTTCCATAAGTTAATTAAAGGGAAAAGTGGCGCCATTCATAGTGTGTACTTGACATACTTGGATTGTGCAATTTAATTAATAAGATTACCATAATATTAATATGTGATATTAATTGATTTTGAGAAAAATAGATTTATGGTAATAACATAATTTATAATCAATATAAGATATTGGAAAATCAAATTATGGAAAGAGAGATCAATCACATTAATTATTCTTCCTTATTTTTATTGGAAAAAGGTTTTCTTCTCCCACACTCAAGGCATAAGGGGCGCCCCTCTCTACTATAAATAAGAGGGCTTGCCAAGCTCTTTTGTACACCATTCTTCCAAGAGCAATTGTTCTTGTGAAAAATTGCAAGAACTCATAGTTCTTGTGTAAGAAAGAGGGGCTTCCTATAGTGAGTTTGTGAGGGAGGAAAAAGTCCGGTCTAGCAACCGGGGTTTTCCGATAGCAATCCATGGTGGGATTCCGGCGGGCTGTTCGTGTGGACTAGCGGTAGAGGCCGAACACTTGGGCAGCTCCATGCTGAACTACTCTCCTTAGACGGTCAAAGCGTCGATCTTTTAGATCAACCAAGGTAACCGCCGTCTTTAGTTTATTCGTTTGTTGCTTAAACGAAGTCGATCTTGGGAAAAGAAAATCAAAATTTTGAATTCCGCTGCGTTCCCGCGTTGATTTCCTAACAGGAGCCGGTTCCGATTCCGGTTCTAGAAATATACGAACCGGCCACAAACCGGTGAACCGCCGGTTCAAAGCTGGTCTGGTTCACGGTTGGGCGGTTCATTTGGCTACCTCTATAAATGAGAAGTCATTGATTAAAGTGTACCAATTAAAATAGATGGATAAAAAATGTGTAGTGATTTTACACTGGAAAAAATCACAAAATCAAAAGTGACAAAGTGCATTTCAAAAAAAAATAAATAAATAAAATTTGACAATGGGAATCAGGCGGGAGAGCGGTGGGCTATAGATATATATAGCACAAGTATACAAAAGTCCTACTACTAGTAGGAAAAGTGAACACAGCTCCTCCGAGAAAATGAGAGTTGCCGGCCGGCGCAAAGCTCAAGATTCATTAGTTTCACAACGGAGGCCACCACCTCCCACTCCCACATTACTCCCCGCCACTCCTGGCTGTGACCAGTGGCAATATATGTCCAGCCGTTGGGACTCTGACGCCAGCTTCGCCAGTAGCCGTCCTTCTTCTTCCGCCTCGGCTGGACTAAACCCTCGTTCCTCCGCTATCCTCATATCGGACAAGTCCTACCAACACTCTGCTATCCGCACTATCAATGTCTACCTCTCATCTCACAATCTCAAAATTTCCCTAAAACCCCCGCTCCCGTCTGCCAGTGACATCACCGAAACCCTAAAATTCATTCTCGGAAGTCTTGGTTTCCAAGGGCAGAAAATGGAAGATGATCTCCAGCTTGTTTTGAAGACACTAAATTGTCCCATTAAATTGAATAAATCGGCACTTCGAGCTCCAGGTACCCCTCACACTTGGCCCAGTTTGTTAGCTGTTATACACTGGCTTGTACAGTTTTGCATGTACAATGATCATCTGATGAATGCTAGTCAAGATAGGCTGTTTTTCGAGGGAAACGATATGTTTCAGTATGCGTTGGACAGCTACCGTTACTTTATTCGCGGGGAAGATGAGTCTGTGGATGCATTGGATGAAGAATATATGAACAAGTTGACTAGTGGGAAAGAGGAAATGAAGGAGACATTGAACAACTTGGAAGCAAAAGTGAAGGAATCGCAAGGGACTTTGGAGGCTCTTAAGACAGGGCCAAGCCCGAGGGAGGTTTTGGAAAAGGAAAAACATGTGTTGGAGGAGGATGTGAAGAACTTTCACGTTATGATTGAGCAGTTGGATGGGGACAAGGTTGCTAAGGAGAAGGTTTTGGTGGAAAAGGAGAAGGAGCTGGAGACAAAATTGTTGGAGACTAAGAGGGTGAAAGAGGAAAATGATGAATTCAAGATGAAAATCGAGGAGCAGGGTATCAATGTCCGCGATGCCGAGAGAATGAAAAAAGAGTTGATTGCTGTGGAGAGGGATATAGCAGAGGCAGAGGTTTCAAGGAATGGATGGGAAGAGAAGGTTTGGGATCTTGACTCCAAAACCGGGCATAAAATGAGGGAGCTCGAGGAACTAATAATTGAAACCAATCAAGCTATCCATAGGTTTGCTTTCTTTGTTTGTTATTGTGATAATTGCATTTGTTAGCTTTCTTTTGAACTCTGTTTTCCATGTGTATTTCCATCTTTTGAAATCCTTTGATTTGATTCCATGTGAGCTCTAATTGTTTTGTTCCCTTTGTGAGCTTTTTAGGTTGAAACTTGGAAATGAATACCAGTTTCAGTTGAACCCTAAAGGATCCACACCTGCTGAGTTGTTGGGTATGGACAATAAATCAAAAGCCAAGCATGATCTTGCTACTTTTGAGGAGAGCATTAAGAAAAGCTCAATGGAAAAGTTGGAAGAGCTAATTTCTCTTCAGCAGCAGTCAGCTGAGAATGCATCTACGATTTAGGCAAAAAGAATCCGTGTAGCTCAACTTAATTCCCATGTTGATGAAGTAAGAACTCGAGTTACTTTTCTATTTATTTTTCATTATGCAATTGTCAACTTAGTAGATACCTTAAAAACTACATGTGTGTATAATTAAAATGTAGCTGCTTTGATCCGTAACTCAAAATATTAAATACCAGGTCGAAGCTCAAATAGCCCTGATGAAGAAAGAGAGAGGGGAGTATACTTGTCAATGTGAAACCGAAGCTACAAAGATGGTAGAAGCAGTAGAAGCAGAGGAGTGTGACCTCGAAAGCATTGAAAGAGAAGCAGCAGAGTTTCTTAAGGTACTATACTTTCAGTTAAAGGTTTGCACTAAAGTAATTGAAATCCCATTTCATTGTTTTCCTTTGTCGGTTGTTGTCTAGTTATCAAAAATGAAGTTGCAAGAAGTAACTGCTGCGACTGAGAAAGAAGCACAGTTATGTGCCGGTGAACTATTTGGTTTGATTGATTCTGTTTCAAAACACAAAGAGTCTGTAGCATCCAAAGTTTCGGGGATAAAGATCGACCTTTCAAAAAACTTCAGGTTCTTTTGCAGACATCCATAAAATGTCTTTACCTTCACAAATTGGCCAAAAGATCATGTTAAGGACGCAAGTAAATGATACAATTTGTTTGTATTTTGTAATGTTGTTAGCCCTGTCCTGTTGTGCACCTAGTTGCTATTTCACGGAAATGTGGTATTATGTGCTTCGAATCATTTTTATTTGACTCAGACCTGTTCTAATAAAATCGAGGGTATTTCAAATTGTTTGTTGACACGAAGAAAGAACAGTATCCAGGTTTCCAATACTGAAAAAAGACCATGTTTTTCCTACAGGGTTTTGATTATTGTGTATGCATTGGAATGGTAGACAATTAACTCCATACTTAACAAGAAAAGACGAGAGTGTAGATTAGCAATGGTGAGCTAAGCAAGGTTTGAAATTGAAAAGGCAGGGGCGTTTTTGGTATTGGAAACCTGGACACCGTTCTTGTTCTGTTCGGTAGGGGCTGGGCTAGCTTAACTATAGCCCAGGTCGTTAGGTTACAACAATGACTAAAAACATGGCAGCTGGTTAAAAAAGTGTGTTTGATTCTCAGGTCTCTTTATTCATTTGTCTGAAGAAGAATGTATTGCACATCTGTTACATGTAAATTTTATTTACATTACAAACAAATGATGGTAGATGATAGTTTCTACAGTACTTTATTGGAAAGGTTCACGAGTCTCAACTTTATTCATTTTTCTGAAGATGGTTAGGGCATTCTTATCAGAATCAACATATTTTATCCCTAAAATAATACATATCCTTATTTTACAACATTTCAATTTAAAAACCTACACAACAGCATCCTTATCCCTATAACATTTCAAATAATATTAGTAAATAATATGTATTTTACCTCACAACTCTATTCATACACATTAAATATTTATTATTTCATTCCAGCAGCATCTCTATCATTATCCCTATAATTTTTAATAATTAAATATGTTTAGGGACGTGAATAGTGCATCATCAAGAGTAGGGATGCACTATTCATATCCCTAAAAATAAATAGGGATAGAGACTCTGCTGTGGGAGCTATTTGAGGTAAACTCTATTTTTTATCTTTGTTTTAGGGATAGGGCACCATATAGGGAAAATTATTGTGTGGTGTCTCCACACGTGTGGAGACACTACAACCACACAGTTTTATTATGTATTTAAACTGTATGGTTATGATCGTTTCACTCGTCACTTCACCTCAAAAACCATATAGGGCTTCTGCTACGAATGCCCTTACAACAACAACTCGACCCTGTTGCAAAGTAAAAATAAATCAACTCACATGCATAGGATAGAAACTTCACTTCCTACTCCTATCTTTTAATCAAAACTCCTATCTTTTAATCAAACAAAGATCACCGTTTGAATCAAACTATTCTGAGAGAAGACCGTTTGAATCAAACTATATTATAAGAGAGGTTTTCGATAGTTTCCCAAGGTGGAGGACAGGACTTCAACTTGGTGTTTCTCAAAGTTTGTTAAGCCCAACAAATTGGATTTGTTAGCTCTTTTAACTATTTTGTTTGTATTATAAAAGATATTTTTTTTATTATAAATTTTTTGAATGCCAATGAGGCCAATACTGCTCCAGGCACAAGGGATCAGATAAAAAGGAAAGAGTGCCCCAATGTCGTAACAGGCTTTGGGCGGACACCCTTCTTGCATATTAAAATAATTGCAAGCGTTTACCACTCCTCATTTCCCCGTAAAACTTGCCTGAAGGATCATGTTTAAAAACATAATCAAGCTTGTCCTTTTATACAAACCAAATGTGCATCATTTTTCTGGCCCAATCGGTGTGGTATTTTCATTCATCTCTTTTTTATAGTATAAGGCTAACTATTTATGTAATATTCCGATTTTCGGGAAAGGACAGACGTGTCTTTTTGCGAAACGAAATATTAGGTTCGATCTCCTATTGTTTGGAGTTATTTATTTGGACATTTTTATATATATAATTTCGAGTTTTATATATATAATTAAAAGAAAACTCAGTTTTTAGAGATCAAGGGCAGTTAAGGAAAGATTAACTCCTTTATTAAGTTAAGACCTAACTTAAAAATCAGAAAATTCAGTCTAAGAATCCCCCCCATCTCTGCGCAAGTTTGAGGAGAGAAAAGGCCAAGGAGTTTTCTTGATAATTGAGGCCTCCGTTAACCGTTTTCAGATCACGCAAGAGTTTCGGAATCGTCGTGATAAGAGCATCGCTTTGGTATCGGTTCGGTTGCAAAGCAGCAGATTTTGAGGGCTGTTTGGATCAATTCTGCGGCTGCTTAAGGTAAGAAGAACCTTTCCTATGAAATCAATTACTGGTTATAGGGATTTGATCATGTTCTAGGACGTTTTGGTGTTAGAAAATTGAGTTGTTGCCTTGGTAAATGACTATAGATGTTATGGTATTGTTAGATGAGGTCTATGTGCTCATTGTGTTGTTATTTTTCCGGTTTTTGGCTGAAATACGATCTGGGGTTCGAATGATGAAGAATTAGGGTTCGAGTCGAACCCAGGTGGACGAGCGTCGGTATTATGGACGAGCGTCCATCCTAGGTTCCACCCTGGACGAACGTCTGGTTGTAATGGACGAGCGTCGAGGTGCAATTTTACATTCGGGATTGAACTGTTTTGGGTGGACGAGCGTCCACTATTATGGACGGGCGTCCAGTAAACTGAACGGGCGTCCAAGTCTTTAAACGGGCGTCCAGTCTTGTATTGCCTCATTTCTATTGTTAAATTGTTGTTCAGCCATATATACATGCTTTACTTACTTGAAATCCATATATATGATATGTTAAACATGATATAACTTAGACAAGCCTGAATTGAGCTTGATTCGTTCAGTTAAAACACCGAATGTACTCTTAAAGGGAGTTGAAGTTCGGATCCGTCGGAAGAGCATGATAGGCTTGTGCTTTGATGAATTAGGATTCATCATTGTCGTGTATGTGCTAGGACTTGTCCGTGTCTAGTGGTCTAGGAAGAGAGTAGTATGTGTGAGGGAGATTATTTGAAAACACTTAGGCTGGCTAGTTAATAACTTAATAAACAACGTATATGACTAGTAAAAGATTAAACAACATGTCTCTCTTGGCTAGGCACCAGGCTAAATCGCGATGCATGTGCTACCTCTGAAGGTAGAGGAACTCCGTAGGTCCAAGGACCCTAAGTACGGAGGGATTCTGCCGAGACGCGCTTGCTATCGGAGTCTACCTTTTCTAGACTTCGTGGATATTGGTGTGATCCACTAATATGTTGCAAAAGAGTGTCCCCGAGGTGGAAGAACTCCGTAGGTCAGCAAAACCCTAAGTACGGAGGATTCCGCTAAGGTGGATGCGCGTAGTGCCCTTGAGTGCGGTTGTAACATAGATAGGTTAAGTTAGAAACAGTTAGTCACAACATGTTGATGAGCATGAAGTGAACCCTAGATTGAGTCAGTCTCACATAAATAACAAATCAAATTAAGTATCTTTTCCTTATAAATTGTATTTGATGTCATAGCTTCTCTTTCTTATTAAGTACGTTGTACTTACCTCAAATGCATTGTTTTCTATGTGTTTGGGGATGAGAAGACGAACAGGTTTTCGAGGAGGAGTTCGACGACGACGTTTGACGGCGCTCGTTGAAGACTTTTATTTACTGCTTTACGTATATTCTTGGATTATTTTTGATACTGTTGAGGTAGACTTTTGGTCTTTCAAGACGCATAGTACTTTTCTTTTGGGATTGTTTTGTATTTTCTCAAATGTAATAAATTTACATTTCCGCTTTTAGATTTCCTTTTCTATTCTTAAACATTTAGAAATTTTATACCCGAGTTTTGCTTCCGTTTGCTTTAATTTGATACGACGTAGTAGAGGCTTACGTATAAAGTGAATTTACTTTATTTTATGCGTGCCGAACGTTTCATTTCCGGATAAGGACTCGGTGTCTGGGAATGGGGCGTTACAGTTGGTATCAGAGAGAAGCGTCCTTTAGACTTCCTTTCTTTTAAGATAAGCTTCTTTAGATCTTTTAGTAACGTCTGGTTTTCTTGATCATCAGGATGGTGTTCACGAGGACTGGAGCGGGTGCAGAGTCTTCCAGAGTTCGAGGGGAGAGTCCCGTACCGGTTGTAGGGGGTGGTGTAGTGAGACCGATACCCCTAACCCAGCAGAGTTTATCACCACCACCTCATACGGCGACACCGTCACCGAGGTCTCATCAGAGTTTGTCACCCTGACCACATCAGGAACGACCTCCACGATGGCACGTGGGAAGTTCGGCTCAGTTCACCATGGTAAGTGATATCCCAGCTGGCTATGTACCACCACCTGTGGCTAGCGTGTACCCTCCACCAACAAGTGTTTATCCACCTATGTATCCTCAGCGGCAGCAGGCCTTTTACCCTCCTCCTGTAGGGCATGCTCCTCAACCTACCGTACCACCTTCACCACGCCTTGATCATCAACAAGGCATTGGTTACCCACCTTTTGGTTTTCAGCAACCCCAGTACCCTCCACAGCCTCATCAGTTTTACCCTCAAGGATACTATCCTTACCAGCCTGTATCTCAAGCGTATCCGGCTTACCCTCCTCAGCAACAGTACCCACCGTAGATGCCTTATGGTTACCCACCGGTTTACCCACCAGTCAGACCGGCTTTTGAGCAAGCACCAGTTGTAGATTGGTACACACGGTTAAGAAGGAATCGAGTCGAAAACTTTTATGGGAATGTGGAGCATATGAAGGCAGAAGAATGGCTGAGAGGTTTTGAAAAGGCTTGCAGGAATATACATGTTCCGGAGACAGAAATGGCACAGTTAGCAGTCAGTTTCCTCTTAGGCGCAGCAGAAGCATGGATCGATGCCATTCAAAGCAGTAACGGGAAGATTACGGACTGGGAAGGTTTTAAGGCTATGTTTTACAACGAATACTTTCCGGCTACGGTGCAAGCCGATAAGGCAAGTCAGTTTTTGAAATTTAAGCAAGGTACTCAGTACACCGTGACCCAGTACACCAATAAGTTCAACGAATTGGGGCGGTTCTACCCCGAGTTGATGAAAGTGGAGGAAAGAAAGATGGCTCTTTACAAGGAAGGCTTGGCCTATGAAATCCAATCAGGCATGTTGGGATTTACAGCAAAGAATTGAAGGATGCAGGTTCTCAGATCTAAACGAATTAGATCTATACGCAGCGGATGGATCACGATTCATATACCACAATACATAATTAAAGGACTTAAACTACTACAAGGGGGTTAAGACCATGTTACCAATAGTAGGAAGAGAAGCCAAGATCTTCCGATGTGTTCTCCAAACGGCGGTTGGTGGACACCCTTCTTGATACACGAACCTCCTTGATATGCAACACCAAGAAAAAACTCCAAGTTTTTCTTCCTCTAAAAACCCTAGGCAAGAAAAAAACTAATTTTTCTCTCCTTTTACAAGTGGTGGTCGAAAATTGCTTGTCCAATTTCCCTTGGAATAACTCTCCTTTTATAGGAGAGTAAATCCTTGGCCTCCAAGTTTTAATTAATTAAATAAATAATTAATTAAACAAAATAAAAAGATATTTTCCTTAATGACTAATTGTGACATGTATTGACCAATAGGAAATCAAATAACAAGTCATCCAACCAATCATATAACAAGAATATTTTTTATTTTCCACATCACAAAAATAATTCTTGTGATAATTAATAAAGGAGGAGGCGCCACTTTTAGGTTAATTAAGCCCACATAAAATGTCTTTTATGTGCATTATATTATTTAGCCCAACTAAATAATATCCATGCATATCAATTAATTAGCCCAACCAATTAATTATTTCTGAGGCCCAAATAACAAGACTATTACTCCGAATTACAGAAGCCACATCGGGGACCATGGACCTATAACCAGTAGCTCAATAATTAATTATTCATCGAACAGAATAAGTACATTAATTATTAATTCGGGATTACGCCACCATAAACCCGAAACCGAACTCTACCGATTATAGATGTATACTTATACTCAACCCATAGAGTGAATAAGCGTCCATTGATATAATCACTACATACGGATTAACCCTCCATAGACTGTCCATTCTGAGTGGGAAGTCTCCGTGAACCCAACTCAGAATATCTTATCCTTATTTACCATCAACCCCGATGATCAATTAGTACACATATCGACTAGTAGCTAATTAGTCAAATGCTAAACTCCCGGGATCGATCACTTTCTTAGGGCAAACAAATAAGGGGACTGTCTCTCTACTTCCCGCAGGAAGGAATGGATTCCATGTCTGTGAAAATCAGAACTACTCACTCATCTGGAGATAGTGCCAATGAGAAGTGGCTTGGAACACATATTTAAGTGAACCGTAACTAACACATCAAACACTACCCGGGACAAGCAGCATCCTGTGATCACCTCAGGATTAAGGTTGATCCATATATGATCATCTAATGATTTAATAAGATTCCTCGATTACGGAATTATACCGAGAAATTGATTAAATCGGTCCAATCCTATATGAATGCCATCATATATAAATGCCCCACGTAGGTACCCTCTACCGACAGTCCGGATAAGACTATCACACCCTAAGGTGTTCTGGGCGCATTATTGGTGTTTTAATCAAGAGACCCTAAACTCGATTAAGTTCACCACGGACTAACAATTTAAGTATATCACCACTAACTCAATCCTCACGTGCATGCCATACATTGAGTTAAGCGGTTACATACTGATATACTTAGGGTTTGCAGCAGTGTATTATTTACAAGCACAAAGCAAGTAATAAGGTGAGATAAATTCTGTCATCCATTAAAAACAATTACACAAATTGTCTTTCGGGCATTACACCTAACAATCTCCCACTTGCACGAAATGACAAGCAACGATTGTTTTTAGAGCACACCCTTTCTCATCTTATTCACAACACTCTCCCACTTGCTCTAAAAGCGGATGAGACATATCCATCAATGCCGTACCCTCCAAGCACTCGACTTGGTACACTGATTAGTTAGGTTGTCGACTCGAGACGATCTTTAGGATTGAAACGTCGCCGGTCCTTCAAATCAGGCGGTACTCTCTCTCAATATGCTTTTGACCTCTGGTGACCGAGAAGATCCTTCTAAGCTATCTCTTCACTGTTTTCACAATGAAGTGATATCGGCTTATCAGACCTGGAATTACTCCCAGACCAAAAAGGAAATTCTAAGCACTATGAGTAAACACTGAGCCCGAGATCAACTTAATGATCATCCTTAATCTGACTACAAGTCAGAATCAGTGTAGTTAACCATATTCAAGTTTGCACCTGAATATACAAGAATATGATTCCTCGTTCTCTAACGATACTTGAGGACGTACTAAACCGCTACTTATTGCTTGAATCCAAGATTCAACTGCAATTGACTCGTTTGACTTGCCCTTATCCCAGAGAGACTCTATCCCATTTTCTCTTTATCCGAAGATTTGGAGAATCATTCCTGAGATGTAAGGTAGGACTACTCTCGTTGAATGTTGCATACGTATATGCATTATCATCTTAACCAATAAGACGGATGGGATAGCCAATGACTCATTCTTGTGAATTTGACCGAATCAGATTCTTAGAATATAGTCCAATTCTCTCATCCAGAGAATGTTAGCGTGTCAGTTTCTGACTTCAGATAGCACACACATGTTGTTTCCAACTGTTTCAGTGTTATCATTCATGAACACTAATACTACTATTTTACCAATATTGATACACAGTCTACAAAAGACTTATCAATATTCTGGTCAAGTCCACATATTTTAAAACATGCGACTTTTAATGACCGAGAGGTTCTCTTAAATCCACAAAGGATATAAGCCATGGCACCTCCTACCAATGGTTCTTTCTGAATAAATTAAGATATCGTTAGTCTCGCAAAAAAGGTATTAGGGAATCACCCCTATCTTCCGCTTTGTAACGAATCCGTTATTCATTCTCAGCTAGAACCCTTCTATTCTGAATGAATTCAGATTCCGTTGTTCGGCAAGAAAGTCTCAGGGAATCACCCCTATTTTCTGCTTTCTAACGAAATCTAGCAAGACCGAGTGGTGAGAGAGTTCAAGGTCCGGTTAACTCTCTAGTTGTCAGGGAATCACCCCTATACCACTCAACTTTGCGCTGAAAGTTTAAACTTTCCTATTCATTCGACTCTTTTCCGTGTAGATCCAATTGCTCCCACTGGGCCTGAGACACTCAGGTGGTTCTACAAGAGGCTGAACAGAACTGAAGTACCAAAACTCCATTCACAGGGTTAAGGTTTTCAAACCAACCTCTATAATCAGAATCCTATACAGCCCACCAAGAGCCATAGGTTATCAATCACCCAGCAGATTATAAAGTCCACAAAATCACAATGGGTCAACGGTTAAACCATACTCCCACTGTGTCTTGGGTGGATTGACATTCTGATCTAGTAGTATTTATCAGTGTAATCACCAACAACCGATGTTGGATGTGGTCTGGTTAAATCAGATAGTAACTACCTTTGGGTAACCATACTCCAAGGTTTAAGGCTGTTTCTTATAGATTCTTTTAGAAGGCTTGTGACAGTTCAACCGTCACTTTCTGATCTCAAGAATCTTGTAATCAACCTTCACTCGTCTCATTAAGATATTTCAATCTGAACGTATGCGCAAAATCTCCAGTCCTACCTTCAAGCATTAAATGCTAAATGCCTACATTTATGGAAGTGGTGTGAACCGAACTCACTCATTATCCATAAATTCACTGGCATCTTCTAGGTAGACTTCTCGGTTTACATAATAATGTTAACCATTATTTTGCAACCAATTATCTGAATCGAGTTTAACAGTGTATTGTAGCACATTAATAACTATATCAGGCAAGTCTATGGTTTCTTCCTTAGTGAGAAACATTCCACTAGGAGGCAGGCCGAGCATCAGTCCCAAGACTATGCGATAGCCTATTTCTGAGCATGGAATACTCTATTCTCTGCTAAAATCAGAGACACCTCCTCGTATTCTTTCGATAAACCAACAAGTGTTTTGAGTAGTTATCAGACAGAATGTCACCACTCAAAATCTCCCACTAGCTTGTATCTCTCACTAGACCCCGAAGGTCATGGTGAACAAGCTATGTTACCCCTTCAAATCTATTACCCTTTCCCGATTGAAAGGAAACTTAGTCATTCTTCCTTTGAGATAGTGTTCCTAGACTGGGAGATAGGAATCACCCTTAGCCAGTTGTCAGGTCTTATCTCTAGGATATATGCACTAATTAATAGATATTGAAAGGTCGCTTATCTTAATACGGAAACCTTTTACCTTTAATAGTTTTAGATGTGTTACACATACCTATTCAGCTTTTCTTAGTGGTTCGACTTTATCAAACAAAAGTCCGAGTCACAGATTCGTACTACAAATGTCATCTTCACTTTGTTTAAGGCAAATGTAGTATCGAGATGAAAGTGAATCCATTTGTTTCAACGAATCAGAAAAATAAATTTTTCTGTGATATTCAAGGATAGAATCCGAAATTCATTTCCTTATATCACTCCCACTATTATAGCTGAAATTACTGCCCGTTGTTACTCTATTAATCGTTAATGCAAAGCTTCCTTGTTCTTCCAAAGAACTAAGCTACCGAGTCAAGTTACTCGGTTAAGAAAGTCGCTAAGGATTCATTGGTTAGTGATCCGAAATCACTTTCCTTATCCTATACTTTCTTTAATTAATGTTTCGGTTTAGCCTCAAAACTTTAGTTAAGATGATTAACACTTATAGACATACTTTCCCATTCTTAACTTTCCTTAAAAGGAAACAGTCTTGAACTAGCAGTTCTTTAGAGTAGACACTACTCGTGAACTGTGGGATGTCTAATGAAAGTGTTACCCAGTGGGACAAATTTTCTAATAAATTAGAAAAACATAGGATAAAAGCTCCCACTAGTTTATCGGTTCCAAATACCGTCTAACTAGCGATACTTTAACTTATGATTCTCCAATTTTTAGAAAATTTCTCGTGTAGACACTACACAATTAAAATTCACTAGAAGAATTTTATCGTCCCAATCATCTTTCAGACTAATTACAGTCGTCTCTCGATCAACACGATTGACAAGAGTGACATCCTTATTTACGTCACTTAAGTCTTGAAGGCTCAAGAGAAATATCTCTTCCAAAAATTAATTGCATTTAAGATTAATAAGCACAACGTTCTAGTTACTTACCACTTTTTAACGAAGTCATTACTAGTCAATTTTACACTAGCAGTCTAGCACCTTAGAGAGATATATAGAACAGTTGTAAATAAAATTGATGGAAAATAAATCCAAATCATACACTACTAAAATTTTAGGAACATAAACTAAGTACTTATAGTCTATCCTACCGTTCCAAGGATTTAATCTAACGCCTCAGTGCCGCCTTAGGGTAGGTCAAAGAGGTTTCGATTAATATTGAAGATCGATTGAGAATCGAACATCTCATTTGTGATCTTCAATCACCTTTCCTTTTTCAACCAAGGTACTTCCAAAAATACCCTTTATGAGTGTGACCTACTGTCTCAGATTTTTAGGTAGACCCCGAGTGTGCCGCCTTAGGGTCGGTCAGTGACCCGACGAGTACCCAAAATCCTATCCTTTCGGAGACCAAGCCTTGAATTTTGATAGCGGTGAAGGCCTTCCTTAGGGAGGCCGGTCCCAGGCCGGCACGAGGCGTCACCATTCTCTCACGTTGCTTGTGTCAACAGTAGAGGTCGTGGGGTCGGCTGTCGCCTCTCCCGCTCCCACTCAATATTTTGAAAAAGTGGTGGGTTTACTGATCACGTTTTTGGACTTGATGTTACATTAAGGAACAATAAATCATAGGCCCGAATGTTGTCGGTTATGTGAGCTAGCCCACCCGACCTATTCGTTAGAACATATGTGGCCGTCGGACGGGTCAAGGCTAGGAGAGGTCCGTTGAGCCGTAGTGGCTCTTCGGATGGCTCAAGATTCCCAGACCCCCGTGCAAACGCCACACGTGGAGGGTGAAGTCGATTGAGCCGTAGCTACTGTTGACCACCCAACCGTGGTTAAACCACTTTCGAACCTGTTTGCCCGTGATTATCCAATCCTTAAACATCAAACTTTCACGTAGACACTACGGAACAAAAACGTAATCTCATCTTAGGTAAGGTGGAATTCACCGAGAATCCAACACCTTAACCACGAGGTTTCGGGATTTTACTCCTTATGCTTTTGCAGAGTGGGATTCACCGAGAATCCATCACCCAACCTCGACGATTGAAAAAACCCTTGTTCCTCGGTTTTTACCCTAATTAGTTTCTAATTAATATCAAACAATTAATTAAAACTAATCGTGTGTTTTATACATGCCTAACTAATTCCTCGAATTAATTTCTACATGTATGCATATGGAGTGGAATTCATGATATGATGCATGTCATGGCAATTTTCCGTTCTACTCATACAATCTACACATGTATACTAGTGCGGAAAATAAACACCGAGATGGACCGTTGGCACCCCCGTAACTAATCTATTCGAAAATAAATTAAAACCCTAATCTGCAGCTGTTAAGAATCTTCGACGATCGGCATATCAAACGAACTTGGATCGGGATGAAACTTTCCAGATCTGATCTTCATTCTTCGGACTTCAAGATGGACGGTCGGATCGGAGCTTTGACTTGTCAATCTTCCTCAGTGAGCCGCCCAACTTGCTGCTGAAACAGACTCTCACAGCAGCGCATCATATACTTCCCGAGATCGATCGGGGATGAAGATGAATCCCGATCGTCCTGAAAATTTTATCTCACGTCCAAAACTCCATGATTATCGATCTGACCGGTCGGATTTTAATTTGAACGGTCCAATTGTTCCCAGAAAATCGAAGAAGTCACAGTTAGGTTTTCTGTGAATCCTGCGTTTTTCTGTTACAGCTGCCTCTTCTCATCAACGAACGGACATTCAAACGGACTCTGATCGACGCCAAAATTTATGGGATTGTTCATCAACTTCCAATCTTGATTCTGACCGGAGGGATCTTCGTTTTAACGGCTCAAACAATGGAAAAAACGAAAAGACTAAACAGCTAATGTACAGATCTATTTTCTGGAAAATAAAATTGCAATAATACATAAATTACATAATTTCCTATACTCATATGAACGAATTTTCATCGTTTATATGAGTTTACAATAGATCTAACGGGTAAACAGTGCCAACCCCCAATCCATCTCTTCAACCATAGCAATTAATCATTATCAATGCATAAAACAATAAATAAAATTTACCTACATGCAATTCCACTCCTCTAAATCGTTTAATTACGATTATGACTATATAAATCGTGGAACCTGGCTCCGATACCACATGAAGGATGCAGGTTCTCAGATCTAAACGAATTAGATCTATACGCAGCGGATGGATCACGATTCATATACCACAATACATAATTAAAGGACTTAAACTACTACAAGGGGGTTAAGACCATGTTACCAATAGTAGGAAGAGAAGCCAAGATCTTCCGATGTGTTCTCCAAACGGCGGTTGGTGGACACCCTTCTTGATACACGAACCTCCTTGATATGCAACACCAAGAAAAAACTCCAAGTTTTTCTTCCTCTAAAAACCCTAGGCAAGAAAAAAACTAGGAAGAGAAGCCTTGATCTTCCGATGTGTTCTCCAAACGGCGGTTGGTGGACACCCTTCTTGATAAACGAGCCTCCTTGATATGCAACCAGAAAAATCCCGAAGATTTTTCCAACTCGAACCCTAAGAATAGAGGCCGAAATTTTTCGGCCAATTTCTCTCGGTGAATAGTGACGTGAATAGTACCTTTTTTTTAGACTTGGGAGAACTCTCTTTATATAGGAGAGTAATCAATGTCCTCCAAGGATTAAATAATTAAGTGATAATTATCACATTAATCCTTTTCCAAATAAAAGATAAATAAAATGATTATCCCAAACAAATTAAGATAATTCATATTATAATCCAATATTCCATGAATTATCTTTTAACAAATAAAAGATAAATCATATGCCAAATAATTGTCCAAGAAAACTAATTTCTCTCTAATTATTTTCATCACCATTGGCGCCACTTATAGGGTCAAAAAGCCCACATAAAATGTCTTTTATGTGCATTATATTATTTAGCCCAACTAAATAATATCCATGCATATCAATTAATTAGCCCAGCCAATTAATTATTTCTGAGGCCCAAATAACAAGACTATTACTCCGAATTACAGAAGCCACATCGGGGACCATGGACCTATAACCAGTAGCTCCAATAATTAATTATTCATCGAACAGAATAAGTACATTAATTATTAATTCCGGGATTACGCCACCATAAACCCGAAACTGAACTCTACCGATTATAGATGTATACTTATACTCAACCCATAGAGTGAATAAGCGTCCATTGATATAATCACTACATACGGATTAACCCTCCATAGACTGTCCATTCTGAGTGGGAAGTCTCCGTGAACCCAACTCAGAATATCTTATCCTTATTTACCATCAACCCCCTGATGATCAATTAGTACACATATCCGACTAGTAGCTAATTAGTCAAATGTGAACTCCCGGGATCGATCACTTTCTTAGGGCAAACAAATAAGGGGACTGTCTCTCTACTTCCCGCAGGAAGGAATGGATTCCATGTCTGTGAAAATCAGAACTACTCACTCATCTGGAGATAGTGCCAATGAGAAGTGGCTTGGAACACATATTTAAGTGAACCGTAACTAACACATCAAACACTACCCCGGGACAAGCAGCACCCTGTGATCACCTCAGGATTAAGGTTGATCCATATATGATCATCTAATGATTTAATAAGATTCCTCGATTACGGAATTATACCGAGAAATTCAGATTAAATCGGTCCAGTCCTATATGAATGCCATCATATATAAATGCCCCACGTAGGTACCCTCTACCGACAGTCCGGATAAGACTATCACACCCTAAGGTGTTCTGGGCGCATTATTGGTGTTTTAATCAAGAGACCCTAAACTCTGATTAAGTTCACCACGGACTAACAGTTTAAGTATATCACCACTAACTCAATCCTCACGTGCATGCCATACACTGAGTTAAGCGGTTACATACTGATATACTTAGGGTTTGCAGCAGTGTATTATTTACAAGCACAAAGCAAGTAATAAGGTGAGATAAATTCTGTCATCCATTAAAAACAATTACACAAATTGTCTTTCGGGCATTACACCTAACAAGAATATGGCAGAGCTATTGAATAAAGCTTTGGAAGTCGAGACCTTTAGAAAGAGGGCTACAGTAGTTGTTGGGAACAAGAGAAACTTTGGGACTAGTCAAGGCAGTTATAGGGGAGCACCACAACAAAATGTCAAGAAGACGACGGCTCCTACGGCAGCTAAGGCCCCGAGCAGTGCACCGCTTTGCTCTAAGTGCAACAGAAATCACTCAGGGGAGTGCAAGCAGAACAATACCGGTTGCTACATCTGCGGAGAGCCAGGACACTTTTCTAGAGCGTGTCCAAACAGAGGGAACAAAGGTAGTTCGAGTCAAGGAAGCGGAAAGAGCGGCCCCAGCCGACCGGTTCGAGTTTTTGCAGTTGATGCTAATTTTGTGGAACCAGAGGATGACGTTATTTCAGGTACCATGTTGTTGTCTTGTTCTTTTGTTAAGATATTTTATAGCGTGTTTATTCATGTTGTAACTATATTTAAATAAATGAATATGCATCCTAGGTACGATAATGTTAGAAGACTTAGTGGTCAAGGCTTTGTTTGACACGGGAGCGTCAAATACTTTTGTGTCAACCAAGGTAGCTAAGAAATTGAACTTACCTTCAGAACCTTTAAGGAATACTTTGGAAATAACTACACCGTTAGGGAAGGTAACAAAGGTGACTAGGGTAATACCTCAAGTGGAAGTTCGAGTTGGACCTTATCGATGCAAGAGCGACTTCACGGTTTTGGACTTCTCAGATTTTGATGTAATCCTCGGAATAGATTGGCTATCCGAGAATTATGTTCACTTGACCGTAGGGAGAAGAAAGTGACTTTTAGAGTACCTGGAAAATCAGACAAGACGTATCAAGGGAATGTGTACAAGCTAGGTAAGAAGCGACACCCGATCATCTCGGCAGTTAAGGCCATCGGGGCTTGTCGGAAGGGTTGTGAAGGCTACTTGTTGTATGCAGTGGATGTAGAACAAGTAAAGCCAAAGTTAGAAGAAACTCCTATTGTAAGAGAGTACCCCGAGGTGTTTCGAGAAGAGCTACCGGGAAACATGCCGGATAGGGAAATCGAGTTTGAGATCAAGTTGGTACCCGGAGCGGCACCAGTTGCTAAGGCACCTTATAGGATGGCACCGGCTGAATTAAAGGAGTTAAAAGCTCAACTTAAAGATATGCTTGAAAGGAACATAATTCAGCCCAGCACCTCGCCTTGGGGAGCCCCTGTTTTGTTCGTGAAGAAAAAGGATGGTAGCATGCGGATGTGTATCGATTACCGAGCGCTGAATAACCTTACCATCAAGAATAAGTACCCTCTACCAAGGATAGACGATTTGTTTAACCAGTTGCAAGGCAAGAGAGTATTCTCTAAGATTGACTTGAGATCCGGCTATCATCGATTGAAGATTAAAGTGGCAGATATACCGAAGACGGCTTTCAGTACAAGATATGGACATTATGAGTTCCTTGTCATGCCATTTGGACTCACTAATGCTCCATCTGCATTCATGGATTTGATGCAACGTGTCTTCATGCCGTATTTGGATAAGTTCGTGATAGTGTTCATAGACGATATCCTAGTTTACTCTAGGGATGAGAAGGAACACGAGGAACACTTAAGGATAGTGTTGGACACACTGAAGAAGAATCAGTTGTATGCAAAGTTTTCAAAGTGCGACTTTTGGTTGGATCGAGTTAGTTTCTTGGGTCATGTGATTTCCGGAGATGGTATTCAAGTTGATCCAGTGAAGATTGAGGCGGTTGAGAATTGGCCTAGACCTACCACCGTTTCGGAAGTAAGAAGTTTTCTTGGGTTGGCTGGTTACTACCGGAAGTTTGTACAAGATTTTTCAAAGATAGCTACTCCGCTCACCAAGTTAACACGGAAGAATGTGAAGTTTGAATGGACTAGAGAGTGCGAAATAGCTTTTCAGACATTGAAGAAGAAGTTGACTACGGCCCCAGTGTTAGCAGTTCCGGAGATCTTTGATAATTACGATGTCTACACGGATGCTTCGGGACAGGGTTTGGGTTGTGTGTTGATGCAAGGAGGAAAAGTGATAGCTTATGCATCTAGGCAGTTGAAGGTGCATGAGAAGAACTACCCGACGCATGATTTAGAGTTGGCAGCGGTAGTTTTTGCCTTAAAGACTTGGAGGCATTACTTGTATGGAGTTAAAGCAAGGATTTTCACCGACCATAAGAGTTTAAAGTATTTCTTCACCCAAGAGAATCTGAATATGAGACAAAGGAGGTGGTTAGAATTTGTGAAGGACTACGATCTGGACATTCAAGACCATCCGGGAAAAGCAAATGTAGTAGCAGATGCTTTGAGTAGGAAACCGGTGTTTGCAGCTTCCAGTGTTGAGGTAATGGCGGAAAGGTTAGATGGGCTGCACATCAGAAGCTTTGATCAGATCGAAGACCGGCAGTTTGTGGCACCGTTGTTAGCAAGATCTGAGTTGATGGATGACATCCGGGAGAAGCAAGACGAAGATCCGGTTTTGTTGGACTTGAAGCGTGTTGCTAGAGAGAAGCCTACGGTTGGTTACGTGTTGGATAAAAGTGGAAATCTGTGGTATCGGGATCGTCTATGTGTACCTAATGTTGGCGACCTGAGGCAAAGAGTTATGGAAGAGGCACACAGAATTGCTTTTGCGGTTCATCCAGGTGCTACTAAAATGTACAGAGATTTAAAGGAAAGATTTTGGTGGCCCTCGATGAAGTTGGAAATAGCCAAGTTTGTGGCAGAGTGTGATGTTTGCCAGAAGGTTAAAGCGGAACATAGAAGACCCGGGGGAATGCTTAAGCCATTGGACATCCCTGAATGGAAGTGGGATAAGATTACGATGGATTTCATCACCGGATTACCTAGGACAAAGGGAGGGCATGATGCAATTTGGGTAATTGTGGATAGATTGACCAAATCGCCCATTTCTTGCCATACAAAGTTGACATGCCATTGAAGAAGATGACGACACTATATCTGGATAATATAGTGAAGCTACACGGAGTCCCTATCTCGATAGTTTCGGATCGTGATTCGAGATTTGTCAGTCGGTTTTGGAAGAGCTTACAAGAAGCCTTTGGAACTAAGTTAGATTTAAGCACGGCTTTTCACCCTCAGACAGATGGGCAATCCGAGAGGACCATCCAAACACTTGAAGACATGTTAAGAGCTTGTGTTTTGGAGGTAGGCGGATCATGGGATGATTACCTATCGGTAGCAGAGTTTGCCTATAACAACAGTTTTCATGCAAGCATAGGCATGCCGCCGTTTGAAGCGTTGTATGGGAGAAGATGTCGGACGCCACTGTTTTGGGACGAAGTCGGAGAGAGGCAGATTACAGGGCCGGAAATGGTTTAACAAGCAAAGGAAAGGGTTCAGTTGGTCAAGAAGAATTTGAAGGCAGCTCAAGACAGGCAGAAAAGTTGGGCTGATGTTAGAAGAAGACCTCTTGAGTTTGAAGTCGGTGATAAAGTTTATCTACGAGCCTCACCGATGAAGGGAGTGAAACGCTTTGGACAGAAAGGAAAGCTAAGTCCAAGGTATGTTGGACCTTTCGAGATTTTGGAAAGAGTTGGGACGTTAGCTTATAAGCTTCAGTTGCCAGAATCGATGTCGAGAGTTCACAACGTATTTCACGTTTCGATGTTGAAGAAATGTCTGACGAAGAACGATGTTGAAACTACGGTTGATCCGGAAATTCTACAGGATAATCTCGCTTACGACGAAAGACCTATCAAGATTCTAGACCGGAAGGAAAAGATGATTAAGAGGCGGATGATCCCCTTGGTGTTAGTTCAGTGGAGCAATCATTCACCCAAGGAGGCAACTTGGGAAGTGGAAAGCGACATGCTTAGTGAGTTCCAAGAGTTTGGGGATTTACCAGGTATGTTCTAGTTTCGAGGACGAAACTCCTTTTAAGGGGGGGGAGAATGTAATATTCCGATTTTCGGGAAAGGGCAGACGTGTCTTTTTGCGAAAACGAAATATTAGGTTCGATCTCCTATTGTTTGGAGTTATTTATTTGGACATTTTTATATATATAATTTCGAGTTTTATATATATAATTAAAAGAAAACTCAGTTTTTAGAGATCAAGGGCAGTTAAGGAAAGATTAACTCCTTTATTAAGTTAAGACCTAACTTAAAAATCGGAAAATTCAGTCTAAGAATCCCCCCATCTCTGCGCAAGTTTGAGGAGAGAAAAGGCCAAGGAGTTTTCTTGATAATTGAGGCCTCCGTTAACCGTTTTCAGATCACGCAAGAGTTTCGGAATCGTCGTGATAAGAGCATCGCTTTGGTATCAGTTCGGTTGCAAAGCAGCAGATTTTTGAGGGCTGTTTGGATCAGTTCTGCGGCTGCTTAAGGTAAGAAGAACCTGTCCTATGAAATCAATTACTGGTTATAGGGATTTGATCATGTTCTAGGACGTTTTGGTGTTAGAAAATTGAGTTGTTGCCTTGGTAAATGACTATAGATGTTATGGTATTGTTAGATGAGGTCTATGTGCTCATTGTGTTGTTATTTTTCCGGTTTTTGGCTGAAATACGATCCGGGGTTCGAATGATGAAGAATTAGGGTTCCAGTCGAACCTGTGGACGAGCGTCCGGTATTATGGACGAGCGTCCATCCTAGGTTCCACCCTGGACGAACGTCTGGTTGTAATGGACGAGCGTCTGAGGTGCAATTTTACATTCAGGATTGAACTGTTTTGGGTGGACGAGCGTCCACTATTATGGACGGGCGCCCAAGAAACTGAACGGGCGCCCAAGTCTTTAAACGGGCGTCCAGTCTTGTATTGCCTCATTTCTATTGTTAAATTGTTGTTCAGCCATATATACATGCTTTACTTACTTGAAATCCATATATATGATATGTTAAACATGATATAACTTAGACAAGCCTGAATTGAGCTTCTGATTCGTTCAGTTAAAACACCGAATGTACTCTTAAAGGGAGTTGAAGTTCGGATCCGTCGGAAGAGCATGATAGGCTTGTGCTTTGATGAATTAGGATTCATCATTGGTCGTGTATGTGCTAGGACTTGTCCGTGTCTAGTGGTCTAGGAAGAGAGTAGTATGTGTGAGGGAGATTATTTGAAAACACTTAGGCTGGCTAGTTAATAACTTAATAAACAACGTATATGACTAGTAAAAGATTAAACAACATGTCTCTCTTGGCTAGGCACTATGCTAAATCGCGATGCATGTGCTACCTCTGAAGGTAGAGGAACTCCGTAGGTCCAAGGACCCTAAGTACGGAGGATTCTCACGAGACGCGCGTGCTATCGGAGTCTACCTTTTCTAGACTTCGTGGATATTGGTGTGATCCACTAATATGTTGCAAAAGAGTGTCCCCGAGGTGGAAGAACTCCGTAGGTCAGCAAAACCCTAAGTACGGAGGGATTCTGCTAAGGTGGATGAGCGTAGTGCCCTTGAGTGCGGTTGTAACATAGATAGGTTAAGTTAGAAACAGTTAGTCACAACATGTTGATGAGCATGAAGTGAACCCTAGATTGAGTCAGTCTCACATAAATAACAAATCAAATTAAGTATCTTTTCCTTATAAATTGTAGTTGATGTCATAGCTTCTCTTTCTTATTAAGTACGTTGTACTTACCTCAAATGCATTGTTTTCTATGTGTTTGGGGATGAGAAGACGAACAGGTTTTCGAGGAGGAGTTCGACGACGACGTTTGACGGCGCTCGTTGAAGACTTTTATTTACTGCTTTACGTATATTCTTGGATTATTTTTGATACTGTTGAGGTAGACTTTTGGTCTTTCAAGACGATAGTACTTTTCTTTTGGGATTTTTTTGTATTTTCTCAAATGTAATAAATTTACATTTCCGCTTTTAGATTTCCTTTTCTATTCTTAAACATTTAGAAATTTTATACCCGAGTTTTGCTTCCGTTTGCTTTAATTTGATACGACGTAGTAGAGGCTTACGTATAAAGTGAATTTACTTTATTTTATGCGTGCCGAACGTTTCATTTCCGGATAAGGACTCGGTGTCCGGGAATGGGGCGTTACAATTTACAACTACAATTTACTCCTAGTGATTTCTTCTTCTTCTTCTTCTTCTTCATATTGAGTACTGACTTTCATTTTCACTCCTTAGGCTATCATTTTAAGTGAAAAAACAGCATATAACACATTACAGAGTGTTAAAATCATTTGTTTTGTGAATTGGTGCATTTTTTTACTTCACCGGAACACTCTTGCTTGTCCACACGAGAGAATTAAATTCATTCAACATGTAGCAAAATGAAAAACGATAAATACACACTAATTCTGTTTAAGTGATATAAGAAATATAGTAGCGCCTTCATTAACAGCTATAGCTTTTAGGAGAACTGGTAAGCGCTTGATCTTTAACATGGTATCGGAGCCAGAAGTCTCGAGTTCGAACCTGGCTATAAACATTATTATTTCCCCCATTTATATTGCGCACGTGATGCATGTGTTGGGCCTCTTTGTTATTGGAGCCTAGTTTACTCCGGCTGCCTAGTTGGCTTAGCCTTGTTATAGGCCCACACTTGAGGGTAGTGTTAAAGTGATATAAGAAACAACTATAGCTTTTAGGAGAACTGGTAAGCGCTTGATCTTTAACAATAATCGTGTATAAGGGTTTATTAATGAGCTTAGATGTCTCACCTGAATAATTTATGTTCGAGATTTTTTCTTTCCAAGAAATTTCAATAGAATTTAGTAGCTTTTGGATGCTCTAGGAATAACGGTCCTAGGAAAGCATAGAAATCATCCACACACAGAGACAAGAAAATAAAATAAAAAAATCGAAGAGCATATTTGTATTTTTGTGGGGTGAGAAATGTCATCAATAATTCAAGCAAACAAAAATCAACCCGAGTCAAATAAAAAAATGGAAGGACAGTCTTTTGAAACTTTTACATAAAGGATAAAACTATTTATTCACTGTCGAAATTCACTTGTGTTCGAAATTCACTGTTTAAATTCACTGCCGAAATTCACTGTTGAAATTCACTAATTTTCAAAATTCATTGTCGAAATTCACTAATTTTCGGGATTCACTGTTGAAATTCACTGTCAAAATTCACTGATTTCGGGATTCACTGGGGAGATTCACTAATTTTCGGGATTCACTGTTTGTCCTTCTCGCTATAAAAATTATGCAGCTGTCCTTCTCCCTATAAAAAATATGTAGCTGTCCTGTTACTTAAAAATATTCCAGATTGTGTCCTTATCCCTAATTTTCCAAATAAAAAATGCCAAGTCAATTGTAACCTATCTGTTCGGTTTGGTTTGAATTGTTGTAGTGCGGTTATGGTTAATTTTTTTTTTTTTTTTTTTTTTTGGAGGGGATGGTTAATTGATTTATCTTAAAATTATAATTCAAATTCAACCCAAGTTTAAAACTTGCGGTATCCTAAAACCCAAAAAAAAAAAAAAAACAAAAAACAAAAAACCTTGCGGTAGATGCTTTAAAGTCTTTTAAAAAATCTTTTAAAAGATTTTAACATTTCGGTTTATGAAAAATAATATTGCAAGATACTCTATTTTAAGTGTTAAATACAGATGTTGTAAAATTTACATATAGCACATTCATTGCGATTCTTTAACTTTTCTTTATATATCATTAGGTAAAATAGAGATTCTGTAATATTTTTTAAAACGGTACAATAGAGAATTTGTCAAGGGGATATGATGCAAGTGCTTTTAGCTACGTTCTGATTATATATATGTGAAAATAGATCGTGTATGTATAGGCATTTATATACAAATCAACTATTTAGCAAACAACCCATAAACAAAATAAAACCCAAACCAACAAGAATCAAACCCCAATCCGGGCTCATCCTAACATTGACGTTCTACCATACCGCAAGGTAAGTTGCTTTATCAACGTACCCCTCTACCCGTTTTTAGAAGAAAGATTTAATTTATGACGCTTTCTATAGTTTTGAAGCAGATAAAATACTATCCATACGGCTTTCAACCTGTGCAATTAAGGGAGGATAAATTTGTTTGGCATTATTCCACTAATGGAATATACTCTGTTAAATCGGGATAACATCTTGCTTATGTCACGAAAAATAAAAATGCCATGATGCCGAACCCGTCTTCTTCAAGTACATCCGAAATCCTTAGGCTCAAGTGTGGAATTTCAAAATTCAACCTCATACGTGTCACCCACATCCTTTGGAAAATGCTTAACAATGCACTTCTTACTTCCAAGAGCTTAAAATCAAGAGCAACCTCCTACTGGCTTCATTATTTAATGCTGACGCAGCCTTTGGAGAATATAAAGTTGCCATTGAAGGACTGTTGCGTAACAAAAAAGTCTCATAATCCAAAGTTTTTTCAAAGCAATTAGAAGTCAGTTTCGAAGTTATTGTGGGAGAGGCTCTAGCAATCTACAATGTTCTAGTACTATTCACCCTCACTTGGGGTTTTTAAATGTTCATTCTGATAGCGATTCATTGACCATCTACCAACGGCTCCTAGGTCACTTCCAAGGTTTGTCTCCGGCCGGAAACATACTTCAAGATTGTCGTACGTATACTTTTACCTGCCTTTGTGTCCATGCCTTTCTCGTTTGTAAAAGGAGAAGATAGTGTGCATGTGCATCTTCTAGATAGATGAGGTCTTCACCTTATAAGTTATGCGGAATGAGGTTCATCCTCCTTCTCTAATATGTGCCTCTTTTGCAAACATGGATTCTTGAATAAAATGGCCTTAGTTTTACAAAAGAAAATGTTGAAGTTAGAATATGATGTTAGGTGAAGATTTGCTCATTGAGGCATATTGTCAAACACCTACACCCTAGTTAGTTAGGAAAGTTGGTTATCAGCAATCAGTATATATGTACTGCATTTGTAAGCTGATAAACTCAATTCGAAGATAACAAAATCATTCTGTAAAGCTAATTCCAATGTTCAAGTTGAAATTGATTTGTTCTTAGTTTCCCGCCATTTCTATTTTTCAAATTGTTTTTTCCTTTCTTGATGATGTTCATATGAATCTTCATGATTATGTTATGAGGTTCATGTTTTAGCAAATTCAACATGGTATCGGAGCAATACTAATCGTTTCCGCTGTTATTCTTTTCTTTTTTGTTTCCGTTCTAGCTTCTTGAAGTTCATCAATGGCGAACACAAATTCTGGGCAGAATCTTGAAAATCCGAGTCTGATTCTGGTTCAACCTTTGTTGAAAGGAGTAGACAACTTTAATCATTGGGAGTGTTCTATGACCAAGATGTTATCATCTCGGGGCAAGCTTGCATATGTAGATGGCACATCTGTTATGCCGGATACTGCAGATCCTGGTTTTTCGTCTTGAATGCAGATCAATGACCTGGTTAATTCTTGGTTGGTTAATTCTATGGTTCCAGCAGTTGCAGAAAGCGTCATGTATTATGACACTGCTAGAGAAATTTGGGTTGATCTGCAAGATCGGTTTGCAAGAGGAAATGCGTACAGACTTTCAAATCTGGAAGAAGAAATTGAGAAAACAAAGCAAGGATCTCTTTCTATAACAGATTATTATACTAGATTGAAAGCCTTATGGGATCAGTATCTTGTGTTGAATCCGATTCCTCCTTGTACCTGTCCAGCATTGCAATTGATTCGAGAACATTATGAGAGGGCTTATACCACTAGATTCTTGAAAGGACTAAATGGCAACTTCAGCAATGTTAAGTCACAAGTCTTGATGACAATGCCTTTGCCAGATATAAAGACTGCCTTTGTTATGGCATTAAATCATGAGCAGCAGCTTAATTACACATCTGCTACTCCTGATAATGTGGTTCTAGCCTCTGTTTCTCAAGTTTCAAATGGTAATGCAGATTGTAATGCAGTATATAGGCAGCAGCAGCCAAATTCTTTTCAAGGAAGAGGACAAGGAAGAGGAGGAGACAGGGGTTTTCAAGGAAATTCATCTAAAAGGCCAGTCTGCACATTTTGTGGGAAGGAAGGTCACACCATTGACAAATGCTATAAGAAATATGGATTTCCTCCGAATTTTAGGCCTCAGGGAAGAGGTTCTGGTTCCTCTATCAACAATGTCATGAGTAATGACAATCTAGAGGCATATGCTTTTGACCATCAGTCTCAGAATCAAGCAGAGTCTGGAACTATCACTAGTTCTCAGTATGAGCATCTTTTGTCACTAATCCAGAATTTGCAACCTTCTGCTAATTCACAGTGCAATTCTGTTATTCTTTCAGCAGGCTCTAATCCACAAGGGTCAGGTATTTTTGGCAGTTTAAAACATTGGATTTTAGACTCAGGTGCAACAGATCATATTACTTTCTCATTGAACTTAATGTTTGTTGTTACACCTGTAGTAAATGTGCATGTCAATTTGCCAAATGGTGCTGTTGTTTCTGTCACACACATTGGTAAAGTGAGAATCAATCAAGATATTGTGCTACACAATGTTTTTTGCATACCATTATTCACTTACAATCTGATGTCTATCAAAAAGTTAGTCAGTGATGGCAATTGTTCTGTTGTTTTTGGACCTAATTGTGGTATTGTGCAGGAACACAAAACTATGAGGAAGATTGGTTTAGCTAATGAAAGGAAGGGTTTGTACATTCTGACTACTCAAGCTGATGTTTCTGCAAATCAGTCTAATATTCCTGCTGTAGCTTGTAATAGTTGTACTTTTTCAGATTCTTTGCTATGGCATTATAGATTAGGTCATCCCTCATCCCAAAGAATCAAGATATTACAAGACTTAGACAGTAGTATAAAAGTACCAAAGCATGAATTGTATGATTTGTCCTTTGGCAAAACAGAAGAAATCTAGTTTTCCTGTGAGCAATTCTTTTACTTCTAATTGTTTTGATTTGATACATGTAGACATTTGGGGTCCAAATAGAATACCTACTGTAAATGGTGAATCTTACTTTCTATCAATTGTTGATGATTACAGTAGATTTACCTGGATTTATTTGATGAAGGCCAAATCAGAAACTGATAGTCTTTTACAAGCATTTTGCAATCTGGTTATGAGGTTCATGTTTTAGCAAATTCAACAGAAAAAAGAAAAAAAAACATGATTCAAATTGAAACGAATTCAAATGACGGTTATAATTCAAATTTTACAGTTTCTCTCGTCAATCATTTCTTCATCTACACATAAAAAATATTAAACCAAACACTTCACTTTATTATTCATTATACTACTTTATTTAGCATTATAGTAATCATTAATCACCAATTATTTTCTCATCTACACAAATTTAAGAAAGAAATCTATTTTAATTATTATTTTATTATATTTTATTCTCCTAATTCATTTTAAGAAGAAATAATTTATGCCCAAACATAACAATTAGTTTCAATATGTCTTTGGTTTAGTTCAACTTTTTTTCCAACTAAAACATTATTAGATATTAAAAACAACCCAAAACCCTCCAAACAAGTTAAACTTGTAGAAAAATACAATGTAAAGCAAATGAACCCTTTTTTGTATTATTTTTCACTTAATCTTGATACAATGCCACTGCTCTTACTTTATAGATGCAGCTTTTAGTTTGTTATTCCAAAAGATAATGCTATCTCTATTTGAATTTAAAAAACAACCATATCAAAACTATCTTATCACTACATAGGAGATCAAGCAAACCTTAAACTCTTAAATAACCGAAAATTACTCAACTTAATCATGATTTAAACTTCCTTATCTCTCCAAAAACAACCTTATAACTCCTAAATCATGATTAACTAACCACGTGCTGATTTGTTTTGCTGAGGCCGTTGTATTAACTGCTGCTGCATGGAAATTGTATCACCTGCATGGATATTTGCATGTAGATATGTTAATACTCCCCCTCAAACGAGGCTAGGACTTGGGAGTAGGCTGAGTTTGTCTCTGATTTTTTGAAAGACATATTTAGAGAGAGGTTTTGTGAATATGTCTGCAAGTTGATCTTGAGAGGAGACATGCTTGGTGATTAAGAGTTTCCTGGCCACTTGTTCTCTTACGTAGTGATAGTCAAGTTCGATATGTTTGCTTCTGGCATGAAAGATGGGGTTTATGGTCATGTAGAGAGAGCTGAGGTTGTCACATAGAAGTGTAGGGGTTGTAGATAATGTAACATGGAGTTCTTTGAGGAGGTGAGTGATCCAAGTGATTTCTGCTGCTGTATGTGCCATGGCCCGGTATTCAGCCTCTGTACTTGATCTCGAGACTGTTGGTTGTTTCTTGGCACACCAAGATATGATATTTGGGCCTAGGAAGGTGCAATAGCCTGTGATTGATCGTCGTGTAGTAGGACAGGCAGCCCAATCTGCATCTGAGAAGGCATATAAGTTGAGTGTTGGTGAAGCTTGGAGGTAGATGCCTAGGGTCATAGTGCCTTTGACATATTTAAGTAACCTGTGAACTTGTTGCATATGAAACTGTGTGGGAGCTTGCATGAACTGGGACAGAGAATTAACTGCAAAACCGATATCTGGTCTTGTGAATGTAAGATACTGTAGCCCACCAATTAGACTTCTGTAAAAAGTAGGATCTGCTGGGGTAGAATGAAGAGGTTGAAGAGGTTTGGAAGCCATAGGTGTGTTGGCTGGCTTGCAGCCTTGCATTGCAGCTCTGTGAACTAGTGTAGTGGCATAATGAGACCGGTGTAGGAGCATGCCCCGAGGTGTATGTTGTAGCCGGACACCAAGAAAGTGATGAATGATGCCTAAATCCTTCATGGCAAATTCTGAATGCAGTTTATCAATAAAAGAGTGCACCAGGTCTTCATTGGAACCTGTAACAAGCATGTCATCCACATAGAGAAGGAGTACTAGGGTACTCTGGTTAGTGTGATATATGAACAAGGATGGATCGGATAAGCTGCAGCAAAAACCATATGTGAGTAAGAAGGCACTAAATCTGCCAAACCAAGCCCTAGGGGCTTGTTTCAACCCATAGAGTGCCTTGTTTAGCTTGCAAACATGAGTGGGAGACTGAGAATCACACATACCTGGAGGTTGCTCCATGTAAATAGTTTCTGTAATATGACCATGGAGGAAAGCATTCTTGACATCTAGTTGTCTTACAGTCCAGTTGTAGGATAAGGCTAGGGACAGGATGATCCTAATGGTGCTTGGTTTAACCACAGGGGAATAAGTTTCAACATAGTCCAAGCCATCTATTTGAGCAAAGCCTTTAGCTACTAATCTGGCCTTGAGTCTTTCCAGGATCCATCAGCCTTCACTTGGCTTTAAACACCCATTTGCATCCTATGACATGTATATCTGGGGTTCCGGGGACCAACTGCCATGTATGATTATCTAGGAGGGCTTGCATCTCCTCCTTCATAGTTGTGTGCCATCCTTCATGTTTGAGAGCACTTTTGACGACTTTGGTTCAGGAGGAATGGTATTATAGGAACTAGTAAGAGCATATTTGGGATTAGGTTTGAATATGCCATGTTGAGCTCTAGTAGCTCTGGGAGAAGGTGGAGGGAATGGAGATGGTGGAGTAGATGACTGAGAAGATGGTGATTGAGGGGCAGAATCTTGTGCTTGGGAGGAGGTAGGACTGGCTTGAGATTGAGAAGGAGGGGAGGATTGATCAGAAGTGGATGAAGGTTGGGATGCCTGGGAGGAGGTATAGTCAGAATAATCAGGTGGATTGGATATAGATATACTGGAGTCAGAATGATTAGGTGTAGAAGTAGTAATGATGATGTCTGGAAAAACAGGAGGAGAAGATTCTGAGGGAATAGGTGGAGATGTGTCAGGGACATGTGTATGTTGATCAGGGGGAAGCCAAGGATCAAAGAGGCTAAGAACATAAGGTCTGTTTATGGTAGGCATGGTTTTGTAGGGCATGACAGTTTCATCAAAAACAACATTTCTAGACATGTAGAATTTCTTGGAAGGAGGATGGAAACATTTAAACCCTTTTTGTTTATTGCTGTAACCAACAAAGACACATGGCAAGGTCTTGGAATCAAACTTGTTCTTCCTATAGTCCCAAGTATAGGGGTAACATTTGGATCCAAAAATTCTCAGGCTGTTGTAGTCAGGATGAGTGTTGTGGAGAAGGAAATGAGGAGACTCAGTCTTGTTGGTGAGGGATGGGACTCTGTTGAGAATATACACAGCAGTGGAGAAGGCTTCAACCCATAGATACAAGGGTGCTCTACTATGAAATAACATGGTAAGGCCAAGTTCCCTAATAGTCCTATGTCTGCGTTCAACAATACCATTTTGTTGAGGTGTGTGGGGACAAGTTAGGAGATGTGTAATGCCTTGACCTAAGAGATACTGTGTGAGGGGTTTATTATCAAATTCTCCCCCTCCATCTGTGTGCAGCTTTTTGATTTCCTTATTGAACTGAGTTTTGACATATTGATGGAAATATACAAACACATTATGAAAATCAGACTTATGCTTAATAGGAACAAACCATATATATTTAGAATAATCATCTACCAGACTCACATAATAAGAAAATTTACTTATTGAAGCAACAGGGGCAGGCCCCCAAAGATCACAGTGAATTAAATCAAAAATGTTTGCGTAAATATGTTCAGAATATTGAAAAGGGAGCCTTGAAAGCTTGCCTAACTGGCAGCTTTCACAAAGATGCTCAAGTTTATTGGAGCCTAGAACATTAATAAAGCCTTTATTTTGCAAAGCAGTAACAGTGGAAAGTTGGACATGGCCCAATCTCTGGTGCCATACTTCAAAAGTGGAGGACTTGATGGTGTGTGCTGTCAAGGCATGGTGAGCATTAGGGACAGCATAGAGACCTCCTCTACATTCTCCCATCGGGAGTGTCCTGTTGGTGCTGTTTTCCTTAAGAATAAAACCAGTATTAGTAAAAAGACATTGTGCATTATACTGTCTGGTAAGTTGTTTGACGGAAATAAGGTTCTTGGCTATATCAGGAACAAGTAAGACATTCCGAATTGTTAAAATGTGATTATTATAAGTCAAATGGATGTTACCTGAACCTGTAATAGGAAGAGCTGTACCATTTCCTACAATGACATGAGAGTGAGGAGGGAAAGTATGTAAGTTGTGGAGTAGTTTAGGGTTACCTGTTATATGGTTGCTGGCACCTGTGTCCATAATCCATTCAAGATCTGCAATAGTATTATCCAGTGTAAGGGCAGACAGGGCCTGAGGGAGAATTTCTTCTTTTGCCTTGTTGCTCCACCAGCAGATTTTGGAGATGTGGCCTTGCACTCCACGTAATTCACATGTCTCATTCTTGTACTGATCCCTCTCAGCTCTAGACATTCTTCTAAACACCCTTTTTGGCCGATCTGTTGTTGCTGTTGTACCTCTGGATTGCTGTGCTTGAAAGCCCCTTCCCTGTGAGTTGAACTTAGGATGTGTATCATTCCTCTGTTGTGGTTTCTGACCATAGAAGGCTAGGTGAGATGTATCTGAATCCTTTGCAGCAAACCATGATCTTCTCTGGTCCAAATTTTGCAAATGGCCTACTAATTCTTCATAGGATGGCTTGTGCATAAGCATGGTTGTTGTAAACATTTCATACCGAGGTCCAAGGCTGGTTAGAAGGAAGTATACTTTCTCGGGATCGGGGATTGGTTTCTATGGCAGCCAAACTATCACACAAACCTTTGAAGTACTGAACATGTTCATTGATGGTTTTTGAGTCATCCTTCCTCATATAAGTAATCTGTTGCTTGAGATTAAATTCTCTTTCCTGGGATTCTTGTGCATATGCACGTTTAAGTGCATCCCAGACTGATTTTGCAGAGTCCAAGCCAATAACAAGACTTAGAGACTCCTCTGTCAATGATCCAATTAACCAGGCCCTCAACAACCTATCCGCCTTTTTCCATTTGATGTATTCTGGATTTGGTGTAACAGGATCAGTTGTGGAGGTGCTATTTTGTGTTTGTTCTGGTGCAGGATCATCACCAGTGAGATGTCCAAGGACATCTTGACTGTCTGCAAAAGCTAAGGCTTGTTCTCGCCAAAGGGGGTAATTTCTGGATGAAAGTTTCAAGGAAATGATGCTGCTGACATTAATAGATGTGGTATTGGTTGGATTTGCAGCCATAGTGATGAATATTTTGTGGTGATTAGACACCAATTGGCTCTGCTACCATGTAGAAAAATACAATGTAAAGCAAATGAACCCTTTTTTGTATTATTTTTCACTTAATCTTGATACAATGCCACTGCTCTTACTTTATAGATGCAGCTTTTAGTTTGTTATTCCAAAAGATAATGCTATCTCTATTTGAATTTAAAAAACAACCATATCAAAACTATCTTATCACTACATAGGAGATCAAGCAAACCTTAAACTCTTAAATAACCGAAAATTACTCAACTTAATCATGATTTAAACTTCCTTATCTCTCCAAAAACAACCTTATAACTCCTAAATCATGATTAACTAACCACGTGCTGATTTGTTTTGCTGAGGCCGTTGTATTAACTGCTGCTGCATGGAAATTGTATCAGCTGCATGGATATTTGCATGTAGATATGTTAATAAAACTCACCCCTTGTATTATTCACAAGTCTGTTGGCCAAAACCATATTTTCTGAAATTTTCATTAAAATAAGAATAATAATATGTGCACTGCACTCTTGTGTAATGCATAAACCACTACACAAGTGGTAGCGATGGATTAAAGTGATGAATTATTTTTTATGATAGGTCTCAACAGAATATGTGGTGTTGATTGTGTTGTGTAAGATATTATGGTTAAAAATGTAATGGATGTATCACTACGGTTAAAATAACAACATAGATATAACCGTTCTACAATAGATAATGACGACATATGTCATGAAAATCTCTCTTTGTAGTAGCGTGTATCTAGACCACGCTTTACGATACTAAGTCAGTGGATGATGCCTGCATTCAAACTTTAACCTTTTTTTAAGACGCATAAAACAAAAGATTTAATGTTATTGTCACGATAGATAATATAGTAAATTCAGATTCTTTCCTGTCAAAGGAAATTCGAAGGGTTTTATTTATTTATTTATTTATTTTTTTTTTTTATGAAGAAAGAAACAAGGAAATTCGAAAATTTATCGGAATCATTAGTGACGCATATATATATATATATATATATATATATATATATATATATATATATATATATATATATATATATATATTTTATTTTAAAAAAAACCACTTTATTGAGATTAACCTGTTAAAGGGCAACATTCAAGAATTACAAAATTTCACTGAGTTTACAAAGCACAAAACATGAGTCTAATCTATAGTCCAAGCCAGTCTAAGGTTTCTGGCGCGATCAACAAAATTCGAAAGAAAGATGTACGTTGAAGTAGGGACGGCTGTAGGAATTTCGATATTGGAGTCAGAAATTTGTTAATTTTTTCCGTATCACACATATATTTGTATATTTAATTCTATATATATAATTATAGAGTAATAGATAAACATATGGGGTCAATTACACATAGATACGTGTTTATAAAAAAAAATCTCTACTATTAATATATAATTTTTTTATTTTAGGGGGTCGGGCCGCACCCCTTTACTAAAGGGTAAAGCCACCCCTGCGTTGAAGGTCTCTCATCTTCATGGTCATGAGTGATCTTGTTTCTCCACATCCAAATATCATATATGGCTTCTCTCCACATGTATCGCCACTTGTTTGAGCCAAAAAGTCTAGTACCGCCTCCTGTTAATAATAAAACAAATCGATTATTATTTCCGGATCTTTAATCAGGCATTGATCAATTTTTAGGATGTCAACCGACTCATAACAAGTAATATATATTTATACTATAGATAATGATGTGAAATATATTAATTATAATATAAACACATTGTTCCCCCGTTTTAAAATAACTGATGAATTTGATAGAAATACGGATATCAAAGAGTTAAATTAATGTTTTAATAAGCTCCTGGACTATAACCAATACAATTTATTTTTATTTTCTTATTTTTAATAAATAATAATAGACATAGAAAAAAACATAAAAATTTATGTAATTGAAATTTAACTATCTCACGTGAAAGATTTTTTTTGTTTAAAAACAAATACATCATTTATTTTAAAAATAAAAAAATAAAAAAATACTATTGTGATTGTATTGTCTTGCTGCATAAGCAAAGAAGGGTAGATAAATAAAGATAGGTGGATAGGATCAAAGTCAAAGCACTCTACTTTCGCTTTTAATTTCCTAAAATTCACTGCACACATTCCCCAATTAAAGCCAATTGCCACGGCACACCATCTTCTTCATCTTTCTCCGTCGGCACTCCCTCCAAATTAGCGGTGATTCATGCACTAATTGCGCAATTTCAATTCAAAGAACTAGGAGGAGGAGGAGGAGGAATATGGCGATTTCCGATACGGTGGTGGGGAACTTGACGACCTTGTATTTGGTGTTGATTGCGGCGATGAAGGCTTACGGACTGATAATTGGACGGAGCTTCGGTGGTGGTTTTGTTCTGATTGCATCTACAGCTGTCGTGGCGGTGATTTTGATTGGCTGTCTGACATGGGATGTTTCGCGCAAGGCCACGTATGCCCTGACTAGGCCTGACCGGCTGCTAAACGACCACAAACACGAAATTTGCCGTGGGGGTATCTGCTGGCACGGCGTCGCCGTCAAGTCTGCCGCCTCGGAAATTCGGTTTAGGCTCCCGTAGCATCATCACCTACCGCCATTAGCCGGCAATGGGAAGTTCGACCAATTTTTTCTTTGTTTGATTTTTCTTAGTTTGTTCTCATTGCAAATCGGCAGACGGCAGTGAGCTGTGAGCGTGATGTGTTTGATGAAATTACTGAAAGAAAAAAAGCAATGAGTTTTGTGGTGTGAGCTTTTGTAAATAATTCACAGTGCAGTATTTTGTTAAATAAGCGAACGATCATTCCGTCGGTGGTCTTAACTCTTTAATTCCAGTTCTTGAACATATGAATGTGTTAGAAAATTGTGCAACATTTGGCACATTTTAGGCCAAATTTCTTGAACAAATTAAGAAATTTTGTGTGGTGTATGTCTCTCTAATTGCTGTTTACAAGATTTAAAACAAGTTAAATTTAGTGTAGTATAGATTTGCAGGGGGGAGTGGGAGGCCAAAACACAAAGATGTTGCTGTGCTAATGTTTGTTCACATTCCATGATCTAAGCATAGTGATTGTGATGTTTCAACGCCATGCTTTGATGATGTTAAATTAGATGCACCTTATTCTTCTCAACTAAGGAATGCTTCTCCCTATTTAAATATAGTAGTGGGACAATTAGAAGTTTCTGTGTGGTATATTTAGTTGAATTGAATTGACATGCAAACAAATTTAAACCACACAATTTGAATTCTGTATAGAAATAAAAGATATAGATCTTGCCAAATGAGTGCATTTTGCATATGATGGGTGCATCCAATAACTTCATGACAATATCATGTAGGTGCAGGGTTGGGGGAATGAGATAGGCTTAAGAGCACTCACTATACATGACAAAGATAAATATCTAAAGGCACTTTTAAGCGAGAAATACTTGTGTGGTATCGCCACATGTGTGAAGACATTGTGTGGTTCCCTTTTATGCTTCTGTGACACATAGAGCCGCTAACGAGTTGAGTTTATGTTGTTAAACTTATGTTATGTTAGTTCGTGTTCGTTCGTTTACAGTTATGTTGTATATTGATTTATCTACACAAGCATGCTCATAAACATAATTGAACGTTTACAAGTAAACTCGTGTTCGTTCGTTTAGAAAATAAGCTTACAATTTTGTTCAAACTTGGTTCATTAAGTTAGACAAACAAACGATCATAAATACTAACGAGTCGAAAAAAAATACGTTCGTAAGCGACTCTGTTCGTTTAGCGACACCAGCGACAGTATATTGTAGGCTTCCGTTTGTTTTTGCATAGACCTATCACAAACCACGTTTTGTGCAATTTGGGATTATGTTTGTTTTTACATATGTTAAATGATGGCATTGAGCCTCCATAAGGTCGATATTGAATTTTTTTAATGTTTTTTTGCAAATTATGACATTTACTTGGAATGTGAGCAAATATATCATATCCGTCGAATGTCTCGAAAGTTAATCATGTGGATTGTTTTTGAGAATTGTCATCCGTAAAATAGTGATTTAAAACTTTTTATTATTATCCCATAACTTTTTCTTATCCTTATTTGGAAAACATTTAGATATTGTATTACATACCTATAATGCCAAAAACACGAAATCTCTACACATTTTACTTTAGATAAAGATAAATTTATATAAATTAAAGAAAAAGTGATATTTAAATATGTATAGAAGATATAATATGTTAAAAGCACATGAATGTAAATATTTTAATAAATCAACTCATTCTTGACATGTGAATTTTTTTCACAAGTTGAATCCGTATGTGTTTTTCACATATCTTGCCCTAAGACAATTTAGATTAGGAAAAAAAAATTAAAAAATAACATGATTTGCTTTTGTGCTTAAATAAATTAATATCTATTTAGGTTACCCTATACGACTGAATAATAAACTAAACAACATCTTAAGGGTATATGTTTTTCTTGCTGGAGCTGAGGGCGATCTTGTTAGTACTGGTGGAAGCCAGGAGGTTAGGGATGTCGAGCTTACAGGTGGAAAGCGACTGTATTGCATTTGTTCAGCGGCTAGCTCATCATGAGAAGGATCTCTTGGCTTTTGGGTGCTTGCTACGTGACTATTAGTCGGAAGCGGCTCAGTTCTCTTTGGTTAGGTTTTCTTTTGTTAGGCGTGAAATGAATGCTTATTCAGCAGGCTGCTGAACGCTTATTCAGCACCAAGGAGCATCAGCAGGGTGCTGAACACTTATCAGCCGATAGCTTCTTAGTAAAACAGTTGGAAGTGGTTGTAGTCAAATCAAGTTAGTTGTAACCGCTTTCCATGTAGTTAAGTTAGACAATACAGCTATATATACTAGTAGAAGCACTCCTGTAATTTCAATTTTTTTGGTTAATCAATGAAATCGAAGTTTTCTCTTCTTGTTCAAGTTTCATTTTCAGTTTTCTATTTTCCAGTTTTGCAGTTTTCTTTTCTTGAAGTTCATCCATGGTTTTAGAACTTCTTCATGGTATCAGAGAGTTAATCAAGTGCTGCGTTTGAGCGTGATCTTGAGAGAATCACAGCTGTATTCCTATTGATGTTGCTTCTTGTAGATTCAGAGCCTTGAGAGTGTTCTGCTTCTAGTTCTTGGTGTTATCAAGTTTCACAAGAGTTCTTGCTCATTTTCTTGGAGTTTTCAACAATGGCAAATCAGGCAAATAATGCTGCTACGCTTGAAGGCACAGGTCTTGTGGTTAGTACTTCTAGTCAATTTTACTTGCATCCCAGTGAAAATCCGTCTATACCTTTAGTTTCTCCTCCTCTTGATGCTCGAAACTATCATTCTTGGGCTCGTTCAATGACCATGATGCTGGAAACTAAAAATAAGTTAGGTTTTATTGATGGTTCGATCAAGAAACCTGATGTGAATGATGAGCTATATCGATTTTGGAGTCAGTGCAATACTACAATTCTTACTTGGATAGTCAAATTTGTGATTCCTGACATACCACAGAGTGTAATGTGGATCAAATCTGCTAGGGATATGTGGTTAGAATTGGAAGATAGGTTTTCCAGTGTATACTATTTCAGGGTGTCAGATTTGGTTGAAGAGGTTAATCTGATTAAACAAGGTTTCATGTCTGTTACTTCTTATTTTACAAAATTGAAGGCAAAATAGGATGAAATAGACATATTAAAACACATTCCACATTGTGATTGTGGACATCCTTGTGCCTGTAATATCAGTGCCAAGATGATTGATTTTATAGAAGCTGATCATGTAATCCGGTTCATGAAAGGGCTCAATGACAGTTTTGCACCCGTTAGATCACAAGTTTATTTGTTAACCCCTTTGCCTAGTTTGAAGCAAGCTTTTTCCATGGCTATCAAGTTTGAGAGGCATGCAGAATATGCTTGAGGGCATCCACAAGGTTCAGATGCCATAGCCTTTGTTAATCAAGTTCAAGGGCAGAATAAATCGAGTTATCAATCATCTTTTACTCAGCAAAAATATCAAAACCAGTTTGGAAATCAAGGCAACAATAGGACTAATGCAAATAGCAAGAAATTACAGTGTTCATTCTGTGGTTATAATGGTCATACTGTTGACAAGTGCTACAAAAAGCATGGTTTCCCACCAGGATGGAAACCAAAAGCAAGAGTTATTATGGTCAGTCAAGAAGATGGTTAAGACTTTGAACCAAACTCAGTATCCAATTAAGTTCAACAAAATCAGACCAGTCAGTTGCAGGATCAGATATCTCAGTTGATGAAGTTGATAGAGGCTCAAAAAGCTGATAGTAGCCACCCTGCTGTGAACCAAGTAACAACTTTCACCACCAACTTCAAACCAGATCCTACTGAGGTTCAAGGTCTGTCTGATACTTGTTGGATTATGGATTCAGGTGCCACAGACCATATTATATATGATGATAGTTTGTTTATTGTTAAGAAACCTGTTAATGGAGCCACAGTCACACTGCCTAATGGTCACAACATTCCTATAACTTACATAGGGCAAATAAGACTTAATGAGCATTTAATCTTGTCACATGTGCTTTGTGTGCCTGGTTTCAAATATAATATGATATCCATTAACAGACTTACTTCTGGTTCAAATATATATGTTGTTTTTGTGTTTAACAAGTGTCTGATGCAGGACAAGTCCAATAGGAAGATGCTTGGATCAGCTAAAAAGGACAAGGGTCTATACATACTCAGATCAGTCTGTCCCAGTCATACTGCATTAAGTGCACATACACAAGTTCCTTTGTCAGACAAAATTGAAGAAGATATGCTACGGCACTATAGATTAGGCCATCCTTCCAATAATAGAACTGATTTGTTACATAAGACTTGTAATCAGATTCAAATTCCTAAAACTTCTATTTGTTATGTGTGTCCTCTAGCAAAACAAAAAAGCTACCCTTTCCATTGAGTACTACTTCTGTTAGTTCTATTTTTGATCTTGTACACATGGATATCTGGGGCCTTTATAGGCATCAGACTATCCATGGACAGTCTTACTTCCTCACAATTGTAGATGATTTTAGTAGATATACTTGGGTATATCTCTTGGGATCTAAAGAAGAAGTAAGGCATGTTATTTCTGCTTTTTATTCTTATGCCTTAAATCAGTTCAACAAATCTATAAAAGTGATTTAAGTATACAGAATTTTATGATGAAAAAGGCATCATTCATGAGACAAGCTGTGTGGATACTCCACAACAAAATGGTGTTGTGGAAAGAAAACATCAACACATCATGAATGTTGCCAGAGCATTGAAAATTCAATCTCATTTACCATTAAACCTATGGGGATATTGTGTGTTACATGCTGTCAGATTGATAAACTTGATGCCAACTCCTATTCTTGATGACAACAACCCTTTTTGCATGCTTCATAGAAAACAACCTAACTATGACATTCTGAGAGTTTTTGGTTGTCTTGTTTTCTCATGCACTTTACCTGTTGCAAGGACAAAATTTGATGCAAGGGCAAGAACTTGTGCATATCTAGGACATGCTGATCACCAGAAAGGAGTCACACTCATAAATGTTTCCACACATGAAGACTTTGTTTCAAGAAATGTTGTTTTCCATGAACAACATTTCCCTTATCCTTTGTTACATAAAACATCTTCAGACAACAATTGGTCTTTCCCTGTACCTAACTTTTCTAATGTTTGTAATTTCCTCAGTTTTCTAATCCTTCTTTGGGAACGGACAATAGCTTCATTCATTCCTATAGTCCTGATCATAATCAAGAAGGACCATACAATGATAGTCATGAATATGAGGAAGGCTCTACAACTCAAAGTTCTGCTTCCAATGTTCCCACTGTTTCATCCAATCCAGTCAATGTTAGAAGATCTACTAGAGAAAAGAAGACCCCATCATTTCTCAATCAGTACATATGTAATCAGACATCTCAAACAACACCTTATCCTTTAGATTCTGCTATCAATTTTACACAGATCTTTGAAAAGTATAAGGCATATGTCATGGCAGTAGACAAAATACCAGAACCTACAACTTACAATCAAGTTGTTAAAAAGAAGGAATGGCAGGAAGCTATGCAAAAGGAAATTGATGCTTTGGTCAGCGCCAACACTTGGCAGATAGTGGATTTACCACCAGGAAAGAAGCCTATTTGCTGCAAATGGGTATACAAGGTCAAATACAAAGCAGATGGATCCATTGAGATATACAAAGCTAGATTGGTTGCCAAGGGTTGTACTCAAACCTATGGCATAGATTATGAAGAAACTTTCTCTCCAATGGCAAAGATGAATACAGTCAGAGTATTACTGGCATTAGCAGCTTCAAAGGGCTATCATCTACATCAACTTGATGTAAACAATGCTTTCTTACATGGTGATTTAACAGAAGAAGTGTTTATGAGACTTCCACAGGGCTTTAAGGCCCCAAAAGGAAAGGTTTACAGGCTTGTCAAGTCTTTATATGGACTCAAGCAAGCCAGCAAGCAGGGGAACTGCAAACTGACAGAAGCATTACAAAACCAGCTGGGATATAAAAAATTAAACATGATTATAGCCTCTTTACAAAGAAGACTACCACATCATTCATTGTTGCCTTAGTCTATGTAGATGACATAGTGATAGCAAGTGACAATATGGACCTCATTACTCAGCTGAAATCCTGTTTACTTAACTTGTTCCAAATCAAAAACCTACGAGAATTAAAATATTTTTTAGGTCTAGAAGTTGCAAGATCTGCTAAAGACATTTCTGTTTGTCAAAGAAAGTATGCACTTAATCTACTTGCAGAATATGGTTTTTCAGGTTGCAAACCTGCCAAGACACCAATGCAAAGTAAGGTACATTTGGCAAATGGTGACTCAGAACTCCTTCCTGACAACACTATGTATAGAAGCTTGGTTGGCAAACTCCTATACTTAACCATCTCCAGACCAGACCTCTCATTTGCTGTTCATCAACTAAGCCGGTTTCTTGCTGCACCTACCATAAAAAATTCTCCAAGCTGCAAATAGATTCCTGAGGTATATCAAATTGGCTCCAGCACAATGCATTTTCTTTCCTGCAGCAAATGATCTAAAACTCACAGCTTTCACTGATTCAGATTGGGGTGGATGTCATGATACAAAGAGGCCTATAACATGATATTTCATGTTTTTAGGCACATCACTGATCTCATGGAAATATAAAAAACAACCAACTGTTAGTAGAAGTTCAGCAGAAGCTGAATACAGAGCAATGGCATTAGGTGTCTGTGAATGACAATGGCTTCTTTATGTTTTACAAGACCTGCAAGTCTCTGTCCCTACACCTATTCATATGTTCTGTGACAGTCAAAGTGCAATGCATATTGCTCACAATCCAGTATTCCATGAGAGAACAAAACACATAGAGATTGATTGCAATGTGGTGAGAGAAAAAGTCCAATCAGGGCTAGTTAAGCTGCTAGCTGTTACTACTCAAAACCAGCTGGCAGATATTCTAACTAAGGCATTAGATGGACCTATTTTTCATCATCTTTTGTCCAAGTTACCTACTTCCAACATTTATTCCAATCCTATTTCGGCTTGAGGGAGGTGAAATGAATGCTTATTCAGCAGGCTTCAGCTTCAACATGCTTATTCAGCTGTTGAACACTTATTCAGCAGCAAGGAGCGTCAGCAGGGTGTTGAACACTTATCAGCCGATAGCTTCTTAGTAAAACGGTTGGAAGTGGTTGTATTCAAATTAAGTTAGTTGTAACCGCTTTCCATGGAGTTAAGTTAGACAATACAGCTATATATACTAGTAGAAGCACTCCCGTAATTTCAATTTTTTGGTTAGTCAATGAAATCGAAGTTTTCTCTTCTTGTTCAAGTTTCATTTTCAGTTTTCTTATTTTCCAGTTTTGCAGTTTTCTTTTCTTGAAGTTCATCCATGGTTTTAGAAATTCTTCAAGGCATACATGGAATGTTTCAGTACACTTTCTAGCTAGACATGACTTACATTCATTTCATGATATTTGGAAGACCTAACACCCGAATGATGTTTTGACTACTAATTTAACTGATATAACAGAATAAATTTTTTTGGTTCCGCATGAAAGTTAAACACCCAATGATGTTTTGACCACTACTTTAAGGGATATGGCGGAATAAAATTCTTTGGTTCTCTAAGGAAATCAAAATCTTAATCATAATTTCTCCGCCGAACAAAAAGTCATATGAAACATCTAATTCCAAATGGACCCACCGACTTTCAAAAGTTTAAAGAGTACGGCATCTTTTTTATGTAATTAATGAGTTGTTACTTTTATTCTCTTCTCAAATAAGATAAAGTAATGTTACTCTGAAATATAAAGTATCTTACAAAAAAAAAAAGCCAATAATGTTATATTGTCAACAAGACATTGACTTAGTGATAATTAATGTGATCTTTAACCCGAAGATTATAGGTTCGAGTCAAAATAAAGACATAAATGTGTATCACCGTATATTTCGTATCTGTAAAAAAAACTTTTTATTGAAATATAAATTATCTTACAAAAAAGAATAACGATAATATTGCATTGTGTATCATTTTAAACTAGAACAATGTAGTCCACATCAGGGGCGGACCCAGCCCTTTAGGGGTGGGTGCATGGACGCCACTTAAATTTCCGGGTGAATTACTGATATGTATATCCCTCTTATAATATTAAAACTGTGTATGTATATTATTTCAGATAATTTATAATATAATTATTAACTTAGTTCAGTTAGTTAGAATTTTTGTTATTTATCTTAAGGTCATAGGTTCAAAACCTAGCTACTGATTTTTTTTCCAACTTTTTTTTTTTAAATTTGGCCCTTACCGCATGTTTTTATTTCTAGTGCAGTTACACGTTCAAGAGACTTGAGATTAGCTTGGTCTTTAGATTCTCTTTAATGTTTCCACCTTCTGTCTTTGATATCTACTTGTACTCTTTGGTCGATTTCGACATGTTTAATGAATAAATGATCTCTTTAAAAAAAATGATACATATAATATATTAAACCAAATAAAAACTTGATTCTGCCCTCCGATATGAAGCTGAGGTTGTTAGGTGGCAACTAGTCCCCAAAAAATACCATTACTATGTATAAGGGGACTAGTTCTAGTTCTAGTTTTCTAGTTCTAGCTAGAAAACTAGAACTAGAACTAGTCCCCTTATACATAGTAATGGTATTTTTTAACTAGAACTAGAAAACTAGAACTAGAACTAGTCCCCTTATACATAGTAATGGTATTTTTATCCAAAACTCGGAAATAGTTTCATCAGTAAGCTCCTCCCCTCTGAAAGAGACCGAAGAAGGGAGCCCTTTGGCAGGGGTTCAGGTTGGATAATGATACGGCAGCTTGGGAGAGTAAGCATGGTCACTGTATCGGCGGTCGGGGCCGTTGCAGATGGCGAAAGAGAATGGTTGGAGAAGCATACTTGTTAAAACGGACTCCCTGTTCTTATGTCAACTAATCCATGGCTCCAGAAACCTTACCTCGGTGTTATTGTCGTAAATATCACAGATATATTTCAGAGCTTTTAACGGTGGATATCTGGCCGATATATGTGATTTTGCCGGTGGTGCACGGAGGTGCTCAAGAAAAATATGAAGATTGTATGAAGAACAAAGTTGCGAGCTTGGAGTCGACAAATTAGCATAAGTGATCTGCTTGTGTGTATTTTCCAATGAATCAAATGTGTTGGGCCGCTACCCGCTATTTATAGGCGCGAACTGCTAATAACGAGCCTAAATACAATTAAGGTTAATATAAGTATGACAATACATAATTAATCTAGACAGCTGTCAAGGCGGCTCCAAGATGAGCGGGCTTGACACTTGTATGGTTTGGGCTCTGTTCTAGAACTGTCATGCTTGAACTCTGCTAGCCTTGGTTAGCGAGCTTGGTCTGAGCCTCCGGATCGCGGGCTGGAGGGCGGATCGATAGGCCCTCGGTGCTTCAAGTTGCACTGTGTATGGCGGGCTGAAGGCTTTTGCTAGACGCCCATTGCCCACCCAGTGGTGAGTATTGTAAAGGTCTGTTAGCGGGCTAGATCACATTCGGCCCGGTTCGGCTTATGTCGGTGCGAGCTTAATGGGGCGAAGACCCTATATGTTTATCCAGGCCCACGTTCGGACCCGAATGTGGATCCGCGGGCTCTTTTGCGTGTTTGACATATCACTCGGGGATCTATGTCATAGTGAAGGACATTCAGACTCTCATGAATGATTTCTCCAACTATAGCATATTGTATGTCAATAGAAAAATCAATGTAATTATTCATGCTATGGTTGCTTTTGCTAAGAAACTTGTTAATCCAGCCTTTTGGTATGGATCTTTCCCCACTTGAATCAATTCCTTGATCCCTGTTGATGAAGAAGGTAGAAGGTCAAACGCTCAGTTGTAACCTTTCCTTTTCTTTTGAATGAAATTTTCGGTTCTGAAAAAAATAATATTGTCAACTTCAATCCCTTAAAATGACGATTGGGTTTAATGTTTATTGATATCATAAGTTTGGCCCAGTGGAAACAAGGCTTGACATCGACTTCACCTATGGACATGTAAAGACCAGTTAGTCAGCTAAATACATTGTGTAGATTGATGTATTTAGAAGTTTAGAGCAACCGTAATAACATTACTCCAATTAACACATGAAACATGTCATTTGGCATTCAAATTACGCTTTTTGACAATTGAAAAAAAAAACGTTCATTCCAATAAACACTTTAGGTTGTGTTTATTTTGGGTTGGAGTTTTTTTGGGTTTTTTTAGATAAAGTGATTGAAGTAATGATTAGAAAGTTAATATATTTTTTTTGAAATTTGTGTAGATTATGAAATGATTGGTGAAATAAAGTAGAATAATGAATAAAATAATGATAAAAAAAGGTAATAAAGTGAAATGATGAGAGATGATTTAATATTTTTTTATTTGTAGTTGAAGATTTGATTGGTGGGAGAATTGTAAAAAATGATTGGTGATGTGATGTAAAAAAACCCCCTAAAAAAACTCTTGGCAAAACAAACACAACCTTAATATTTCAAGTATAGAAAAAGTAGCCCATTGGGCTTGCTCTTAGGTGTGACGAGATTTTCGAAAGAAAAAAAAAAAAAATCATACTTAAATCTAATTCACAATTTTTTCTTTGAAGAATTGATTCACAAAGTTGATTTTTTTTTTTTTTTTTTTTTTTTGTTTTTTGTTTTTTGTTTTTTGAGAAGGCACAAAGTTGAAACAATTGATACTGAATATACTTTAATTTTGCCATCTCCACGGCTTCATTTATACCATATGAGATCTGTTTGCCACATTCAAAGTGTCCCCCTAATGCGGGTTTATATCAATCAAAAGCAATTATCTCCGATATGATGAATTTACAGAAATTTGAACTGTTTTATCTTGCATTCCTTCACGTTTAGGCTAAGGCTGGTTTATCACCATTCGTTTTCATATATGGCCATCAAAATATTGTCTTACGGGGGAGGTTGTTTAAGTATTATGCAACACATATAAGATCAAATTCTAAATATCGTTCGATGTTGGAGGTATTGTTGTTTCTTAAAAGAAGCTCGTTCCGTTAATTTTTCAATTTCGTGCTCATTTTTTATAGGGTAAGAGGACCTTCTCTTATGTAGTTTTGGAGGCTTAGCTATTGACATTTTAAACAAGAATGAATGATGATGATGCTGAATAATGCACCACCGATAAATCAGGGCCACGTGTAATCTAAGGATGACCTGTAAAGGGATCGAACGGCTGTAACTGTGTCAAAGATGGTGTTTTTGGTGTTTTATGGCTGAGTCCAAGAATGTATCTTGGATTGCCTACGTATCCTGCGTAATGTCCAGGAATTAAGCCTTACGTAGTTCCTGGGGCTATGTATTTATAGGCACATGTGCTACTCCTGTCCTAATCTTAGGGCGGTTTGGTCTAATGTCATAAATACCCTTTAATGTGCCTTGACCCCTTGTCCAAGTAACCGGCTGGATGGTGGGCCTAGGAACCTGGACTGGAGGCCTTGGTCTCGACTCGATGCATACCGACATGGGTGATCGAGGTGGAACACTTGCAGAGTCTGCTGATTGCTGTGGTCTTCACCGGTATGTCTCGTATTCGAGACGACTTGAGGAATAAACTTAGACTTTTCCATATACCAGCTGGACCAATCAAACAATTCCACGTGGAGGGGTGGAACCTCGTATCGTCAAATGATAATGATATAACAAAATTGTTACACAAACTTTTACTATAATGATCATAATGTATCATACATCATATTAAAGTGTCTTAAATAACTAATTGCAACAAATTAAATCTCTTCTTAAAAAAAAAATAAATTCTTCAGTACCAGCTGGAATCCACCTATAATTTGTTTCCCTTCCTTTTTGGTGTTTTTTATTAAAAAAAAAAAATACTCCACTCTGCAAATAGTAATTGAACCAATAATTTGTTTTCTTTTCATTTATACCTTTCTTTTTCGGTCCAATGAAAAACCGCAGCGCCTAAAAAGGGAAAAAAAAAAAAAAAAAAAATTCCCCACTCCGCTCCGAGATGACTGAAACACCATCGGAGCAACAGCATCCTCAGCCCCAAACTCCCATAGCCGCCGTGGACCCGAGCTCATTTGAATACTGGTGCTATGCTTGCGACAAGGTGGTTCCTGGTGAAACCCACGCGGATCATCCTGGCATAGTTTGCCAAGAGTGCGAAAATTGGTACATTGAATTCATCGGTCCACCTCCTCCTCTTCCAACATCTTTAGCATCCTACCCCATCGATCAACGGAGATTTGGTAAGCAGTTCCTCCAAGCGCTCCGTCGCTTTTCCCGATTAGCTCCTGACGAAGACGACCCGCCGCTCCAAATTCAGCCTTCTTCAGCTATTCAAACTGTTCAAGTCTTCGGTCAACACTGCCTCTATGTGCTCCGTTTCAGTTCTCAGGTAGGAGATGGTGGTGTAGTCGCTCCTCCAAATCAGCAGTTTCTGTTTGATGTCGGTGATTTACGTTCTCGATCTCAGCCCTCTTTCACTTTCAACCCCATCGATGAATTGAGAGCTGGTGAGCAGTTTCTCCGTATGCTTCGTCTCATTTCTCAGGGAGCTCGTGACGACGTCGTACCCCCAAATCAGCAACCTTCGGTGGTTGATGAAGCCAGCGATCAAACACCTTTCTGTACACCGTTGTACTCGTTCCTCCTCGAAGAACGGACATTTGGTGGGCGGTTCCTCCGTATGCTTTGTCTCATTACCCAGATAGCTCGTGACGAGGTCGAGTCCCCGAATCAGCCGCTAAGTGATTCGTGGGATTTGGTTGAACAAATAATCGGGCTCTATGAACCGGAAAACCTATTTGACGACAGCAATGAAGTCGAATATCTAGGGCAGGAGGAGGAAGAGGAAGACGACAACGGCCATGAGATCGAAGGGGAGGAGGAGGGTGGTGGCGATGAGAACGAAACCTATATTAGAAGCGAGCACCGCCGGGTAGGGGGTAACTTGGCAAGACTCGACCGCGAGAGATGGGCAAACATTGAAGCTGGCATTGAGGTACCCGACCGAGATGAGGACCAGATCGCCAATTTTCGAGGGGGGTACGAGTACGACGAGGATGAAGATGGGTATGAAATCCGGGATGAAACCGGAGGTTATGTTGGCAATCCAGGGGATTACCTGGATGCAGCAGCTTACGAAACCTTGTTACAAATTTTAGCTGAAAACGTTGACGGAGCACGGCCGGGAGCTCCACCGGCATCAAAAGGAGTTGTTGAAGCTTTGGAGACCTTGAGAATTAAAGGGGAAGGTGAAATATTGGCCTGTGCTATATGTCAAGATACTGTAAACATTGGGGAAACGGTGAAAAAGCTGCCTTGTGGACATGGATATCATGAGGAATGTATAGTACCTTGGTTAGGATCAAGAAATTCTTGTCCCCTTTGTAGATATGAGTTGCCTACCGATTATCTGGACTACGAAGAGGAACGAAAAAAGAAGGTTGTTGCTGCTGCGGAGTCATCATCATCTCGAAGTACTAGTGGTGATGGTGATGGTGGTGATGAAAGTCGGTATGATACAGAGGATGAAGATGGTGGCGGTGATAGCTACTCTGTTACCGACTTTCTACTTTGATACCGAGTTCGTTTGATCCCGGCGGTGCTGCATTTCTTCTTGTGTGGTGAAGTTGTGGTATACTATATATTATAGCTTAAAAAGACTTTTTGGAAGAGAGATCTTCTCGTTTTTGTTGAGAGCCTAGGTTTCTCTAACAAAGAGTCTATTGTTATGGAAGGTGCTTCAATAAAAAAATTACCGATCATCTTCCGTAAAGTTAATGATTAGTGCGGTGAATCCCGCACTAATGTTTTGTAACTGCGAATTTAGTACACGGTGATTCCCGCACTAATATTGTATTACTATAAACTATGAATTTAGTGTGGTGATAATGCAGTGACTCCAGCATTAGTGTACTATGTAACAGTGACATTAGTGCGGTGAATCCTGCACTAATGTGTTGTAACTGCGAAATTTGCTGTGGTGATTCCTGCACTATTGTATTACTATAAACTATGAATTTAGTGCGGTGAATCCTGCATTAATGTCTTAGAAGTTGATTTTACCGCGGTGATTCCTGCAGAATTCCAAGCTTTTGTGTTACTTAATACACTTATATGTTTTTTAGTTAGTAAATGGAAAAAACATGTTAAAAACACTTTGTACTTTACTCGGACTTTTAACGATGAGCATCAAATTCACTTGAGATTGTAAAAATTATGGTGAATCTCATAAGAAACAAGAGGTTCATCGAAATGATCTATTCGAAAATCTCGTTAAACAAGCGGTTCATTGCAAAAGGAAATGCATTTTGACTCATTCAAAAGGAACGGCTCTTTTTTTTTTTTTTTTTTTTCCTGCAAAAGGGAATGAATTTTCTGCAGAATTGACTATTTCTGCAGATTGACTATTTCTTGCTTCTGCAGAATAATCATTAGGTGCATTGAATACTTCACCGTCTGAATTCAACTTATTGGTGTTGTACCCCCCCATAAATGGGAAATTCTTACCCATTCGCATCGGGCTAATTCTGTTGTATGGACTTCCCATTATCGTCATATGACTGCCACGTGTATAAACAAATACAACATTTTTGTCTTTTTCTACACGTGGCGGGTAATTTTGCCGTAAGGACTCCCTATTAGAACAGACCGATAGATGACTAACCCGTGTAAAAAAAAAAAAAACAATTTTGTCTTTTTCTACACATAGCAGTCGTCCGACAATTCGTTCTAATAAGGAGTCATTGCATAAGAATTTTCCTTTCGCAAATGCATTGAACAGACAACAAAATGTATACTATTTTGTACTCTTGTACACATATACCGATTCAAATACAAATGTAGACTCTCCAGTAAGAATCTCGTGTACAAAAAGCAAAACTAAAAAATACATGTAATGCAGGTAATATTAAAAGACCAGATAGAAACATTAGCATCCAATAATTGTTTACTAAAACACTTCATTAAAAAAAACCATCAATGCCAATAGTGCACTTCTGTTCATTTCAAGAAAACAAAAACGAAAAAAAAAAAAAAACAAAAACAAATAACAGTACTTCGAAACGATAACAACCTAACACTAGGTACTAATTAACTTAAGGTATCTCTCACTATTCCCCATCTTTATTTCGTTTGTTTTTGTCAATATTAGGACTTAAATCGCCACGGAAAAAAAAAAAAAAAAAAAACCCCTTTTTGCTTCACTTCACTTCCAAGTTGGTTGGTGGTGTTTATATGGGAAGAGCTCCGGTTCCCATCCAGAGTCCGGTTCTCTACGCTTCATTCCAGCAACTAAATTGGCCGCTGGCGGCTGTGTGTATAAATATTGTCGTATACCTCCGTTGTCTCTATTGCCATCAACTACTGACCCGGCATTAAGATCCAAACTATACCCGGATGGCCCGACCGCGTTAGATCCAGCCATAGGCATAGGCATAGGCAGAGGCATAGGCATAGGCATAGGCATGCTACCCATGCCCATACCCATACCCATACCCATCATAAGATGTGGTTGGTGAAAGCCAGGTTGAGGTTGTGGTATAACAGGAGCTCCTACTGAGTCAAACATGTATGAAAATTGACCATATTGCCCATACACCGCGGATGACGTACCCCCAGCTGTTACTGATGTCAGACCAGTGTAAGCGTATGGGACTGCAGATTCAGTGCCTAAGAAACCCCCTGCTCGAGCCGAACTAGAACTAGCATCAAACGGTGGCATCGGGTCCCACCCGTTCAAAAACGGATATGAGTTCGACATACTGTTACTTTTGTTTACCTCCACCTTCACTCCCATGATGGAGATCACGGAGTCGTTATTGGATTTGTTAGCAACAGATCTGCCACCGTAATGTTCAGAGGCAAAGGACGGCTGGTCGTTTAAATCGATACTGCTGAACATAGGCTGTTTAGATGACGAAGAAGAAGATGATGCAAAATTATGATAGCCATTACTCAAATGGTGGATCTGTCCTCCTTCAAAATGCCTATCAGACGTGCCATCAACAACATCATCAGTCGCACTATTCAAATCGAGGTTTGGCCATTCGGTTGTTGTTGCTTCAACAACAGGTTCATCAGAACTTTCGTGAATATTCAGATCAATATCGAGACAGTTCTCTCGTTTTTTGGAGCCGTTATTATTGCTTCCATTAACCGAATGAAATGCACTCGTGGCAGCAGATCCTTTCCAGCCGCCTAAGTTCCCTTCAAACTGTAACGGAGTCCCCACAATTCCAGATGCAGAACCACCAACCGCGATAGGAGTTGAGATTTGATTTTCCAGGTTATCATCTGTCTTCTCCACATGAATTTCTTCATTCAGATCAAAAAAGCAGACACTTTTTTCGGCATCTGCTGAAAGTTCTCGATTCACATTTGTAACCTGAGAACTTTCTATTTCTAGGGTTGTATTCGCCGGTTTATCAGCATGATTCTCTGCAGGCTCATCCCTATGTTCACCACTTTGTGCCTCCTTAGATAAGTCCTCTTGAACACAAGTCACGGATTGCTGTTCATTGGCTGGATTATCAGGCATTTGATTAACAGATTCAGGAGCTTCATCTGAAGAACTCGAACTCTCTTCTCTACGGTCTTCTACTTCTCTCTCGACTTCAATTGCAAGTTGTCGAGCAAATTCAAGCGGGTCGTCCATGTCATACTCTGGTTCCACATCAGATCTGTTCCTAATTACATCAGAAGCTTGAATGGGAGGGGATACCGGTTCTGCAGACTCAGAATCACGTGATTGAGAATCTCCAGAACTTTTACCAGAATCATTTGATTGAGAATCTCCTGAACTTTTACCGGAAGACACCGCATCTTGATTGCCATTATCTTCACCATTTTCAACAACCTCATCAAGTGGTCTGACATCACTCGTATTAGACAATTCACCAGCACGATCCCCGTCAGCGGCTTCAAGATTTGGCTCTGTTTCACCATTTGCATCAGCAGTAGAAGCTAAAGCAATATCCTCTAAAGTTTTACACGCCTCATCAGTAGAAACTCCACTAGGAGAAGTTTCGGTTTTCGTGGCCATCTCTACATCAGACATAGGCTCGATATTAGGTTCATCTTCATGACCTACGGTGTTAGTAGTATCTTGTTTCACAGCCGAAGAAAGGCATATCTCGATTGAGCCGCCACCTTGTGGACCGCTTTCAGATGGATCCATTTAAAACTTGTGGCTTAGAAACAAAAACACACACAACCCATACACATGCAGTTTTTGGATTCTTGAAACAATCAATCGGACAGTAAGCCTGCATAATGAATTAACATGGAGAAGGATCAAAAGTCGAAAAGAAAGAAATTACAGAGCCCTATCTATATCCAAAGAAAAAAATGGGAGCAGATTCTATAAGAAATAAAATATCAATTATCTTAAGCAGCAAGCGACTAACTTATTATTAACATAAACATCAATCGTTTCTTATAGGATAGTTATAATTAATTCAGATACGTCTTAAATACGTGACTGCTGACATCAACAGTCATGTTTGTTTTAGTTCCGAATCTCTATCCAGTAACATAGCGTCCAAGGATGACATTATCCAAAGCAAGCAATTTTACCCACGTAATCTCCAGCTGGAATCGTGCTTAAGATTCTAATCATTACCAAAAGGAACAAACATTTATGGGTAAATCAAATCTTAACAAAGAATCAATTTCAGCAGTTAGTTCACAAGATTTTCTGGAAGCAACAAGCATCATTTCAGCAGTACAAAAGCAGAGGAAACATTGCAATGCACAAAATAAAGAATGTTTGTTGAGTGTTGACAGTATGTAGCTTCAAAACATCTACCCAACAATGGACCAAAAGGAAGATCTACATATATTACAGGATTCGACAATCATTGGAGGGTATTCTTAGACCATAGTACAATGACGTAGATTAATTAATATAGCGAGCAAATATGTTCTTAATGTGCACGTTCATTATATTAAATACTTAATATCCGGTAATATTTATGAGACCATAGAGTACAAAAGGCCACTTCTACTCAGATAAATAGTTTATATTATAAGCCAATAGTGGTAAACAGAAATGGCCGCAAAATTGGTTAAAATTTCTAATACAGATAAGTATTACTCCTAATTTCCTTTTTGGTACAGCTAAAGGATCTTTTAGAAGTGCAAAAACATTATTGAAGATGTGTAATTGATCTAACAAGTATGCTAGTTCATAAGCGTGCAGCTTATGACCATTCCAAAATTGACTTATCGAGCTAGTTCACGTCTTTCACGTTGATTTCAAAGGATCCGAATTCGCACAATCAGCGAGAACTTAAAGCAATATTAAACTGAAAAACAGTGAGAAGCATAAAAACTCCTATTACCTATTAGTTACGTGATAATACCAAATACAAAAAATCTGTCATCAAAATCCACCAAAAGGCATTCTTTTCCTTTACTCTTTGACTGAAAAAGGATCAACCAGTTCTGTCAGGGTTTCAACAAAATAAAGCATTCATTCAATATAATGAATGTGTTGGATAAGAGCTTCTACAAATCGAACACCATGACATTTACGAAAAACAAATAACGGTTCGCATATTTTCGTGTACAGTGAAATAAAACATATTGTGAAACCAGAGGAATGACTATCACTTTACTAAAACAATAACTACTGCAATATTAAAAGCACAAACCCTAGAAGGCAAAAAAGTCCAAAAGCAGAACAATCCAGAACCCACTCAAGGATCATGGATTTTAGTAACGGAAAAACAATATGCTATAAGAGGCAAAATGGTGAACAAAAACAAGACACCACTTTTATTTTTTATTTCTGCTACTATAGAAACAAAAGAGAAGTCTTGCAATCTTGAAACCATAGTAAAAATCTCTAAAGCAGAACGATCAACCAAAACCACTTCAAGGTCACAGCCTCACAGATTTTCCGACAGGGCAAACAATTTATGAAACAGGAAAAATTGTGAACCCAAAAAGATAATATTCTTTACTGAATAAAAAAGAGAAGTTTGGCTATCTTAAATTGAAACCCTAGGTAAAAATCCCTAAAGCAGAGCTATTAACAAAAACCAGTCAAGGATCATGGATTTTTTAATATAAAAAACGCATAGGCAATGAGGTAAACATATAACTATGGAAAAAAAGAGAGGCAAAGATTGTAAATCTAGAAAGGGTACCAGCTTTTTTAATCAAAAGAGAAGCCTTCCAACATTAAATTGAAAACCTTAGTGAAAATTCCTAAAAGCATAACAATTAACTAAACCAATCAAGCATAAACCATTCCCTCAAATCGCAAACAACATAAATAATACGAAGCCAAAGATTTTGAACCCAGAGAGGATACCGCTTTTTTATCTAATCAAAAGAGAAGTCTTGCAACCTAAAATTGAATCTTTAGATAAAAACCTAAAACGGAAACTAACATAATCAGGCCATCGGGGAATGCCAGACATGACTAAAATTGAAACATACACACAATAGCGAAGACGGAAAAAGGTTGAGGCATAGATCATAAATACAACAAGATGGGCAACTTATCGGTGATTGAAAAACCAATCGTAATTGCAGCGAAGGAATCATCCCAATCAGTAAAATTACGAACCTTTTTCCAAATCAAAATTGAAACCCTAATTTCGAACTCCGGCAATAAGGAAACTCAATCTCTGATTGTGCTATCTGAGAACCCCCACTTTCCTTTCACGGATGCAGCCCACAATCTTTTAGCGTCTTCTGATTGATTTGCTATGAATAAAGTATATAAAAAAAATTAATTAATTCGTCACTGATTTTTTGGGACTTGGACTTTTTCCGGGATTTTATTCGGTTCTGTGTTTGAAAGACTTTTCTTCTTTGCAGTATTGAGAGAAGAGAGGGATTTTGTTCTGCAAAGATTTAATTTGGATTTCGCTATTTGTTTCAGGAATATATTATTTTGTTTTTAATTATTTCCCCAAATTTACAGTAGTATCCTTTTTATTTACGTCTGTGTTTTTTTTGAGTGCGCGTCCGCCTAATTTTTCCATTAATTTTTTTTTCTCTTTTTCCTATAGGTTGCAAAAATATTCACACATTCTTGCTTCATCAAATATTACTCTATTCCGAAAGCAAGAAAAAGACGAGGAATTTCGGACCGAAAAATCTTTGTATTTTGGTTTATAAAGCAATTAGTCTAAAACCCGTGTGATATATGGAGGAAGAGATTAAATATGTGTGAAACTTATTGAAAAGAACAAAAAAAAAATAATAAGATTGTTACAGGACACCATCACAATTATTTTAGTGAAAATGACAATTTGATAAACAGAAGTACTAATTTACAACTACTAACGAGCAACAAGCTCATCCCAGTGGTTAGCCAGTGGGTTTACCTGGGCCTCAAGTGGGAAGGTCCCAGGTTCGAATCCCCCCTCCCCCAATAAATTAAGGCCATTAGGCCAGCTTTCGTATCCTGTGCAAAAAAAAAATAAAATAAAATAAAATAAAATTTACAACTACTAACAATGTAGTTGCTTCCTTCCAAAAATAAATTAAAATAAAACCGAAAGAAAGAAAATTACCCTTAGTCTGTTATCTTAACTAATAAAGAGTGCCTATAGGCACCCCCTATATTGAATTTTTTTTTTTTAATTTTTTAATTTTTTTTTTTAAGCTGTAAATTTCATTGATGAGTGAAAATTTACAATTTTTGATGCCAACCATGGCCACCTCACTTTAAGACGTCATCAATGTGTCACCCCACCTCCTCAAAACTCTAGTCCGTAAAACCCAGTGTGGGAAAAAAACGGGTGCTAGGGAAAGAGTATGGACATGCAAACACATTGGCATAAACCCCAATCTCCAAATATTGTCAAAACATTTGAAAAACCTATACATCAAAATTATTGAGAAAAAACATAAAAAAAAACTCCAGGCAAAGAATCTTCATAACAGCATCAAGCAGCAAGAACATAGGAAAATAGCAGCTCCAATAAGCTTTCTTTCAACCACTTTTCACTTCCAAATTAGTAAACCTCACTACAGCTCCTGGCCAAGGCAATAAAAGGAACACATCAACAATTCCAAAGGATTGAAAAGCACATATAGAAATAGAGAAGGAACAGACACCTGTTTGCACTCTTTATATTTATGAAGAGTGCATTCCCAGATGAAAGGCCGGCATTTAAGATTCCCCTCGTAAAAAACTAGCAGCATGTGGATCCCGGATGATTATTTTGATGATGCAAGCCTGCAATTAAGCACAACAATAACAGCTTCCAAATTTACCAAGAATGAGTAAACTAGAGGTATTTAACAGAAATAAAACAACCTTTTTGCACTCTTCATTAGTGAAAATGAAGAGTGCTTCCAGTTGTAAAAGCCTTATTTTCTAGCTTTTTTCTGGATTCTCAGTGCTGGTAGCTTTAAAGAGTCCCGCAACACTAACAGACCAATAGTGCCATTTAATTGTAGACAGTTGAGCAGACTAGACTCCTGAGAAGAGCTTGCAATATTTGCTAAATGATCAGCCACTGAATTCCCTTCCCTGTAGATATGGGAGATTTGCAAGTGATACTGCTGAATTAAATATTGCATGTCATTGATCTCTATCAGATACTTTCAAGGGATGTGTATGTTAGGTGTAGTGCCCGAAAGACAATTTGTGTAATTGTTTTTGATAATGGATGACAGAATTTATCTCACCTTATTACTTGCTTTGTGCTTGTAAGTAATACACTGCTGCAAACCCTAAGTATATCAGTATGTAACCGCTTAACTCAGTGCATGGCATGCACGTGAGGATTGAGTTAGTGGTGATATACTTAAACTGTTAGTCCGTGGTGAACTTAATCAGAGTTTAGGGTCTCTTGATTAAAACACCAATAATGCGCCCAGAACACCTTAGGGTGTGATAGTCTTATCCGGACTGTCGGTAGAGGGTACCTACGTGGGGCATTTATATACGATGACATTCATATAGGACTGGACCGATTTAATCTGAATTTCTCGATATAATTCCGTAATCGAGGAATCTTATTAAATCATTAGATGATCATATATGGATCAACCTTAATCCTGAAGTGATCACAGGGTGCTGCTTGTCCCGGGGTAGTGTTTGATGTGTTAGTTACGGTTCACTTAAATATGTGTTCCAAGCCACTTCTCATTGGCACTATCTCCAGATGAGTGAGTAGTTCTGATTTTCACAGACATGGAATCCATTCCTTCCTGCGGGAAGTAGAGAGACAGTCCCCTTATTTGTTAGCCCTAAGAAAGTGATCGATCCCGGGAGTTCACATTTGACTAATTAGCTACTAGTCAGATATGTGTACTAATTGATCATCAGGGGGTTGATGGTAAATAAGGATAAGATATTCTGAGTTGGGTTCACGGAGACTTCCCACTCAGAATGGACAGTCTATGGAGGGTTAATCCGTATGTAGTGATTATATCAATGGACGCTTATTTACTCTATGGGTTGAGTATAAGTATACATCTATAATCGGTAGAGTTCAGTTTCGGGTTTATGGTGGCGTAATCCCGGAATTAATAATTAATGTACTTATTCTGTTCGATGAATAATTAATTATTGGAGCTACTGGTTATAGGTCCATGGTCCCCGATGTGGCTTCTGTAATTCGGAATGATATTCTTGTTATTTGGTCCTCATTGATAATTAATTGGCTGGGCTAATTAATTGATATGCATGGATATTATTTAGTTGGGCTAAATAATATAATACACATAAAAGACATTTTATGTGGGCTTAAAACCCTACTAGGTGGCGCCTCCTACCTCTTAAAATGCAAGAATTGATTTTCTTGTGTGATTAATTATTTAATTGGTAAGTGATTAATTAATAAAAGATAATTGATTTGTAATTGATTGATTGATTAATCACAATCTTTTATAAATGGAATTATCCTTTATTGTGATTTCTTTTTAATTATTTATTTAATTAATTAGAAACTTGGAGGCCAAGGATTTACTCTCCTATAAAAGGAGAGTTATTCCAAGGGAAATTGTAAGGGCATAATTTCGACCACCACCTTAGAAAAAGAGAGAAAAATTTGTTTTTCTTGTCTAGGGTTTTAGAGGAAGAAAAACTTGGAGTTTTTTTTGGTGTTGCATATCAAGGAGGTTCGTGTATCAAGAAGGGTGTCCACCAACCGCCGTTTGGAGAACACATCGGAAGATCAAGGCTTCTCTTCCCGTTATTGGTAACATGATCTTAAACCCCCTTGTAGTAGTTTAAGTCCTTTAATTATGTATTGTGGTATATAAGTCGTGATCCATCCGCTGCGCATAGATCTAACTCGTTTAGATCTAAGAACCTGCATCCTTCAGTGTACTTGTTGAGTCAGCATTTTGAAGAGAATTTCTGAGTCTGTTTCAATCCAGATATGGTGATACCTTTGCTTCACACCTATGAAGCACGGACACGGACACGGGAACGGCGCACGACACGACACGGACACGGCGACACGGTTACTTTCAGAATTTGAGGGAACGACACGCCGCCGACCGTTTTAATATATATATATATATATATATATATATTAATATATATATTATTAAAAAAACATAGGCGTAGGTTGATGCCAATTCGCAGGACGGATTGCATTCCTTGCGTGTCCCTTACGTGTCCCCAACGTGTCCCGCCGTGTCCCTTGCGTGTCCCCGCCGTGTCCCGCCGTGTCCCGCCGTGTCCCTTGCGTGTCCCCGCCGTGTCCCCAACGTGTCCCGCCGTGTCCCTTGCGTGTCCCCAACGTGTCGGGCCGTGTCCCGCCGTGTCCCCAGCGTGTCGGACCGTGTCGAATTCAAAATTTGAATTTAACATTATTTTAATCGAGCGACACGTTTCCGACACGTGTCGGGAGCGTGTCGGGCGCGTGTCGGGCTGAAAATGTGTCGGACACAGCGCACGGCGACCTAATTGAAGTGTCGGTGCTTCATAGCTTCACACATTCAGTAATTCCTGCTTGCATAGCTTTTATCTCGGCAGCCATGCTGGTGTCTTCTCCATATGCTTCATAACCTCCAATTAGTACTTTCCCAGTGCTATTTCGAACAACAAACCCCCCACCAGCAGGGCCTGGATTCCCCAAAGCAGAGCCATCACAGTTTAATTTAACATATGGTTCATTTGGTGGAGACCACTGCACCAAAATAACAGATTTGGGACTGGTCTTCTCCCAATACGAAACCAGTCCAGTCCGGGTCAATATATGATCATCCATGTGCTTCAAAGTTAACTTCATTTTCTTGGCAGAGTGTTGAACATTCTGAATTACCCTATATTGAATATAATCCCTTAAAAAAACCAATAAGGAACATACTATTCAAGTTGTTTAGCAGCCTGATTGATGACGTGGTCAATCAGGTTATAATAAAATACTCGACCACCATAAACCAATACTAGCAAGAGGACTAGGCCCATCGTAGTATAGCTATAGTGAATCAAGGTCGATCCCACAGGGAACCAATTGTGGATCATCTTATATACAAACAATTAATTAAACATGTCAAGGACATAGAGGCGGTCTACGACCAACATAAAACAAGAAAAGTAAAGACACGACTCGACACAACGTAATTAACCTCCCCAATTATAGTCTTTATCGTTTGGACCTAGATAATTTATATAATAAACTGAACTTATTAACTGTCAATCCGTTTGTATCTATCTTAGATTGGCTACGGGAGTCATCCTCTTTAACTTGACTTAGCACCGGTAGGTCACTAGATCACTGTGGTATTGTTACGTGACTTCGCCTTTTGGTGCCTCCATCTCATATAACTCACACGCTTACGACTCTAAGGATGCCGATATTAACCGTACACCTCGTCCAGGCAACATTCCTGTGGTTAGGTGTACTTCCTAAACGATCGCTCAAGCCCTCGTCCAACTAACAATTACCTTTTAGGTCTCATGCTAGTTTACGAACTACGTATAACTAGGTGACGTCAATTCCCTAATACAAAACCTACCTAGATCTCGCTGAAAGCCCCGGAAGATCATTCATGAGCCGACCTAGGAGCCCTATATTGGTATTTCCTAATCGTACGCTAATTAAAACTGACGAGCAACGTAGCCGTGGCCATACCTACTGAGATAATAAATTCTATTAAGTTAACCTAACCATAAAGACGTGGCTATTTAACGGATAAAACAGGGCTCGGTCGACCGAATATGTGGGCTCGGTCGACCGAGTGAACTCATTCGGTCACCCGAATCAATTTCGTCCCCAGATTACATCCCTGAACATATCTCTCAGCGTTTCATCATACAGAACAGATTAAACAGAAAACTCGTAAAGAAATCATATAAACTACTTAGATACGCATTAATTAAATCAAGTAGATTCATGAATAAATACTAAGTGTATGACGTAAGTTATGGGATCCTCATAGACAAGGCTTCGCCACATCCATAACGACATAACCTAGATCTACATCATCTAGCTATAAATTAACTAACTCAAACAATAAAGCATAATTGTGGGGAATTAATTACTTAAAAGAAAGAAACAGAAAATAAAGGCTTACATATTGCAGCCCTTAAATTGCTGGAAACACCCTCAATAAACTACATTGTATTCAAAGCTATAAAATTGAAGAAAGAATGAAGGGATGTGTTGGTGTATCTTTACAATTTCGTAGCTGCTTGCTTATATAGAGGTTTTTGCCGACTTAGGGTGGTTCTAGAAGATAAGCACGATATAAGACGGAAACCGACCCAAACCTAAGGCTCGGTCAACCGAAGAGCTGCACTCGGTCGACCGAAGCTATAGGCTCGGTCGACCGAACCTAAGTTTGCATGTTTAACACGTTTTCTTCGTCTAGCTTGTTCCCCACTGCACGCTTGCATGTTGATCCGATTAATCTTCCACTTAATGCTCCGATTTTCTTCCTTCCTTATCTTGAGATAATTGATTGAATGACATTAATCCTCTCGATTTGTTGTGATCTGCAAAATCAATAATTATCGCACAATAAATCGGCTTTAAACGAGTAAATACCAATTTACATAATATAAATCACATAACATTAAATATTAAATATAAACGAGTGATTTAATATGAAATATACATTATTAATCTCGATTTAAGGTCAACGTTGATGACTTTTACGGGTATAATTTGACCGTCATCACTAATACTTCTTATTGATATATCATTCTTTTTTTTAACAAATTGATAAATCATGCTAAAACACAATATGCCAATAGACAGGGCTGGACCTGGCATTTTTTGGGCCTAAGACCAAGTCATCGAATTAGACATTTTACTTCGAAGTTATATATTTATCGATTTGAATTAGACCAAGTAAATTTTTTAAGGCCTTTATCGATTCGAATAAAAAAAATTGGGCCACATTATATTAGGTTGAATCGGATTGAACTACACGGATTATTTTATTCATTAATGTTTGGCCGCTGGCACCGTTGGGCTTAAGACCACCGCCTCACAGGTGGGCCACCCCTGCCAATATATGGGAAATTAAAGCATGAAGTAATTTTTTTCACCCAAACCAAAGTTATAAAATTACCATTACGGCTTTCCCACTAATTAATGAGAGAAAAATGTGAGCCTCATGCATATTCCATGAACACTTGCCAATTGAAGATTATAACTCTTTTTTACTCAATTAAAGCACCAACTAAGTGCAGAAGATACTATTGTCTGGAAACATTCGACCACCCAGAAATATTCTGTGGCGGATGGCTACAAATACTTGTCCTCCCTAGACCCTGACCCTGCTGATCATTTTTGGGAGAAAATTTGGCATTTCAAAGGCCCCACCCGACTTAATTTTTTGACATGGCAGGTTGCTCACAATGCATTGCCTACCATGTCACTTCTCTTCAGAAGACATGTCTCTCCTACCGAAACGTGTAGAATTTGTAGCAGTGATGATGAAACATGCCTCCATGCTCTCAGGGATTGCATGTTTTCTAAGCAGGTTTGGAAATCTCTTGTACCCAGGCAAGAATGGACCGACTTCTTCACCCCAGCAACCCCCAAGAATGGCTTCGGGCTTTCTTGACTGTCAAAGGAAGTCACAAAAAGTGGTCCTCCCAGTTTAAAGATATGTGATCGAACACCGAATGAAACGGGTACAATATTGGGCCTTTCTTGCTCTAGGATCTGGGAAGAGTAGTTGTTATTTTTTGTATGGACTGAACTTAAGGAATAAGCTGCCTACGTATCCAAATATATCTATTTGGAATCAAGTCCAACCGTAGTTCAGGCGGTTATCCGTGATACTGAGGTTAGTTGGCGGTTATGTAGTCCCACCACGTCTTTACGTCTACAAATGACTGCTTTACATCCCAGATGTATATGTTCCCGACCTGCTTCTTCTGATCAGGGTCCCGCCCTAGTCTGGTCTGTCTACTTCCTCTGGCCTGGGACCTGCCCTGGCCTGATCAGGGATCTGTCCAGTTGATTGGTCTCTCTAGTCGTACTGACCTCCAGGTCAGGTAAAGCTCTATCCTGTCCTGCTAATCCATTCCGTACACACTTGCCACGTGGACTGTTCGGGTCATCCCCAATCAAAGCCCCCCAGATCTTAATCGATATAGTTACTTCTGATGGATTAAGATCTGAGATTCAAAGTCATGCCACGTGTACCACCCAGATGGCCTGTCTACCTTTGCCTTGGTTATTTCAAACGCCACCATAAATGCACACGCTTTTATTTCCAATCGATGTGTAGCCCAAACGTCCCATCCCCTGGTTAAAAGTTATTGCATCTATTAATCTCTGTAAACATCCATCATTATTTATAGACACAGACGTCAGATTTGGTGGATTTGCTCCTTCGATTAGCAAGTAAGTCTTTCTTCCTTTCGTGTGATTTTCTTTTACCCCTATGAATCCAGACCAGCCTGAAGTGTCCAACCCCGGTGAAAATCCTCTTTTCTCTATTCTTCCCCCTCATTTGATTGCTTTCATTGTTCCCACTCTTGTCGAATCGCCTCTGACTGAGTATAATATCTCCGGCTTATCCGCGCCCATAAGAGCACTGAGGAGGACCTACGAGACCAAGAAAATGATGGCTTGCCACACAATCGATTCCAAATTGAAGGATTCGGATATCACAGACATCTGTGATAGGTTTGGGATAAATAGGAACGCTTATGCCCCTATCCGACCTGCGTCTGGAAAGAGTGCTGCAGCTCCTCCTGCTGGATATTGCACTGTTTATAAAGAACGGTTTGAATGCGGTCTTAGGTTTCCTCTTCCTCCCGCCTTTCTGGAGATACTTCGCTATTACGATTTAGGACTTGGTCAGATAGTCCCCAATAGCATAAGAGCTATAATTGGTTTTCTGATTTGGTGTAGGTTGTTTGTCATCCCCTTCACTTTAGTACTTTTTAGAACTTTTTATCAATGCAAACAGGTTAAAAAGAGTCCGGGCTGGTACTGCTTTTGTAGGAGAACTGATAATCTAAGTAGCGTCCGTTTGATTAAGAAAACAGACCAATCTTTTTCCGATTGGAAGAAGCACTTCTTCTTCATTAGGCACAATACTGCTAGGGATCTAGGTAAGTGGAATACTTCAACTAAAAATAGTGATGTGCTGGAGAGAAAAGCGGACAAGAAGTTGATAAATGACATTAAGGCATCTCCCATATACCTGGATTTGAGGCATTTATAGTTCTAATTTAATCGATGCTGCTCATCTGGAAACTGCCGGTCCATGACCTTATGTTGAACTATCTGAGGAGAGATATAATATAAGTAGGACTCCCATTTTTTTTTTTTTTTTTTGAATATTTTGTTTTTGTCTGAGACATGTTTCTAACTTCTTGTTGGCATTTGCAGTGGCAAGCTTCACCGATATCGTCCAGATTGCTGATGAAGCTTCACCTCCTAGAGGGCAAGATGCATCCGGTCCTGTCAATCCGGATGTACCAGATCAGACTGCCAAGCCTGTTAACAGTCATCCAACCGAGCCCTCAGTCGAAACAGATCAGGCTGATGGTGACTCTGAGGAGACCAATGATTATCGGATGGTTTCTCGTACCGCTTTGGTAGAGACTACAACTGAGACCAGACGTGCTTCAAAGCGTATTAGATCTTAAGATCAAGCTGATGGAGATGCTGAGACCTCAGAACGACATCAAGGAGAAAGATACGATTGGAGAGAGTGGACCAATCAAGATCTGTCAGCATTTGTAAGTGTTTTATTTCATAGGTAATAACCTGTCTTTTCTGGAAAATATATGCCGATTTTGCACCCTGTTTTCTCTGTTAGGGAGCCGAACTGGATAAGGAGATCCTGTCCAGACTGAGAAGTTCCGGCAAAGTTGAGGAAGACCTGGCCAACTCTGTATCAGAATGGAAAGCCAAGTATGAGGATCTGTTGAATACTTCTGCTGCTGAGAAAATGGCTTTGTCTGATGAATTGAAAGCCAAAACCGATGAGTTCCAGACCCAACTAGCCACTGCTAATCAAATCAAGTCCAACCTGGAAGAGATGGTGGCCACCCTTGAAAAAGAAAGAGATACGTTGAAAAGCCAACTGCCTGAGCACATTGCTGAAGCCCTTGCTAATTATAGGAGGTCTGATGAGCTAGCTGATAGCATCAAGATGTTGTTTGCCCCAATTATTTGGTTTGGGTACTCCTCGGCCATTGAAGATATGAAGGCAGCAGGACTCAATGTTGATGCTACTAAGCTATCTCATGCGGGCTGGAACAGAAAAGATGGGTCTCAAATTTATGAGGCCAGATTCAAGGAATTCAGGGAGGGAGTGGACTTGGTCTCCAAGTATGGCAAGAAGCCTCCACCTACTCAAGCTGGCTCATCCTCACAATCTCAAGTTCCCCCCAGTTCGAAGTGAAAACATTTAGCCTGTTCTCTATTTCAGTTTGATTCCAAACATTACAATTTTGTTGTTTTTGTCTTCAAAATCTGTTAATTTGCTCTTGAATTTTAGTGCCTCTGGCACTTTGCACAATTTATGAAGTATGTTTGCCTTTGTGCCTCTTATTATATTGTGTTTCATATGGTATTGTGTTTCTCCTTATCCTTCCCCCACAGTATGACATGTGATTGGCCTGGGCAGCACCTGTCATACTGTGGTTATTAGCAGTTTAGTTATGTCCAAACCCAATGAATTCCTTCATTTTCAGAGATATCAACCTGACCTGAGGTCTGAAAGTTTACGACTTGACCTGAGGTCATAAATGTCGATTTTTCAAACTTAATTAATTTTCTCTCTTTAAGAATTCTTCAATCTGACCTTAGATATCAGAATAAACGATCTTTCCTGAGGTCTAAAAGTGATTTTTTAGCTTAAGAATACTTCTTTTTAAGGGTTTTTCGACCTGACCTGAGGCCTTAAAATAAGCGACTTGACCTGAGGTCTAAAAGCGGTCTGATTTTTCAGACTTAAGAATTTTCTCTTTTAAGAGTTTTTTGACCTGACCTGAGGTCTTAAAATAAACGACCTGACCTGAGGTCTAAAAAGCGGTCTGATTTTTCAGACTTAAGAATTTTCTCCTTTTAAGAGTTTTTCGCCCTGACCTGAGGTCTTAAAATAAACGACCTGACCTGAGGTCTAAAAGCGGTCTGATTTTTCAGACTTAAGAATTTTCTCCTTTTAAGAGTTTTCGACCTGACCTGAGGTCTTAAAATAAACGACCTGACCTGAGGTCTAAAAGCGGTCTGATTTTTCAGACTTAAGAATTTTCTCCTTTTGAAGAGTTTAACAATGGAAATATATTACAGCCATGACATAATTCAAAAGTTCAACATATAGTCATAATGCAAAACAGACTTAAAAAATAAAAGCGGCACTCACTTGCCTTAAACATAAAACTTCTTCAGATTAACCGCATTCCAGCTTCTGGGAACGGTTTTCCCTTTGCTATCAGCCAATTGATATGCTCATTTTCCATGTACTTTGATGATTTGGTGATCGGCTAAAACTGTATGTCCAATCTTACCGGCAGTGTACCGGGTCAAATTGTAGTCTAGTCTGGCGAATCAAGATCGTATCCCTCAGGGAAATCTATCTATATATATGTTTTAGAAGGTGTATAAAATCAATTACCCGACGACCCGCACCAAACCCGCTAATTACCCTACCCAACCCCATACCATGTATTAATTAATGCATGGATTTTTTCCTTAAATATTAATACACCTTCACCTTTAAAAAAAGATTTAATGCACGGTATTTAATGCGTGATTCAGACAAATCATTTCTCTAAAATGTAAAATATGGACTTCCAAAAAATTACCACTCACATTTACTCCTATTTATTCTTTTCCCCAAAAGAAAATAAACAAGAGTAATGATACGAGCACAACGGCGATCTGCCCGTTGATTATGTTAGATTCACATTTGATCAATTTAAACACATTATTATCAATGGTACAGATCACCGTTGTGGCATGTCTGTTGTGCATGTATCATTATTCAATAAACAAATCACCAAAAATATTAAAATAAATGCATCCATGAGGTTTTTTTTATTGAGTTATTCTTAGACTAATCTATCTATCTATTATAGAATTCAGCTTTAAAAAATATATAAGAAAAAACTGCTCTATTTTTTATTTTATTTTTTTGAAAAGAGATTCCGGTCGGTTGAAAAACTTAAAGCAGGCAACGTTCCTAAATTTACGTCATTCGGGTTTATTACGGGCTCCTAAATTTATGTCATTCAAATTTTCATTACACAAAACGCATGCAATCACAATATATCCCTCAAAATTTAAAACCCCTCAAAGTTGTGCATCTTTAAACCTAAAAATAGCCATGTTCATTTGCCAATAAAAAAAAACAAAAAAACCGAAAACATTTATCACAATTTTGTACGTGAATCAAGGCACCGCTCGAAACCGAAAAGAAAACACAATATAAATCAATTCCGATCACTTTTTGTTCTTTGTATTCTTATATTGAATAAGTACGATCGATCCCTAGATTTGCAGGGAGATGTTTTGAGTTTATTATGGTGTGTTTGGTCAACAAGATTATGGAGTTGTATCTTCGGACAAATCGAACAATTCACTATATGTTTTTTGTGGCGCTTTTTAATTGTGATTACTGCGTAAGTAGCAGCCAATAATACTAGCCAAATGTTAATGTCCCTGATATTTTTGTTGGTTGTATGGTTCTAATTGAATTGCTTCAACAGTTTCTTGATGAGTTATTATGAAATTACAGGTGCATAGAGCTTCTATGATGATTAGATAAAACGAGAATGCAGGCATCTTGATTTGAAGTATTTATCTTATGAAAGTAATGATGGGGCTTCAACAACGGTGGGTTCATACTTCATAGACGTCCGGTACCTTTTTTAGATAATATTTCTCGATTCCTTTTCTAAATTGGTTTTACCTCTCTTGATCCCGGCTTATAGAATGCTATTTGGCGATAAAAGAAGATCATGTATCATAGGCATAAGGATTTATCAGGAGAACGTATGTGAAATCGTTTTTTTTCCTTTTCTTCTCATATGTATATGATTTTTCAATTACATGCATGAACTTTTTTATGGTGCAGGGAGTTTGTGGCACATGAGGTTGATAATGGGGGCAAAACGGGTTCGTGCCTCTCAATTTTTCTTAGAATTTATCTTTCATTTTGTTATGTTTTTCCCAAATGTCCCTAATTTTAGCCATGTTTTTGGTTAATCAATATTGCCTGATATGTTTTCATTTTTATGCTTATTTTTTTTGCAGCTGCATTGGATTCGAATGTTGCTGATAGGAAATCTTTTTATACATTGGGATTAATTAGGGGTAAAAGGAATGTAAAGTAGGTGGATGTATAATAAATTTGGGTTCAAAGGAAGAAAAATGTAATGGACTTATATTATGGGACAAATTAAAAAAAAAAACTTAACGGACTTACATTTTAAGACAGAGTTAGTATTATACTAACTTGAACCGTCCCGTGCATGATGCACGGGTTTTTAGGCTAGTGAAAATATAATTCAAAATGTGGTTAAACACCAATTAGCTATTAATATGATACTAATGCAATAAATAAGTAGATATAGATATATAGATACCAAAATAATTAATATAGATAGTTATAAGAACTAACCAAGACAATATTATTGAACTATGATCTCTTTTAGTTTAATGGATGTGATCGTACTTCCTATTGTAAGGTGTTATTGAGTATGTGAAACGGTATACTCCTCAGCTAACAAATTCCCCTCATACGAGTGCACGAATTTGTTCTATGCCTCCTCCTTGGTAAAACCGCGATTAAACCTAATGATTTGACATGATAATCTCTCGAGTATAAATATTCTGTCCCTAGATAAGAAAGAGAGTTCCGTTTGTCAGATGGCCAATTTTACCTTCCAGTCTTTCTACCATTTTCTCATACCCTAACGTCTCTGGTCAGTTCATGATTAGGTTATGTCTCTGTCCATACTGGTTAATTACGTCAATACAGACTGTCAATTAGTTCAAGTAGAAAAAGATTCATCATATTCAATTTTTTTTTATCAAATTTTAACATAGTCATCATCCATTTCCCTAAAAGATAAACATATTTCAATTACATGTCTTGGCTAGTTGTATAATTAGCCTACAATCATTATTAAACTATTATATAAAATTGTACATAAACAACAGACATAATACATTAGAATATTACCGATTACAATTGTCGACTTGGGCTTTACCCTCTGAATGTAACAACAGTGATGAAATCAACAACCTTCGATGATTATTCTAAATATTACAATAGTACTAATACTATTTTTATGGCAGAATGCCTACTAAAATAATATTTACAGAGAGTAGATTAGGAAATATATATAATGATAGAGATATATATATTGGTACAAGTTTTTTTCTTTCATAAATGAGGCTATTTATAGGCAGTGTTTTCTTATCCGGCGTACGCCGAGACTGATCCGGCGTACGCCGAGACTGATCCGGCGTGCGCCGGATTAACCGAAATTGAGTACACTTTGTCAGACGCATGTGGAGTAACTTGGTTTAATCATCAAATAATCCGGCGTGAACCGGCTTCCTCCGGCCTGCGCCGGATTTGACAAATATCAGCCACTTGATCAGATTTTTATGTTTTTCGATTCCGATTCTTCTACTTTGTATCACATAATACCTGCATAATTCAAAAAACAACAAAACCACAGGTAAATCTGATAACAAAAGTTATAATTTGTATTACGTTATTTATTTGTATTATTAGATTTTTATAAGTTATTTTTCCATCTTTTGAAATATTTAGATGAAATTAATCAATAATATGTGTAAAATGTTATAAATTTTAGTTATAAATTTAACATATATCAACTACTCTCCACTTAGCTTTTGATCGTCCTCGAGCAAAATAAGCGATGATAATAAATAAAAATTCATAATAAAAACAATATAGTTTATCTAGACTAAATTTCTAATTTAGTAACGTATGCCGTCAATATTATAATTATATTAATTTTTTTCTATCTAAGATTATTTAAGAAGACAAAAAGTGTGTATAACTCAATAAATCAATTATAGAATATTATCTAAATGAAATTCTACATGAATTACTTAATAATAACAAATAAAAATATTTAGAATAACTTTCGAATCGCTACTATACGAATTATCGGAATCAAGGACTAGGTCAAGTAGTTGGCAAATTGGCTTATAACGTTTAGACTCAGGGTAGTTGGCTAATCGAAAGGATAATAAAGGAAAATCAAAAGGGAATGAAGCAAGTCGTACGTACTTACACCTTCAACTTTTGATCAAAAATATCTTGATAAGTAACATCCTGACACTGTTTTTCAAAATTTAATTCTAACAACCATATTTTTTTTCCTTTTTTTTTTGAACAACAGACATAATACCAACAACATGATTTTGTAGAAATGCTCATCCGGATACAAATCTCAACTTTTGCCATTTGTATTGCATCGACTCTTTTATTTCGATATTGTCACCGCTATCCATAAGTATATACTGAACTTGCGGGATTCCAAGGAAATGTAGACCAAATTAAGTTAATGGTCGGTTTTTATCTAGTTGATCATAATGGCTAATTTCGAGTGAGGTCTTGATCACTCTACAAGGCTGAGGTGGGGACAAAATTGAAAATTATGTTCGGGTAAGCTATTTGGCTCTAGTTAGTCAAAGTTATGCCAAAAATCGTCATCCCTAATCCGATTCCAATTTCATACTTGTCTTGAAAAGAAAATTATTCTAAAATTTTATTATAATTATAAGTAACTTTTGTCTAATTTCATAAAAAAATATTTCATAATATTTATCTAGATATACATACTTAAATTCTTGTTAAAATCTAAAATAGATATAAATAATATAGAAATAATATATCAAGATTACTTTACTCAATTAAAAATTTATTCTATCAAAATATATTATTTTTATTATAATAATTATATATTATTTCATTTATTTCCTTAAGAATAATTAAACTAAATGTATAAGTATTTGATATATTAATTTCATTTTATTTACTAAACTAACTCTACTCCCCACCTGCGAACTGGCATTGTCCCGATGATAAGTGAGTAAAAAGTTGGGTAGAAAATAAAAGGAATCTTTTTAATTAAGGTGATACGAGTTGTTTGTGAAGTAGTAGTTTAGAAATAAAATTTATTTAACAAACCATAATATTTTAGAAAAAACAAACATTAATATTACATAAGACATAAAGACATAATTAAACAAACTTACGACTCAACTTAAACAATTTAAACGAAACATAAAACTTAAAATATCTTATTCCATCAACTAAACAAACCACTTAAACTCCTACCATTGCACACAGATGAAATTACTCCTCTAATCTTCTGCTGTAGATGAACCACGTGGTACATCTATTGGGAGCAAACCTAGAAGAGGTTGACGAGAAGGAAGAATCTCATCCGATGCAGTTTCTGGAACTCCAGCAAAACGGATACAGATTCTAGAGATCAACCACGCATAAGGTATCGGTTGACGAAAATTTCGTCTACCGAGTGCAAAGTTGATGGCCGTCTTGTGGATCAGGACTCCCAAGTCAATAATAGCTCCAATTGTAATAGCATAAAGCAGCAACATCTCATCATCAGAAACCTCTGAAAAATCTAAAGTTGGAAAAACTCGTGAATTTATAAAATGTTTCCAGGTTCGAAGATGAGGAAGCAGAGCTGAAGTGGACACATCACGATCACGGTTGTAATTTGGAAAGCTTCGGCACACTTATCAATAACACCATTAACAGTGTGCAAATTCCACTGTGATTCGTAATGACTATTTGGGGTAGTTTGGACATGGGGTATTTGAAAAGCTTGATTAATTATAAAAGGAGTGAATGGTACAATACAATCACGAATACGCACAAAACGTATAGACTCTACAGAAATAGATTCTGACAGAGGTGCATAAAATTCTCGGACTAGAGTGACATTGACCTTGCCTCTTGGTGTACGAACGAAACGGTCCCATCACATCCTTCGATACGCAGAAATCCCCACTGGTTCATTTTCCGAAAGTTAAGACCCTTCTCAAGCAAAATGGGGGACTGACTAAAGTTAGATAAATAACGGTCTTGAGCTATTTGGTTCGGATAATCATCAGGATTGAAAAATAAGGGTTGAAAATCCGGGGTTTCAGCATTTGGGTACAACGGGGGAGAGTAACTGTTAACTGAGGGAGAAGAATGATTGGACATTTTGTACCGTACTTAATTAGACAGTAGGGGGAAAGAGAGGAAGGTGTACCACTTTAGGAATGCATGGGATGCTATTTATAGGAAAAAAATTCGAGCTGAAGAAGAAAAAAATTGTTCTGGGCCATAAATAGATTTTCCGGCGTAAACCGGAGTGTTCCGGCCTACGCCGGAATAAATTTAATTCCTGCCGAATTAATTACCCTATATTCTAGGCCGTCAGGTCGGTGATAACCCGGCGTGAACCGGAAGGTACCCGGCGTACGCCGGACTTCACTATTCACGAACAGAGTCTAAATTGTGTATCCATGGCCAATTTTTTTTTCAAAATCAAACATAATAAAAGACATTACTCATATAAAATCAAAATGTTAGAAAATTGTTACCAAACAAATTATTACGCACTGGGGAAATTATGAAAAAGTGCACTAACCACTGAGTGCAGCAACAAAACGTCAATGTAAAATGCTAGTTCCGAATTAACACATAAAAGAAAATAGTTATAATAGTACAAATGTTTTTAAATGATAAAAGTTTAATCAGTTCCTTCAAAATCTTCAAAATTCATGTCGTGAGGTGGATGTGGCATGGACTAAGTCGATACAGCTTCAAAAGCAGGCGCCGAAGTCGTGGTATAGAATGGATCTTGCGAGCGCATGGTGGACATAGCAACCGAACTCTCGAAACCAAGCGATCCAAAACCTGTAGTGACAGCTGAGACCGAAGCGAAATCTGCGAATCCTGAAGCAGCTGTGACACCTGGAAACATACCACCTGACATACTATATTGGCCCGAAGTTGTCTGAGTATAAGAGTGAAAGGTAGGAGGCGATGGAATAGGCTGAACCCAAGCAGGTAAGGTATAGGGGTATGCCTGACACTGAGGCAGATCGTCAGAAATCTGCTCAAAAGCGGGGTCTAGACCTGTCGTAAAAGCTCGCTGTCCTCGGACTCCGACTCTAATATTATCTGCCCACTGTCTGACTCGCTCAAATCCTAACACCATATTAGCCTGACCTCGATTAATTGCACTGAGAATGGCGTCAGATTGGTTATCCCTATCCTGACTCTGCACAGGCTGTCTAGAAGAGGAACCGAATAGGGGTAGGATTCGAGTACGAGAGGGTTGCTGACGCTGTTGACGATTATGATCGTTATAATCAAGTCTACCAGCAGGACGCGGAGCAAGTCTAGGACCTATTACTGGGGTATCAGCAGAGACGATTCTGTCAGCGGGTAGGACTGGGACTCTCGCCATCAGGCACAACGCAGAAATAAGATTTGGAAATGGCATATTTCCTTGCGGAATGCGGGCATGAGCAAAATCCCAAACCTTAGTAAAGATCAATTTTCCTAGATTGACTGGAACGTCATTAACTATCGCCCAATCAGTAACTACATCGTCTCTGCCATAAGCACTAACATGCGTGGATGGACTGACATTATAGCCCAGAAACTGCTTAATGACTCTAACATCCTTAATACAACCCCCGTACTGAAACCTATTATCAACCCAAGTTGCAGCTGGATCAAAGGCTTGTTGAGCTTCATAAGCCTTTGATTGCAAAACACTAGGTTGAATCAAATTCCAAACATAATAGAAATCTTCTTCCTCAGGAACATCAGGAATGGCATAAAAGGCATTAATGACTGACTGTGTAAATGGAACGGTAGCAGTTCTAAGAGAAACAGATGTCAAAGGGCCATCCTCTACAGGCTCATAAGCAGCAATAACAGAATAAAATTCAGAAACCAACGTGGCATTAACAGGGTCAACACATTCGTGGGCAATTTCCATCCACCCTCTACTCTCAAAAATTGCCTTCAATTCAGGTCCTAAGGCAGTAAAATCTATGCCTCGTTCTAGCAATACCGAACATCTCGAAAAATACCTATCAAAAGCGGCTCCGGCAGCAGGACTAGCAGTGTTTCTAAAGGATACAACCTCTTCTTCCGGTGTTAGAGGCCTAGGCTCATGCACAGGTATTACAGGTGGTAGGTCAGATTTTCTTTTCTTAGTACCCTTTTTATGAGATGATGATTCAGCCATCTACGAATGTGGTATCAACAACAACACAAATAATGAAAATAACAACCAATTAACATTGATAAATTTTTTAACCAAATGATAAAAATGATATAATAAAATTATAAAAATGATAAATATGATTACCTGAATATGTGGAAAAAATAGTTAGGTGGCCGGAAAAAATGTCAATTCGCCGGAGTTGTGTGTTGAAGTAGGTCTTGTGACAAAATCTAAAGCTTATTTAAGTTTAATATATCAAATTAGTGATTGTGGTAGAGGAGGTAAAGAAATTAAAGAAATTAGAAGAGAAAAGAGGTAAGTTATGGTGTGGAGAGGTGGGGGAAAATGGGAGGGGGCGGCGCTGGAAAAAAAATGGAAGAAGAAGAAGAAAAGAAAGAAAGAACCCGTAGGGTTATGTGTAATTAAGTCCGGCGTGGGCCGGTCTAGTCCGGTCTACGCCGGAGTATTAAAATTCGTTTTTTTTTCCGCAAACAAACATAAAACTTAATCTAATTCTACTCCTGTTATTCTTAAATCTTCAAGATTTCTATAATAACGGTCCATCAACCTAATTCCTAGAAATGATGCGTTTGAATTCTCTCTTTGTTGTCCATCGGGATTTTCGGATAACCACCTAGTCGTTCCCATCTTAATTACTTTCAAACATTCATCTTGAGATTTGGTTGTACTGTCTCCACATTTTCCATTATGCTCACTTTTCCCACAGATTCTACATCTCATTAGAAATCTTGCCCTTCTCTTTATAGCACTTCTCGATTTTCCATTACAAAGATCTCTTTCTCTGATTTTTCTCATCAGCTCCTTGTTTAAATTAAAAACTAAGGCTTCTATTCTAAAGGCAACATCTTTATCTAAACCTAATTTTAAAAGTAAAATAAAAACTTATATTCTATCTATAAAATGCATTCCAGTTCTTTAACGTCTATCCGGTAAAAGACGAAACTAATTAAATTGCATAATAAAAAGTGAATTAAAAAGATAGTACCCGTAATCGGCTGAGTTTAGAATTCCTGCTTCCTTAATCCGTTGGAGGGTCGTTAAGGTACATAACCTCTCTCGTTAGAGGTATTCCTTCTTCTTTTACAAATAATTTCACTCTGTGGCCATTGGCTATAAAAGTCGTGTACCCATCAATTAATTCTACAGCTCCTGACTTGTATATTTTTGTTACATCATATGGACCTGTCCATCTTGATTTAAGCTTACCTGGAAACCACTTCAAACGTGAATTATATAAGAGTACTCGATCACCTACATGAAACTCACGACGATAGATCCTCTTATCATGGAAAGATTTCGTGCGTTCCTTGTAAATTCGAGCGTTTTCATAAGCATCAAGGCGAAACTCATCCAGTTCTGTTAACTGAAGTAATCTATAATCACCAACAGCCTTTGGATCAAAATTTAGAAATTTAATAGCCCAAAAGGCTCGGTGTTCTAATTCAACAGGGAGATGACAAGATTTACCAAAAACTAATTTATAGGGAGAACATCCAATTGGTGTTTTAAAGGCTGTTCTATACGCCCATAATGCATCATCTAGTCTTTCTGCCCAGTTTTTACGATTTGACTCAATAGTTTTTTCCACGATCCTTTTTATTTCTCTATTAGATACTTCTACTTGTCCACTAGTTTGTGGATGATATGGTGTACAAAGTTTATGTTTTACACCATACTTTTCAATTAATTTTGTAACTGGACGGTTGCAAAAATGTGATCCTCGGTCACTAATGATAGCCCTAGGAGTGCCAAATCTTGTGAATATATTCTTTTTAAGGAATTTTAACACTACTCTAGAATCATTAGTGGGAAGAGCTTCAGCCTCTACCCATTTGGATACATAATCGACCATCACTAAGATGAACTTCTTACCAAATGATGGAGGAAAAGGGCCCATAAAATCAATACCCCAGACATCAAACAATTCACACTCCAAAATAGGTTGGAGAGGCAACTCGTGTTTTTTTGAAATATTTCCCCATTTTTGGCATGATTCACAAAACCATAGTGGTGTGCATCTTTATATAGAGTAGGCCAGTAAAACCCACATTGCAAGACTTTGTAAGCGGTTTTCCACCCTCCATGGTGGCCTCCAGCCTCACGATCATGGCAGAAGGATAGTATACTTAAAATCTCATCATTGGGCACACATTTCCTAATTATGCCATCCGAACACTTTCGAAAAAGATCCAGTTTTTCCCAATAGTAAAATTTTAGATCATAAAAGAACTTCTTTTTCTGTTGCCATGTCCAATGAGATGGAATATACTCACAAGTAAAGTAATTAACAATATTACCGAACCATGGCGAGCTCTCCTTGGATATTTTACCAGTTTTAACAAGTTGCATTCTTGGAGGAGCATCAACCATGAGGAGTTGTTCATCTGGAAATGAATCTTTGATCTCCTGTCTCCCTTCTTTTCCTTCTTCAAACTCCATACGACTCAAATGGTCTGCCACTACGTTCTCACTGCCCTTTTTATCTTTAATTTCAATGTCAAACTCTTGAAGTAACAGAATCCATCTAAGAAGACGAGGCTTCGCATCTTTCTTTTTTAACAACTATTTTAATGCTGAATGATCGGTGTAAATAATTACTTTAGAACCAATGAGATACGATCGAAATTTGTCTAAAGCAAAGATTACAGCTAGCAGTTCTTTTTCTGTGGTGGCGTAGTTAAGCTGGGTTGTGTTTAAAGTATGGGATGCGTAGTAGATCGCTTTAAGTACTTTGTTATGACGTTGACCTAGAACAGCTCCGACTGCCAGATCACTTGCATCGCACATAAGTTCAAATGGTAAGTTCCAGTCTGGTGCCACTAGTACTGGTGCATTTACTAATCGTGCCTTCAAAGCTTCAAATGCTTCCATACATTTGTCATCAAACTTAAATGGTACTTCTTTCTCAAGCAAACGACTGAGAGGTTTCGTTATGCGTGAAAAATCTGCAATAAATCTTCTATAGAAACCAGCATGCCCAAGAAATCCTCTCAGTGTTTTCAGATTTACAGGTGGAGGTAACTTTTTAATTACTTCAACTTTGGCTTTATCTACCTCAACACCTTCTTCAGAAATTCGATGACCTAAAACAATACCATCTGATACCATTAGATGACACTTTTCCCAATTTAAAACTAAGTTTGTGTCTTCACAGCGTTTAAGCACACGTTCCAAGTGTAGGAGACATTCTTCAAAAGAATCTCCAAAAACGCTGAAGTCATCCATAAAGATTTCCAAAAACTTTTCTACCATATCTGAAAATATTGCCATCATGCATCTCTGAAACGTAGCTGGTGCGTTACATAATCCAAACGGCATTCTTTTATAAGCAAAAGTTCCATATGGACAAGTGAAAGTCGTTTTCTCTCTATCTCCTGCTGCAATAAATATCTGTAAATAACCTGAATAACCATCCAAGAAACAATAAAATTTATGTACACTTAACCGTTCTAACATCTGTACGTTGAACGGAAGTGGATGATGGTCTTTCTTAGTGTGCTCATTCAGTTTGCGGAAATCGATGCACATTCAATATCCTGTGACTTCCCTTGTTGGAATCCATTCATGTTTATCATTTTCCTTTATCGTGAATCCACCCTTCTTTGGTACTACTTGGGTGGGACTTACCCATTCGCTGTTGGATATGGGAAAGATTATCCCCATCTCCAGTAGCTTAATAACCTCTTTCTTGATTACTTGTTGCAGATTCGGGTTGAGACGGCGTTGTGGCTGGATAAATGGTTTGGCTCCTTCATTCAAGATGATCTTGTGTACACAAATCTCAGGACTTATTCCTTGAATATCTGCCACTGTCCATCCAAACGCTTTCTTATGTTGTCTTAACATTCTTAACAATTGATCTTCCTGTGACTTGGTTAATGATGATGAAACAATAACATGAAGCAAATTATCAGTTTCAAGAAAGGCATATTTGAGATTCGAAGGGAGAGGTTTTAATTCTAGATTCCTTGGTGGCTCTTCTACCGAAGGTTTCAATACTGGGCCATCCAGTTCTAAATCCAAATAACGATGCCATGGCCTTTTCTCAAAAGAACTTCTGGTGTCGAGATAAAAAATCATTTCTTTCATTTCTTGGTTGTCTCCTTCATATATAGATAAGGCTAAACATTCTTCGAGCATATCTTCAAAATTCTGCGATTCAGCATAGTTCATATATATAGCAGATATACTTTCTATGAATGAACATGATTCTAGTGATTTGTATGGATGTTTCACAGCCTTAAAGATATTAAAGGTGACCTCATCTTCATTGACTCTTAAAATTAATTCTCCTTTTTGGACATCGATACGAGTTCTTCCTGTAGCTAGAAATGGTCGACCTAAAATAAGAGGTGCTGAAAATCCTTCTTCCATTTCCATGACTACAAAGTCAACTGGAAAGTAAAACTTATCTATCTTAACCAATACATCTTTGTTGGAAATAAAATTTATGTTTTGATGATAATTCATCTTATTTATTATAATGTTGTATTAACCCCATTTGATGAAGTGCTGAAGCCAGCTGTTATAGTGGAAAGCTAAAAGATGTCTAGAACTGAATGTATAAGTTTTATTAGAGTCTGATTCTTGTATAAGTTACATCAGACAAGCACTGTAATTATTAGTGTGTCGTAAAACTGAAAACTGGGAATCAATTTGAAGACTGGAATTCATCAAGACAAACAAACTGACTCGGATACACCACTGAAGAAGGTAAGTTCGCTGAGAGTTACAGACTCAGTTGGCTTATCTAGAAGATGGAAGAACTGAGGGACACAGACTCAGTTATAGAAGAATGAAGAACTGAGGGTTCAAACTCAGTTATGAAGATTAAAAGTCGAGACTGTAAAGTTGGACTTCAGGCAAGATTGTGGTGACCTGAACTGACTTTATAGATCTTGTATGAAGACCTAAGAATCATAAGGACAATGAATTCTTAGATAATAAATGTATCATGGTGTACTCTGATTAAGTCAATTGTAATCAGATGAAAACTGGAGTACTGATATTTGAAGAAGAGTAAAATCTCAGTTAATGCTCCAAGTCAGTTAGGAAACTGATAAGTGAAAAACTGACAAGGAAACTCAGTTTTATAAGTCAGCCATCCAACAAACTGAAAGTACAATCGAACGTTGTAATGAAAGAAATTTCATTGGATGAGTCACTGACACAGCAGGAACGGTCAGAAAATATAACCGTTGCAAGATATACAATTCAAATCAAAGCCAGATGAACGTTGGACTTCATACTATAAATAGAAGACTTTGCACCAACAACAAAATATATAGAACAAGAGCATATACAAGATCTAACAAGCAATTTGTGCACTCTATTTGAATTGTTATCATCACTGAACTACAACAAGATCATATCTAGTATTTCTTCAAGTGTTCAAAGCTACAAAGAATTTATCAAGGATTCAACACTTTGAAGAACCACAAACAAGAATCAATTTATTGATTCTCAGCCCAACTTTGATTCTATTTCAAAGGGTTAGACTGTGAAGCAAACCGGGAAGGTTTTGTCAAGGACAGTTGTGACAGGCAGTCGGGTAGACTGTGTTTGTGGTGGTAGCTGGTGAAGAGGCAATCCTACCTCTAAGGACCAGTGGTTCAAGCATTTGGAGAGCAGCAATTCTACCTGTTCTACAATTGTTTAGATAGTGAAGCTAAGGATTAGCCAAGGACTATTGTTTAGGACTTTTTGTAACAGTTCACCTCAAGAAGTTCTAGTGGAATTTTCCTCCGCACCACAGGGGAAGAGAGGACTTACAAGATTACACCACCTGGAACCTCTATAACATCCGCTTCATTTACTTTACGCATTTACTTATTTATTTAGCATTTACTTACAGCATTGTGATAATTGATTGTTATACATCTCACAGTCACAACTGACATTCACCAGAATTCACAACACTCAGTTTTCATAACAGAATAACAAGATCATTTTAAAGGCTAAAATTATATCCGCTGCCGGTTGACTCAGTTTCAGCTTAAGTCAGTTTGATTTAATCTCAGCTTAGTCAGCTCAACTCCACACAAGTTTTATCTGAACCATAATTTGTTTTAAATTCAGCTTTTAGTGACAAGTTTATTCACCCCCCCTATAAACTTGTGTCAGCCTTTCCAAGGGACCAACAATCTTCGATGACTCCTTTAGGACGTTTAATAGATCTATCTGCCATCTGGAGAGTCATCTCGGTGTTTTTAAGTTGTCCTATTCCGAGTTTCCTATAATCCTCATAAGACATAAGATTAATACTAGCTCCGAGATCACAGAGTACCTTTTTAAACAAAAAACCCCCTATCTCACATGGGATGGTAAAACTACCTGGGTCCTTTAGTTTAGGAGGAAACTTGTGATGTAATACTGCGGAACATTCCTCATTAAGGTAGATGTTCTCATATTCTTCTAAACGTTTTTTGTTTGAGAGAATATCCTTAAGAAACTTGCCATAAGTAGGCATATTGATTAGTGCTTCAATGACAGGAATATTGACATTCAGGTGACGAAATGTATCAAGGAAACGTGCATACTTTTTATCCGTTTTCAACTTTTTAATTTGATCTCTGGGTGGGTAAGGTAAAGATTCAAGGTCAATAAATTTATGGGTTGGAGTCATGCCTTCCTTACCTTTTTCCTTAGATGGTGATGCTTCCTTAAATTTTTGAGCATTTGGTGGTTGCCATGTGTCATGATCCTGCTCTATCTTCTTTGAAATTTGTCCTAAATTCTTCTTTACTTGTTCTGTTGGGGTGTTGCTACTCCCTACTTGGACTGTACTATTAGTAACTTCATCCTTCTTGACATGTTCATTGAATAAGGTCCGTAGATCGCTAGGCCTTGGATTTTTCAGTATTCTCGGGACTTTGATCCATTCCTCTTCTTCTATTTTGGTTTCAACATGATTATTACGACTTAAGAAATCATCAATGATTTCTTATTCCTCTTTACTGAATTCTGGTTCGTCCTTGCTTTCTAAGTCCTTTTCGAATTTATCATCCAAATCATCTTCTACTTCATTGTTTCCAGAGTTTTCTACTCCGTTACTTCACATATCTTTCTGCTTCGGGTAATAACAGCATTCACCTCTCTCGGGTTTCTTTCAGTATTACTAGGTAATCCTCCCGGAGGTCTACTGTTCTTTCGTTCTCCTTCTCTACTCAAGTGATCTTCCATATTTCGTACCGATGCCTCTATAGTTCTCATTCTCGTGTCATGTCCACTCATGGATGTTTTCAAAGTACTCATATCCTTAGTGACTGTTCCTATTGAAGTCATCATGGTTTCCATATTCTGAGCTTGGGTGGACATTACACCCATCATATTTCCATTAATTTTTCCCACTTATCAACTCCTTTTTTCTGGCTGAGTTGAGCTTTGAGTAACTGGTATACTTTGCGTGGTGTGTTGTGGGTATAATCTGGGTGGTGATTGATGGTTTTGATCTGAAGAATTTCCCTGGTAACTTTGGTTTTGACTATTAGTACTATATGAGCTTTTGTATTGAGTTGGATAGGGTGGTTGTCCTTGCCTACTTGGGTTTTCAGACCAACGAAAGGTAGGATGGTCTCTTCTAATGGCATTGAATGAGTTTGAATAGGCATTATTCAAATTGCTATGCTGTTGCAGAAAACTTACTTCTTCCCTCGAGTATTCTTCGGATTCTTCTATTCCTTTGTCATTATTTCTCATACCATCATTCGAATATTCATTTGACAACTTTCCTTCTGAGCCAGAATTCTTGTTTCCTTGTAAGCCATCAAACTTTCTACTAAGATTTTCTAGGTTTGCTAAGACTTCTGAGTTTGATGTAGATTCACCTACAAATGCTACTTTCCTCGTACTAGAAGCGGTTTCCCACATTCGGTTATTCTTAGAAATTTTTTCAATAGCATCGTAGACAAGTTGTGCTCCACTCATCATTAAAGAGCCCCCACATGCATGATCAACATCAGCACGTGAGTCCTTTCTAAATTTACGACAGAAAAGTTGAATTTGCATGTCAAGAGAGTAACCATGATCGGGACAAGCTCTTAACATTTTTTTAAATCTTTCCAACGCATTTCCAAGTGTTTCCTCGGATCCTTGTCTAAAATTAGCAATTTCGACCTTCAATTCCAAATTCCTACCTGGAGTGAAATATTGTTTTAGAAACTCTGTTTGAATGTCCTGCCAGCTTGTCAACGAATGATGTGGGAGTGACATAAACCAGTCTCTTGCCCTTCCTTTTAGAGAAAAAGGAAACATTGACATCCTTGTCAATTCACGATGAACACCTTGGCTTTTGGCAGTGTTACACAATTCTTCAAAAAGATATAGGTGATGATGTGGATCATCTTCACCAAGAAATTGAGCTCTTGTGTCAATCAAACCAAAAAGATGGGATTTTATTTCAAAGTTATTTGCTCCATCATTGGGTAAACGAATTGGATTGTTAGTTTCATTTATTCTCAAGGTCTGATCACAAATCGGTCTTGGGTTTGGTGGGTTATTATTATGATGATTATTCTGATTTCGATTCTGGTTATTCCGATTATTGGGATTCTGGTTGTTGGGATGTGGTGGTGGTGGAAGATTTTGTAACGGTGGATTAAGATTATTGGGGTTTTGTCCATGTCCTTGGGCATGATCAAGCCCTTGTTCAGGTGGTGTTTCTTCACTGGCCTCGGCCATTTCCGTACCTCGAGTTGATGATTCCTGGGGAGATATGTCTCCAAGATGTCCTTGGCTGGTTTGGCCACGTCTATTTTCTCCTCTTAACTGCCTTTCGTAAGTATTTATATCGGGCTTATAAGGAGTCAGTGGGGCCTTACCGCTTCGGGTCATCAACTACAAAAAATGAAAAACAACACGAAAACAATAATAATAAAAAAAAAACGTGGCTACTTACCAATGAGGTAAGTACCAAAGAAACAAAAGTAGAAATGAGATCAATAAAAGTGTTGACTTATTCTCAAGAGTTTTGAGCTAATGCAAGTAGTAACCATAGACATAATGAATTAACGTCGTTTCCCCGGCAACGGCGCCAATAACTTGATCGGCTAAAACTGTATGTCCAATCTTACCGGCAGTGTACCGGGTCAAATTGTAGTCTAGTCTGGCGAATCAAGATCGTATCCCTCAGGGAAATGAAAATGTAATTCAAAATGTGGTTAAACACCAATTAGCTATTATTATCTTGATCTAAGTCGCAATCCTTACCAATTAGAGATATTAATATGATACTAATGCAATAAATAAGTAGATATAGATATACAGATACCAAAATAATTAATATAGATAGTTATAAGAACTAACCAAGACAATATTATTGAACTATGATCTCTTTTAGTTTAATGGATGTGATCGCTTCCTATTGTAAGGTGTTATTGAGTATGTGAAACTAGATACTCCTCAGCTAACAAATTCCCCTCATACGAGTGCACGAATTTGTTCTATGCCTCCTCCTTGGTAAAACCGCGATTAAACCTAATGATTTGACATGATAATCTCTCGAGTATAAATATTCTGTCCCTAGATAAGAAAGAGAGTTCCGTTTGTCAGATGGCCAATTTTACCTTCCAGTCTTTCTACCCTTTTCTCATACCCTAACGTCTCTGGTCAGCTCATGATTAGGTTATGTCTCTGTCCATACTGGTTAATTACGTCAATACAGACTGTCAATTAGTTCAAGTAGAAAAAGATTCATCATATTCAATTTTTTTTATCAAATTTTAACATAGTCATCATCCATTTCCCTAAAAGATAAACATATTTCAATTACATGTCTTGGCTAGTTGTATAATTAGCCTACAGTCATTATTAAACTATTATATAAAATTGTACATAAACAACAGACATAATACATTAGAATATTACCGATTACAATTGTCGACTTGGGCTTTACCCTCTGAATGTAACAACAGTGATGAAATCAACAACCTTCGATGATTATTCTAAATATTACAATAGTACTAATACTATTTTTATGGCAGAATGCCTACTGAAATAATATTTACAGAGAGTAGATAAGGAAATATATATAATGATAGAGATATATATATTGGTACATGTTTTTTTTCTATCATAAATGAGGCTATTTATAGGCAGTGTTTTCTTATCCGGCGTACGCCGAAACTGATCCGACGTGCGCCGGATTAACCGAAATTAAGTACACTTTGTCAGACGCATGTGGAGTAACATGGGTTAATCATCAAATAATCCGGCGTGAACCGGCTTCCTCCGGCCTGTGCCGGATTTGACAAATATCAGCCACTTGATCAGATTTTTATGTTTTTCGATTCCGATTCTTCTACTTTGTATCACATAATACCTGCATAATTCAAAAAACAACAAAACCACAGGTAAATCTGATAACAAAAGTTATAATTTGTATTACGTTATTTATTTGTATTATTAGATTTTTATAAGTTATTTTTCCGTCTTTTGAAATATTTAGATAAAATTAATCAATAATATGTGTAAAATGTTATAAATTTTAGTTATAAATTTAACATATATCAGTAAGGTCCTTCCCAGTTAGGACTTAAGCTTCCACCTGATTCTTGCCTGCTGACTTCGTTTTTGCGCAAGACCAGGTTACCAACTTTAAAGTAGCATTGTTTCACTTTGGAATTATAATACTGGGATACCTGCTGTTTATATTTGGCCATTCGGATCAGGGAAATATCTCTTTTTTCCTCCAGCTCATCTTTAGCATGCCTAATTTCCACTTCTTGTGCAGCTCATTAAGCAGTGTTGTTCTGGGGGATGGCAATCCGATTTCTGCTGGAATGACAGCTTCACATCCATATGCTAGTGAAAATGGAGTTTCACGTGTTGACATATTTGGGGTAGTTCTGTAGGCCCAAAGAATATTTGGGAGGTGTTCCACCCAGTGCTTGCCTTCCTGTTCCAGCCTTTTCTTTAATCCAAGCTTGATCTGCCTGTTAGTCTGCTCCACCTGTCCATTGGCTTGTGGATGACCAACAGAGGTGAAGTGTTGTGTTATGCCCAAATCTGCACATCATTCTTGAACTCCACTGTCCTCGAATTGGGTACCATTGTCTGAGATCATGGTCTTTGGTATCCCATACCTGCATACCAGGTTCTTCCATAAGAATTTTTGGATCTGTTTGGCTGTGATAGTGGTTAATGGTTCAGCCTCCACCCATTTTGTGAAATAATCAACCGCCAACACTAGAAAATTATAGCTTCCTGGTGCTGTAGGCAGTGGTCCCACCAAGTCGACGCCCCATTGATCAAACGGCCAGGCTGAGATAACTGGAGTTAAATTTTCAGGTGGTTGATGGGATAGGTTACCATGGACCTGACATGACCTGCATGCCAGTACTAACTCCTCTGCATCCTGCTGCATTTTAGGCCAATAATAGCCAAACAACCTGCACTTTCTAGCTAAAGCCCTGGATCCCATATGGTTCCCACATATTCCTAAATGGATTTCTCTTAACAGGTAATTGCCTTCTTCTATAGTTACACAACGTAACCAGGGGGATATAAATGATTTTCTATACATGATATCATTGAATAAGGCATACCTATCATATAAGCGTTGGGTTTTGCGAGCTTGCATCTTGTCCTCTGGTAACTGGCCGTCCTTTAAATATGCCACAATGGAATTCATCCATGTTTCCCTCTGTGTAATCGGTTGTATCTCAGGTACTTCATAGCTACGTTGATTTAACTGCTCGATCAGGACCTTCTTATCTGATAAGAAATTTGATGCCAACTTGGACAAGGCATCTGCTCTGGTATTCTGTGATCTGGAGACCTGCTCCATTTGTACTTCCTGGAACTGGTTTATCCTTGACTGGGCCAGAGATAAGTACTTCTTCATAGGTTCCTCTTTTGCTTCATATTCTCCCCTGATGTGGTTCACTACCAGCTGAGAATCACTGTAGACTTTGAGTTGCCTAACCCCCAATTTTAGGGCTAAGTTTAAACCTGTAATCAATGCTTCGTACTCTGCTTCATTGTTGGTTGCGTGGAAGTTAAAATGCAAAGCATAAGGGAACTCTTCACCCTTAGGACTTATGAGGAGGAGACCTGCTCCTGACCCGCTTTTGCTAGATGCTCCATCAACGAACAACTTCCACTGACCTGACTCTTTCGGTTTCACTTGCTGATCAATAGAAATAGATTTCGCTTCGGCCAGAAAATCTGCCAGAGCTTGAGCTTTCACAGCTGTTCTTGGTCTGTATTCTAGATCGTAACCTGCTAATTCGATGACCCATTTGGCTAAGCGACCTGAAGTATCTGGCCTGCTCAGTATTTGCTTTAATGGCTGATCTGTCAAGACGATGACCGGGTGACTCTGAAAATAAGATCTCAATTTCCTGGATGCATGTACCAATGCTAGTACTAACTTCTCCGCATCTGAGTACCTCACTTCATGTCCATGTAAGGATTTGCTTGTGAAATAAACTGGCTTCTGGTGTGTACCCTACTGCCTAACCAAGACAGCACTAATGGTCTCGTCACAGACTGATAGATAGAGGTATAACACCTCTCCTTCTTGTGGAGATGTCAGAGTTGGTAATTCCAACAAATATTTCTTCAATTCATCGAAAGCCTCTTGACAATTTGCCCCCTAATGAAATGATGTTGCTTTCCTTAAAATCTTAAATAAAGGCAGTGCACGTTGTGCTGAACGTGAAAGAAATCTGTTCAATGCTGCTAACCTTCCAGTTAATCTTTGAACCTCTTTAATATTGGTGGGTGGTGGCATCATCTTCAGAGCATCCAACTTGTCTGGATTGGCCCTGATCCCCTCCTTGGAAATCATGTAACCCATAAATTTTCCAGACCTAACCCCGAAGGTACATTTCTTGGGATTCAGTTTCATTTTGGCACTTCGAAGTACCTCACAGACTTCTTTGACATCTTGCAAATATTGATCTAAAGACCTGCTTTTGATCAGTAAGTCATCAACATAGACTTCCATGGACTTGCCTATCTGATCGTGGAAAATTCGATTAACTGCCCTCTGGTAGGTGGCACCTGCATTCTTCAGCCCAAACAGCATGGTCACATAATAGTATGTGCCAAATTCAGTTATGAAAGCCGTTTTCTCTGCATCCTTTGGGTCCATAAATATCTGGTGATACCCTTTATATGCATCTAAGAACCCAAAAATTTCAAAACCAACAGTCGAGTCCACCAGCCTGTCGATTCTGGGTGAAGTATAACTGTCCTTAGGGCAAGCTTTGTTCAAATCCGTAAAATCCACACACATTCTCCAAGATCCATCTGATTTCTTCACTAAGACTGGATCGGCTAACCACTCTGGATAAACCACCTCCTTGACAATTCCTGCTTGCTTTAATTTTGCAACTTCCTGTTCAATAACTGAGATCCGTTCTGGTGCAAAATGTCTCTTCTTTTGACGAACTGGGGGCCTGCTCTGATCCACGTTTAAACTATGGACAATAAATTCTGGTGATAAACCTGGCATATCATCCGTTTTCCATGCAAAAACGTCTTCATACTCTCTGAGCACATCTGTTAACACCTTCTTATAGGGGTCTGGAATCCAAGAACCTATACTAACTGCTGACTCTGCTCCCTGTTTCCCGATCTGAACAGCCTCAGTTTGATCTGCTGATACCCAAGTTTTTTCTTCTTCTGGTAATAATTCCTCAAGAGCTATCTGTTGAATCAACTGTTTCTCACCAACTATAGATGTGTAACAGCTCCTGGTTGTTTCTACATCCCCTTTAATCTCAACCGATCCAGAATTGACTGGAAACTTCATACTGTTATGGGCTGGGGAGATAACTGCTCACAGATCGATGATGGCTGGTCTTCCCATAATTACATTATATGCCGAGGGCGCTTTAACCACAATGTAATTTACCATGAGGGTCCTGCCCTTTGGTAACTTACCATAAGTTGTAGGTAATGTGACCATGCCCATAGTGTGGATAGGCGGGCCTGCAAAACCAAATAGAGGTGTGGATACCGGTGTTAAACTAGAGTCCTTCAGCTTCATGGCCTGGATTGCCCTGTAATACAAGATGTTAACAGCACTTCCTGTATCAACACAGATTCTTTTTACCCAGTTCTTGTTGATTACGGCCTCAATGACCAGCCATTCATTGTTGATGACTAATGGTAGTGGATCCTCTGGTCCATATTTCACCTCCCCTGATACTTTTTGACGCTTGCCAGAATTCTGGTCCTGACTTGTTTGTCCTGTTGTCTCCGCTTCCTTTTCCTGATCTGTCCGCCTGGGACCTCCCATAATCGTATTGATAGTATTTACTGTTAGTAATACCATCCGCAACGGAAGCGATTTATGGATCTAGATCTATAATATATACGTAATAAAATAACTAGACCTATATCTACAAGGGGGTTGTAGATCATACCTCTTGGATCTCAAAATCCAAGTTGAAGAACCGCAATAGGAAGAACGAACGAAGGTGTGAAGAGCACCACGATCTTCCGTACGTGTGATCCAAGCAACTCCCGGTGGAAGGAAATCCTCGTCTCGAATCCTTCCGATATGCTACCCGGAAAAATCTCCAAGATTTTCCCTCAACTCACCCTTGGCCGAATTTTACACTTCTTCTCTCTAAGAGGAGAAGTCGAATTATGTGTTGTGTTCTGAGGCTTGGGAGAACTCTCTTTATATAGGAGAGTAAAACTTAACCTCCAAGGATTTAATAATTAATACAAAATCAATTATAATAATCCTATTAAATAAAAGATAATCCCATAATATTCTAGAACAAATCTAGAATAATATTTATCTTTATTTCTTTCCATAAATATTTATCCAATAAATATTTTATGCACATGTCTTATTAATACACAAGAAAATAATTTCTTGTTCCAAAAATAAGTCATGGGGCGCAAATCATCAACCATTGACCTAGTCAATATTAATTTTGCCATTACACAAAAATTGGGCCAAGATTATGGAAAATGTCTTTTCCACATATTTAATTATTTAGCCCAACTAATTTAATAGTCCACTAAACAATTAATTCACATATCGTTTTAATAAAGTCCAACAAGAACTAAATTAATATTATTAGGATTCGACGTCCGAGAATAGCTATGCTATATTAGGAGGCACGTCGGGGACCATGGACTAATAATCAGCGGCTCCGATAAATCAAATAAATAATTATCTTACGAACATAATAATTATATTTGATAAATCAATCACAGGAATATGCCACCATAATCCCGTGACTGCACTCCTCCGATTATGAGATTATATTTATCTCCTCACGAGAATAATAATAAGCGTCTATTGATATAATCATTACATATGGATTAATCCTCCATAGACTGTTCATTCTAAATCGGGAAGTTACCGTTAACCCTTTTTAGAACCTCTTATCCTTATTTACCATTAACCCCATAGTGATCAATTAATTCATATAACTCACTGGTAGCTAATCAGTGTAATATGAACTCGCGCGATCGATCAGTTTCTAGGATTAACAAATAAGGGAACTGTCTATCTACTTCCATAAACGGAAGGAATGGATTCCGTATCTGTGATAACACAGGCTACTCACTCAATCCAGTACAATGCCAAGATGGGGTAATTCGGACCACAGACTCAGTGTAATCCTTAACCGTCAAGTCAAACCTCATACTGATTCAAGCAGTTGACTGTGATCACCTCAGGATTAAGATATATCCATAAATATGATCATCCATTGATTCGATAAGACTTCTCGATTACGGAATTATATCGTGAACTCTAATCAAATCGGTCCAGCCCTATATGATATATCTATCATATATAAATGCCCCATCAGGTTCTCTTAACCGAAAGTCCGGATAAGACAATCACACCAAATGTGTTCTGGGCGCATTAATAGCACGTTAAAGGAGAGACCCGATACTCTCGATTAACTTCACTACGGGCTAATTGTATTTTAAGTACATCTTCACTAACTCAATCCTCCCGTGTATATACCATACACTGAGTTAAGTGATTACATAAACGATATACTTAGGGTATTCTATAGTGTAAATACTATTGTCACATCGGTGATTATGAGAATAATAAATATGAATAATAACGTCAATTCATTTATTAAATAAAACAATTACAAAAAATTGTCTTTCGGGCATCACACCTAACAATCTCCCACTTGCACGAAAGCATGTGATTAATTGTTTTAGAGCACACCCTATTATTTAAAATACAACAAACTACATCTCCCACTTGCTCTAAACCAATGGAGACTCATCCCGTATTCGAGTACCCACTAAGCATATCATAACCATTTCAGATTCCAAAGTACACTCCGAGTATGCCGTCGTAGGATAGGTCAGTGACTCGGGGAGCACCTACATCTAAATGTCATGGGTCTTAATGATTAGTCAGGTTGTCGGCTCGAGACGATCCGTAGAATCAAAACGTTACCGGTCCATCTAATCATGTGGTACTGAGTAAACACTGAGCCCGAGATCGACTTAACGATCATCCTCAATCTGACTTAAAGTCAAAATCAGTGTATCACACATATCCAAGTTCATATGAATATGTCCGCATATTGTTCCTCGTTCTCTTCAAGATACTAAAGGACATACTAAACTTGCTTTGTTAACCGCCGAATCTAAGATTCGATCAAAGTTGACGTTCAATAACCTGACCATCTCTTACTAGAAAGAGAATCAATCCCATTTCTCTTGATCCGAAGATTTAGAGAGTCATTCCTGAGGCATAGGGTAGAACTTCCTCGTTGAATGTTGCATACACGGATGCATCATCTTAACCAATAAGATGGATGGGAAACCAGTGACTAATTCTAATGAATTCGACCGAGTCAAACTCTTAAGAATGTTGTCCAAATCTCTGTTGCAGAGAATTGTGGTATTGTCAGATTCTGACTTCAGATAACACACCCATGTTGATTCCAACTGGTGCAGTGTTATCCTTCACAAACACTAATATATGTTTATATATTCACTACTGTACTAATTGATATCCAGTCTAAAAAAAACTTATCAATATTCTGGTCAAATCCACATATTGTAGAAATATATGACTTCCAATGACCGAGAGGTTTGCTTTTTATCCACAAAAGGACATAAGCCTTGACAGTCATCCCGTCATAAGTTCATAAGGCAATACCCTTTTGTTCCGAATGAATCCAGACTCCGTTTGTTTGGCAAGAAAGTCTCAGGGAATCACCCCTATTTTCTGCTTTTGAACGAAATCATGTAATACCGAACTCATTCTACTCTTTTCCGTGTAGATCCAATTACTCCCACTGGGCCTGAGACGCTCAGGTGGTTCTACAAGAGTATGAACAGAACTGGAGTACCGAACTCCTTTCACAGGGTTATGGCTATTAAACCAACCTCTATTATCAGAATCCTATACTGCTCACAAAAGAGCCATAGGTCATCAATCGATCCTCAGACTACAAAGTCCGCCGAACCCGTAATGGGTAATGGATAAACCATACTCCCACTACATTCTGGGTGGATCGAATTCTGATCTAGTTTAGTAGTATTTAGTGTTATCACCAACAATCGCTGTTGGATGTGGTCTGATTTTAATCAGTTAGTAACTACCGTACTGCAAGGTTTAAGGTTTTACTGTTCATAGACTCTATCAGAAAAGACGCAACAGTATAACTGTCCCTTCCCGATTTCAAGGATCTTATAACAAACCTTTTTCTCAATGCTACAAGATATTGAACGATTGGTCACTGACCGAACGTGTTCGCGAAATTTCCAGACCTACCTTCAAGCACCGTGTGCTAAATGCTTATATTTATGGAAATGGGGTGAACCGAGTCCACACCTTATCCGTAAATTCCAAAGCATATTCTAGGTAGACTGCTTGGTCTTATATTTCAATGTAAACCGATATTTCGCTTCTAATATCTTTATTGAGTTAAGCAGTGTATTGTAGCACATCTAAAAAACTATATAAGGCAATTTAATGGTTTCTCACTTAGTGAAAACATTTCACTATGAGGCAGGCCGAGCATCAGTCCCTAGGTCTATGTGATGGCCCATTTCTGAGTATAGAATACTCTATCTCTGTTGAAAACAGAGAAACCTCAAAATATTTTGGATAAACTTACCGGAGTGTTTGAATAGTTATCAGACAAGAAGTCACTACTCGGAAGCTCCTACTAGCTCGTATCTTTCATCAGACCCCGAAGGTCGTCATGAACAAGCTATACTTCTTTATAACCATTATCCTTTCCCGATTGAAATGGAACTTAGTCATTGAACCTTTGAGACAATATAACCAGACTGGTAGAAAGGAATCACCCTGAGCCAGTCTTCAGGTCTTGCCTTTTAGGGACTATGCACTAACTATGGAATATGAAGAAGCGTTTATCTAAATATAGAAACCAATTGCTTTTAACAGTTTTTAAGATGTGTTTTATATACATATTTCAGCAGTTCTAAGTGGTTTTGACTTTATCAAACAAAAGTCCGAGTCTTGGATCCGTACTACAAATGGTATATTCACTTTCTATGCGACAAACAAATTATCGAATAGAAGGTAAATCCATTCGTTCCAACGAATCTTAAAAGGAAAATAATTTTCCCGCGATATCCAAGGATTGAATCCGAGATTCATTACCTTATATCACTCCCACTATTCTAGCTAAAATTAACTGCCCGTTGTTTACTCTTTTAATCGTTAAATGCACTGCTACCTTGTTCTTCCAAAGAACCTAGCTCGAGAAAATCGCCAAGGATTCATAGGTTGGTGATCCAAAATCACTGTCCTTATCCTATGATTTTCAGTTAATTAATTTTCGGTTCAGCCTTAAATTTTTCTCAGTTTAGATGATAAACACTTTTAGACATATTCTCCCATTCTTGACTTTCAATGAATGGAAACAGTCTTGAACTAGCGGTTCGTTTGAGTAGACACTACTCTTGAACCGTGGGATGTCTATTTCGAGTGTTACTCGTCTGGACTTCTCGGATTTTTTAATATATCACAAAAAACAACAAATCATTTTAAAGCTCCAACTAGTTTATCGGTTCCAAATACCGTCTAACGAGCAATGCTTTATTTTTATGATTTTCCGATTTTTTCGATTAGAAAATATTTCGTACGTAGTTCTATTGTTTCCAGAAAAACAACAAATCATAGAAACTCCCACTAGTTCATCGATTCCAAATATCGTCTAACTAGCAACATTTCATGACTTTCCGGTTTTTCAATTAGAACGGTTACGAGTGTAGTCAATTACACTTTTCTAATGTTCTAGAAAAACAACAAATCATAAAGCTCCCACTAGTTCATCGATTCCAAATATCGTCCAACTAGTAATACTTCATGATTTTCCGATTTTTCAATTAGAAAATTACTCGTGTAATCACTACACACTCAAAATTCACTAGAAGAATTTCAAAGTCCGAAATCACCTTTGATCAAACTAAGTTTGTCTTCTGTTTGACACGAATGACACTAGTGACATACCTATATGTCACTTGTTTCTAAAAGGCTTAAGAGAAAAATATCTCTTCCGAAAATTAATTGCATTATCGATTAACTAGTTCAACGTCCTAGTTACTTTCCACTTTTTAAAGAAGTCAATACTAGTCAATTATAAATTTTAAGCAATTCAGTAAGGGATAATGCTGTAAATAAAATGACATAAATTAATTCAAGTTTAACACTACTATATTATTTTATTTTAGGAATTGTAAACTAAAAAAATAAGTCTACTCTACCATTCTAAGGTTTTAACCTCGCATCTCAGTGCCGCCTTAGGGTAAGTCAAAGAGATGACGGTTAAATCGAGACAATCTCATCAATGAATAACTTGTGAGAATCGAACATCCCACGAGAATCGAACATCCCTTTACTCATTGACTACCTTCCTTTTTTAGCCTAGATATTATCAAAAAAATACCCATGATGAGTGTGACCTACTATATCGGATCTCTTAGGTACGCCCCGAGTGTGCCGTCTTAGGATAGGTCAGTGACCCGACGAGTACCCGGAAATCCTATCCTTTCGGAGACCAAGCCATGAATGTTGATAGGGGCGAACACCATCCTTAGGGGACGAAATCAAAGCGCCTCGAGGCGTCACCCTTCTCTCACTTACTTGTATCTATAGTAGAGGCCGTGGGGTTGGCTGTCGCCTCCCCCGCTCCCACTCAATATTTTGGAAGTGGTTGTGGGTTAACTAACCACGTCTTTTTGATGTTAACATAAAAGCTCATCAAATCAAGGATTCTGAATTTTGTCGGTAAAGTAGGCAAGCCTACCCGTCCTATTCGTTGGAACATATGTGACAGTCGGACGAAATCGGGTCAAGACAGCCTCATTGAGATAAGAAGGAATCACCCCTCCGCTCTCCGGTGTAGCTTAGTCTTGCCGGACCCCCGTGCATACATCACACTAGGAGGGTTAAGTCGGTCGAGCGAAGCTCAGTTGACCACCCAACCTATAAGCGAACCGTTTTTATCCAAGATTTATTGTTCTTTTACCATCATTCAATCTCGTAGACACTACGAATCGAAAACGTGATCTCGTTTGGGCTTTAAGGCGGTTCACCGAGAACACACACCGAAAAGCTTAACGATTTCATAACCCGTCTTCGGATCTTTAATTAGTTACTAAATTAATTAATTACCACGTATTAATTAAATTTCAACTAATTACACGAGTTTGTATACATGCCTATTTTAATTACCAAAATTAAAATTCTACATGTATGCATGGAGTGGATTTATGATATGATGCATGTCATGGCAATTCCGATTTTATATCTATTTTATGATCAAACACATAAAAAATAAATTGCGGAAAATTTAAACACCGAGATGGATCGTTGGTACCCCCGACTAACCTATTTTCTAAGGAAAAGTAAAATAAATTCTAAGTCTTCAAATCTTGATCTTGAAAACTTCCGGATCTCGATTCTTCGATCTTGACACGAATCACGAACGACAAGGAGAGGAGGCCGTAATATACCAATATATTTAAAATATATCTATATTAATAATTTTTTTTTTAAACTTTTTTTTTTTCACGGCAGAAACCCTTTTTATTTTTTATTGGGGGAATGAGGGAGAAGGACAAAAATATTTCATCAATTAAGTAGAAGGACAGTCTTTTGAAACTTTTGCATAAAGGACAAAACTATTTATCCACTATCGAAATTCACTTGTGTTCGAAATTCACTGTTTAAATTCACTGCCGAAATTCACTGTCGAAATTCACTAATTTTTAAAATTCATTGTCGGGATTCACTGATTTTCGGGATTCACTGTCAAAATTCACTATCGAAATTCACTGATTTCGGGATTCACTAGGGAGATTCACTGATTTTCGGGATTCACTGTTTGTCCTTCTCGCTATAAAAATTATGCAGTTGTCCTTCTCCCTATAAAAAATATGTAGTTGTCCTGTTGCTTAATAATATTTCAGACTGTGTCCTTATCCCTAATTTTCCATTTTTTATTTTTAGATTGATATGCCTTACGGCTAATGAGATAGTATACCAAAAAAAAAAAAGGTTTACCTAATTGCCGCATGCAAATCTATTAGTTATCAAAAAAAAAAATTTTACTGCCGCTTGATCAAGAAAAGTAAAAAAAAAACCCTAGCAACATGCAATTCAAACAAAAAAAAAAAAAATTGCCGCATGTTGTTAATGAAAAATTCAGCCGAGCCGTATTATTAAAAAAAAACAATTTCGGCCTCCTCCCGTTTTATCTTCTTGATGATCTTCAATACCATGATCTTCAACACATCATCTTTGTCGTCTCGAACCCGGATCAAAATTAAATACAAAAGGTACTACCTTTTACAATTTTTCGCATGACATAAAATAAATTACACATCCTATGCTCAATTGATACTAATCAAAAGAGCTACAAAATAGATCTACGGGTAAACAATACCAACCCCAATCCATCTCTTCAACCAAGACATTCATAATCAAAACATAATTTTCGGCCCCTTTTTTTAAAAAAAATTGGGACAAAAAAAATCTACATGTTTACCACTCTTAGATCTAATATTTTATACGTATAAATATAGATCACCATGGCGACTGATACCACTGTTAGTAATACCATCCGCAACGGAAGCGATTTATGGATCTAGATCTATAATATATACGTAATAAAATAACTAGACCTATATCAACAAGGGGGTTGTAGATCATACCTCTTGGATCTCAAAATCCAAGTTGAAGAACCGCAATAGGAAGAACGAACGAAGGTGTGAAGAGCACCACGATCTTCCGTACGTGTGATCCAAGCAACTCCCGGTGGAAGGAAATCCTCGTCTCGAATCCTTCCGATATGCTACCCGGAAAAATCTCCAAGATTTTCCCTCAACTCACCCTTGGCCGAATTTTACACTTCTTCTCTCTAAGAGGAGAAGTCGAATTATGTGTTGTGTTCTGAGGCTTGAGAGAACTCTCTTTATATAGGAGAGTAAAACTTAACCTCTAAGGATTTAATAATTAATACAAAATCAATTATAATAATCCTATTAAATAAAAGATAATCCAATAATATTCTAGAACAAATCTAGAATAATATTTATCTTTATTTCTTTCCATAAATATTTATCCAATAAATATTTTATGCACATGTCTTATTAATACACAAGAAAATAATTTCTTGTTCCAAAAATAAGTCATGGGGCGCAAATCATCAACCATTGACCTAGTTAATATTAATTTTGCCATTACACAAAAATTGGGCCAAGATTATGGAAGATGTCTTTTCCACATATTTAATTATTTAGCCCAACTAATTTAATAGTCCACTAAACAATTAATTCACATATCGTTTTAATAAAGTCCAACAAGAACTAAATTAATATTATTAGGATTCGACGTCCGAGAATAGCTATGCTATATTAGGAGGCACGTCGGGGACCATGGACTAATAATCAGCGGCTCCGATAAATCAAATAAATAATTATCTTACGAACAGAATAATTATATTTGATAAATCAATCACAAGAATATGCCACCATAATCCCGTGACTGCACTCCTCCGATTATGAGATTATATTTATCTCCTCACGAGAATAATAATAAGCGTCCATTGATATAATCATTACATATGGATTAATCCTCCATAGACTGTTCATTCTAAATCGGGAAGTTACCGTTAACCCTTTTAGAACCTCTTATCCTTATTTACCATTAACCCCCTAGTGATCAATTAATTCATATAACTCACTGGTAGCTAATCGGTGTAATATGAACTCGTACGATCGATCGGTTTCTAGGATTAACAAATAAGGGAACTGTCTATCTACTTCCATAAACGGAAGGAATGGATTCCGTATCTGTGATAACACGGACTACTCACTCAATCCAGTACAATGCCAAGATGGGGTAATTCGGACCACAGACTCGGTGTAATCCTTAACCGTCAAGTCAAACCTCATACTGATTCAAGCAGTTGACTGTGATCACCTCAGGATTAAGATATATCCATAAATATGATCATCCATTGATTCGATAAGACTTCTCGATTACGGAATTATATCGTGAACTCTAATCAAATCGGTCCAGCCCTATATGATATATCTATCATATATAAATGCCCCATCAGGTTCTCTTAACCGAAAATCCGGATAAGACAATCACACCAAATGTGTTCTGGGCGCATTAATAGCACGTTAAAGGAGAGACCCGATACTCTCGATTAACTTCACTACGGGCTAATTGTATTTTAAGTACATCTTCACTAACTCAATCCTCCCGTGTATATACCATACACTGAGTTAAGTGATTACATAAACGATATACTTAGGGTATTCTGTAGTGTAAATACTATTGTCACATCGGTGATTATGAGAATAATAAATATGAATAATAATGTCAATTCATTTATTAAATAAAACAATTACAAAAAATTGTCTTTCGGGCATCACACCTAACATTTACTGGACGGTTATCGATCTGACCGTCCTGATCCGGGGATGTATTCCTTGGTCTTCTCTGTTCATTGTTCCTGTCATTTTGATGTGTTCCTCTCCTAATCTCTCTACGCCCCCTGGGCTGTTCGTTATGAGATCTGTCAACGACCTCGTCAAGTTGTCCTTCCATTACGGCTGCATCGATGTCCCTGATCAGTTCCCTGCATGACTCTGTATCATGACCAACATCCTGGTGGAACTTACAGAACTTGGTCTGATCTCGCTTCTCTCTAGGTCCTTTCATGGGAAATGGAGTTCTCGCTATGCCTTTACGTTCCATGATGGCCAGAACTTGTTCACGGGATCTGTTCAACGGGATTAGGTCTCTGTCCTACAGAGCACCTCTCTTTCCCAATCTATCGGTTATAGGTGCCTGCACCCTATCCCAAACTAATTTGCGCTTCTTGTCATATTTCTCTTCTGCCTTTCCTTTTTTATGATCTTCTTTTTCCAGCTCACGCTTGGCACGATTAGCTTCTTCACCCTGACAGTGCTTGAAAGCTATCGCCAAGCACTCTTCCATAGTTCTGGGATTTTTCCCATTTAATTTGGCATGTAACCTCCCCTCTCGTAGTCCTGCTACGAATGAGGCTACCAGAAATCGATCGTCTACGTCAGCCACCTGGGTTGATTCTGCATTAAACCTCTTGATAAACTGCAGAACTGTTTCATCGGACTTCTGCTTGATGGTGAGCAAATGAGTGCTGTTTCTTTGGAATGGTCTTGCAGCAATAAACATGCTCTTGAACTTTTTGTTAAAACTATAAAGCTGGTGATAGATCTGGATGGCAACTTGTTAAACCAGTCCCTAGCCCTTCCGGATAGAAGTGCAGGAAAGGCTTTGCACTTCATTTCGTCCGGGGCGTTGTATAACAGCATATGCGCTATGTACTGATGCATATGGTCATACGGGTCTTTGGTTCCATCATACGGACTGATTTTGGGTATCTTGAATCCTCTGGGACAGGGATATGCTTCAATATGCTCGGCAAAAGGTGAAGCCAGATGAAACTCGTCCTCCTCATCCTCCAGCATTGCATCCAATTCGGCCCTTGCAGCCTTATCCGCTTGATAAACTTTGATCTTAACAACTCGGCAACTGGATTCTGCAACTTCCTTGTGATCACCCTGGTTTTTTTGGTGATAACTGCCTTTCTTCACCAAGAGTTTCTACCTTTTCCTTCCCCTTTCTCACACTTTCAAAAAGAACATGGAAATCTTGATCTCCCATTGTCTTCAAAGCGTCTACTAGGAGTTGTTTCGCCAATTCCTTAGGATTTGATTGATCTTCTGGTTGTTTTTCTGGATTTCGCTCATGGTCTTGATCCAAATGTTCCGGATTGTGTGAGGAACCTCCTAGGTCCTTCCCTGGTTGATTTTTCTTTGATTTCATGTTCACTACTCTGTAATCTGCCACTAGAAACAAGAAATGACCCTCCTTCTAGCGCCAATGATCGAACACCGAATGAAACGGGTACAATATTGGGCCTTTCTTGCTCTAGGATTTGGGAAGAGTAGTTGCTATTTTTTGTATGAACTGAACTTAAGGAATAAGCTGCCTACGTATCCAAATATATCTATTTGGAATCAAGTCCAACCGTAGTTCAGGCGGTTATCCGTGATACTGGGGTTAGTGGGCGGTTATGTAGTCCCCCCCACGTCTTTACGTCTACAAACGACTGCTTTACATCCCAGATGTGTATGTTCCCGACCTGCTTCTTCTGATCAGGGTCCTGCCCTGGTCTGGTCTGTCTACTTCCTCTGGCCTGGGACCTGCCCAGGCCTGATCAGGGATCCTGTCCAGTTGATTGGTCTCTCTGGTCGTACTGACCTCCAAGTCAGGTAAAGCTCTATCATGTCCTGCTAATCCATTCCGTACACACTTGCCACGTGGACCTGTTCGGGTCATCCCCAATCAATATGCTTTATAGTATTTGGCACTAGCGTAATTCGATCCACTACGGAACTCACGAATCTCATCCTCCCCTCCATGTGATGATTTCAAAGTCAGAGTCTTGCGTTCGAAATCTTATATTAGCTTGGAATTTAGATAATTTACATTAGCCTTGTATTTATTGACTCTGTAATTTTGTGGATTTCCACTCGCTTATCTAATAATAAATGATCGTTTTTGAAAAAAAAAAGAAAAAAAAAACACCAACTAAGTGCAAAAAACGACAAACCAGCTACCAATTTCACATTTAGGGTCGAATTCAACATGAATTTGAATCTAAAAACAACAAAAGAAACCAACAAAAGCAGAAAAATAATAAATAAATAAATAAATACACAACTAAAGCAAGTTAATCTGAACACCGACCAAATAAACATTAGTAGTGCAGGGGCATTCCATAGCACACATAGGTACTTGAGATAGTGGGCCAATGTAAGATCACAAAAACCTACCTGCATAGAAACTCATATAAGATTGACATAGTAGAAATTCACATAAAATGCGATTTTCAAATAGGCGCACAATAATAAAAAGAATAAACATGTTTACGCAAGAGCAGGAACGAAAGAAATTAAAATAAAAAAAAAACTCACAGAAAATTTACCGATGGCCAAAGGAGAAACAAAGTAGAAATCTGAATGAAGAATCTAACTAAAATTTTCTGAAACAATGCAGAACGCAAGAAAAGCAGTTCAAACAACAACTGTTTCAAGTCATAACGATTGTCAAGTCGATTGAGCTAACATTCAACCACCACAAAAGAATAAAAAAAACTTAAAAGATCCCGAAAACATGAGAAAGATCATCCAAAAATGCCAAGTTGCCAACAGCAAGGACGTAGCTATAGCAAGGGCTTATGGTGGCTAAGCTCACTCAATTGTTATTTTTGGTACAATAAAAAAATTTAAACAATACACTCCATACATAGATATAGTCCACAAACCCATCCAAAAATAAATTCCTGGCTCCGTCATCAGCCAACCGAAACAAAAACACTCATGCTAGCTAGCACCAACCAATGCAAGTTACCATAAAATCGAATAAATTAGAGGAGATTCAACTGGTTCAGAAGAGCAAAAATCATACCTCCATCCCGACCAAATGGCAAAAGGATAGAATCTGTAAATAGGGCTTTCGACTTTTTCCTGCAATTTTCAATCTTGATAAACCGCTCAATCACTGTTTCATTCTTTTTTTATATGCAAATAAAGGTATTGATTAAAAAAAAGCAAGTTACAATTATTTGTGGAAAACAATAATGTGATAATGTATCCAATTGAAATCTGGAAATTAAATTAATTATACCGGTGGCCAGAGAAGTATGATTGAAAGAGATATGATAACAGCAGCGAAGTCGGTGGTCGTTTTCATCAGAGGAAAGCTTTCCATTCTCTTCATCCCCTGTCACTTAAAAGGAATCAATAGAAAGCTTGCAGCCACAAAAACATGAGATAATCATTTATATCAATGCAAAATACGTCAAGCTATGAAGAAAAACGTAAAGACAACAACGTAAACCCATAGAAACATCGGCTTTCAACAATAAACAAAATATCAAGATAAACATAAAGCCAACAACCCATAGAAACATCGGCTTTCAGCAACCTTTGGACGGACGAAGAAAAAGAAACATCGGTTTTCTCACGATTATCAGAACTCATAGCATTTCAAATGGGGAGTTGAGGAGATTACCTATACTTTGATTGTAAGTACGTAATACTCCCGGATAATAAAAATTGTAAGTAAGGCTTCCTAGATATTGAAAAAAAAGTGATAAAAGAGTAGATGTAAGGAGATGAACAACGAAAACGTCTATTACCTCTACTTGATCTCCGATAAACATCCATTAAATATTATCGTGCTAAAAAAAATTGTGATTATCAATTCATGTAATCGGATTTTAATCGGGTTTACCTCCCATCATAGTTTTTCGTAGTTGTGCCTGCAAAAATAACCAAGCGGCCGAAACCGATTTCGTAAAAAATAAATTTATGAAATTTGTTTTAAGAAGAAAACTGGATAGATTTTGAGGGCGGAGACGTGAAAATAGAGGATGATGACGAATATGATACTCTTGAAGAAATAATTGGTGATTGGATTAACGGAAAGATCCGCAGCACATAAGTGGGGTGAAGTGTAATACCCTACTCCCGACCCCTAGGTCCACTGGGGTCATTCTAGGAGGGGTTGCGAAGCTCTCACCGCGACTTCAATAACAAGACTAGAAATCCCAAAATAATCTACTAAATCCACGATTTAACATACTAAATCCACAAGTTAATTTTACATCAATCCAATAATTATTTCCATTACAAAATATTGCAAACCATAAAATTACAAAAGCTCTTTAAAAATAAACCCGAGATACCATCCAAAAACATTAATTTCCTTTATCTTCGAATCTCGATCAATCATCGTCTACAATTTCTCATTTTCCTTGGTCAAAACATGTACCTATATTTGTAAAAGAAAAAAAAAACAAAAGAGACAAAGAAACAAAGAAAATGATGCGTCAGCAAAGGGCTGGTATGAGCCACGTGTGCAAGTGTTATACTATATATATATAATAATATATAAAATATAAAATATCTTGATCAACTATTAGAAATAACAGCGGAAGTCTTTTATTAGTTGATAGAACAAATGAAAAGTACTATTTTTAATATTGAAGTGCACGAGCATTAAGAAAAACATGTCGAGTTCATTTACAAGCACCAGCTTTGGCCGAGCCGATGAGTCAAGTACCGCCCAAACACCAACACCATATGTACCCAAGGGATTTCAACCGCACTTCACGAGAACTAGCCATGCCTGACAACTCCGGCCGATTGTCAGGGAAAAGAATCAACCTTCACCGTGCAAACCTCCTACACGGCTCCAGCCAACCCTATCCATGCCCTAGGACCCACGCACCAACCGCCAGCCCTTGCTTTCCCGGCTGTAGCATGAATCTTCGGGGAAAAGGTACCGTCCCCACTCTTACGAGTGAGCACTCTAGCTACTGTCGGAAAGACTTCGAGTCAAGAGGCCCCGAGACCGGTGACTAGCCGTTCTCCTAGAGCAGTAACTCTAATCCCCCTAGCCACCAGAGCTTTGACACTTTCGTGCCACGAGCGAGCGAGTATTATCCGTCAATTCCAAATATCAGTTTTATTGTTTAAAAGATGTGCACTAGCTCAAAACAGTCGATTATTAATTAAACATTTTGCTTTGGTAATTTTTAAGAAATTATTCGAAAACGACTTTCGAGTTTAAAAGTTTATTCACTATACATAAAATACTTGAAAATAATATAAAACGCACTTTTGGCTTAATATCAAAATAAAAGACTCACATTACGGACGACAAATAATAATATTTGAATATCCAATATGCTTGTTCACCGTGCTCGCAGTATCGTGTTCAAATTCACCCAAACCATAGATACGCACACTCTCAAATCATCATTCCGCAAACTAGGCTTCCTTTCTTCTGTCTTGCAAACAAGGTCCAGTCACTCGCAAATCTTATTTTACACTCCATCCCTCAAATATTTGCCTTACCATTTTCTAGTAATTCTCCACTCTTAAACCTTCATTCCACTTCTAGTTTCTTGCATTGGCTCGTCTCAGTTGCCCAAATAAGGTAATGGTTAGTAGTATATTCCTCACGTTCAGCACTTCCATTTCTCCTCAATTTCCATCCAAATCTCATTATCCAAACTGGTTTAAAGTGTCATGACAACCCGATAAAAAGAGCGATTCCCGATTCCTACACACCGTTCCTGTTATATGTTTAGAAGACTATGGGTAGAGGAGTTGTACTGATTTTGTTCATGGCTGATGCAAAATATTTGTAAGGAATAGGACGGTAATAGAATGGTAAAATAGGTTCATGGTTTTGTTACAGAAGTGGCCATCTGTGTTGGTACGAAAAGAATTTCCATGGAAGGCATTAGTACTCAAATTGGTTAGATTATATAGACGAAAATATTGGTTTCGGTATATTGAAGAATTTGAGTACCTTAAAATGCATTTAAGGCTTTTAATATTCATTGGGACGTTTGAGTATATATGTAACTGACTACCTATTTAAATTAGAAATAAAGGGTACGGTTGAACTAAAGAGCTAACTAAAAGGACTTTATTTGGTACTTGGGTAACAAGAGTTTAACTTCTGATGTCGAGTGGTTGGTTCTAAAAATGGGACTATTTACTGTACATGAATGGACAATATATATTGATTCCTATAATTTCTATACCATAGAATAATAGAGAAATAAAATAATAATATTAATAATACCAGTGATAATAATATATACGTGGACTAAAAAAAAAAAAGGTTTGGTGTTTGCATATCTACAAATATGTTAAAAAATAATTCCAGCATAATAAAGTAATTATAAATATAAGTAGTTTTAAATTATACATTTGGTCACTATACGATTATAAGAATTATGATAGTAATAATAATAATTATTCTTATTTTTTTGACATCTATACCCTTTTCGTTTTATGATAAAATTTGGGGCGTTACATGAAGAGTGGATTAAATTATGGTGTTTGTCTACAAATTAGCAGATGAAATACACTTCCAATAAATTAGTCGATGAACTGACTATGCCAGTTATAGTGAGATGATTTGAAATTAGAGATGATTTTGTTGAGAGTATCGTGGAATGTTTTAGTGAGATAATTTGAAGTTAGAGATAATTGATTTTGTTGAGAGTATCTTGGAAATTTAGTAGTTAGTTAAGGACAGATATTTATTGAGAGTCGGTGAGTTAAATGGTACGCGCGTTTGTTAAAGAGTATAAAGCGGATCAAAAGCGGATTATTTGGGTAAAATACGGGTAATCGGGTTAAATTACACTTTCAAATATATATATATATACTAGTAGGAAACCCGTGCGATGCACGGAGAACGTTAGTATTGAAAAATTGATATGTGTATACACGTTAGTCTTGAAAAATTTATAGTAGGAAACTCGTGCGATGCACGAAGAACGTTAAATTTAAAAAGTAAACATCGAAGAAAAATAATATGTTATGAAAAATAATATGTTATGCAATGCACGGGAACTTTTTAAAATTTTAAATTGTGTATTTAGTGAATATGATTGCAGCTATATAATAATGGTTTCTCCAATTTGAAATTCACAGTGAATTAATATACACATTGTACTCCTATTTCTCATAGAGAGTAGTATATGCATAAAATCATTATAGCCGAAAACCCGTGCATCATGGACATGAAAGTTGGAAAAAAAAAATAAGGACATGTGAATGTGCAATTAAAATGCCATTATCAATAAGGACATGTGAAAAAATAAGGACATGTGAATGTGAGTAGAGAGCATACCATAAGTTAAAACATGGTTGATTTGTCCCGTTATAATAACACCATTTGTTTTACTGAATACCAAAACTCCAACTTATCATTAAGGAATACAGAATGAACTGAGAACCTAAACACATATAAATGCACACAAATATAACCATAATGAAAAATATGTCTATAAATCATTCCTTCAGATTGGTGGTTTTCAGGGAACCAACAACCTATTCATGCAACCTTGAAATGAGAAAATTAGCACAATTGAAAGGGTCTTAAACAATCAAATGAATAGCAGTTAAGGATGCAAAGATCCTCTGACAAAAAATTACCTTATTGTAAGAGTTGTCATTTGACCGTGATAAAAAAGCTTCAACCTAATATAAGTATTTGAGAAAAAGAAATTATAACCACTACGAACTCGATTCGGCCTGAAGAGATTCATTGTCTATTGAAGAAAATGCAGAAGAAGAAATATATCTTTGTGATGTCTGCACATCCGTGTTGAAAAAAAAAAGAGTTTATGGAACACGCATTATATAAACAACAAACAAACACACTTCACTGATCAGTGGTAATTTTCAACTTGAAGAGTTTCCAAATATTAGAAAGAAAAGTTAATACGTTAATCGAGAATCGTTACAAATACGTTAAAGATGTTAATGTGTGATGTTATATTAGAGATATACAAATAGTTATGTTTGTAAAAAACCGTCTAATCTTTGATAATATTACTGTTGCGTTTGAAACTTTTCATTCGATGAAGATCGGGTAACACATGTCTCTCAAGCTTGGCATGGTAAAGGCATGACAAAGTATAGTGGCCTTTTATCCGGAATATTACGCGTTTTAAGAACTTTTTAGGCACTTTTGTTAATTTTATAATAGAGTATTTGTCGTCGGTCTCTTTTTTAGTTATTATAATTGGAAAGTCCACTGTTGTTGGTTCTTCGATGGGTATTTAACAAAGTGATTGATCGAACACCGAATGAAACGGGTACAATATTGGGCCTTTCTTGTTCTAGTATCTGGGAAGAGTAGTTGCTATTTTTTGTATGGACTGAACTTAAGGAATAAGCTGCCTACGTATCCAAATATATCTATTTGGAATCAAGTCCAACCGTAGTTCAGGAGGTTATCCGTGATACTGGGGTTAGTGGGCGGTTATGTAGTCCCCCCTACGTCTTTACGTCTACAAACGACTGCTTTACATCCCAGATGTATATGTTCCCGACCTGCTTCTTCTGATCAGGGTCCTGCCCTGGTCTGGTATGTCTACTTCCTCTGGCCAGCTGGGACCTGCTCTGGCCTGATCAGGGATCCTGTCCAGTTGATTGGTCTCTATGGTCGTACTGACCTCCAGGTCAGGTAAAGCTCTATCCTGTCCTGCTAATCCATTCCGTACACACTTGCCACGTGGACCTGTTCGGGTCATCCCCAATCAGTGATCTAGTAGGATGGATGAGTATGAAGAGATAGAAGAAGAGAGGGTTGTGTAAATCCATAAGGCAAGAAGAAATACAAGGTTAAGTGATTTCCAATAAACTTTTAAAGAAGAGAACACGGATGTGGCGCAATCCGCCTCTTTTTTTTGTTAATTTTATAATAGAGTGTTTGTTGTTTGTTTATTTTTTAGTTATTATAATTGGAGAGTCCACTCCTGTTGGTTCTTCGAGGGGTATTTAACAAAGTGATCCAGTAGGATGGATGAGTATGAAGAGATAAAATGATCCAGTAGGATGGATGAGTATGAAGAGAAGGTCGTATTGGTATTTAACAAAGTGATACAGTAGGATGGATGAGTATGAAGAGAGGGTCGTATTTAACAATGTGATCCAGTAGGATATGGATGCATAACGTGCACCAGGATATGGATGAGTAACGTGCACCACAACGTCAAATAGCCATCAAAGCACCACAGAATATTAGAAACGTGCATTGCCCACAAGCCTCAACGTCTTCCATCCTTCACAAAATTCTCTTGCCCCTTGGGTCATACATCTAAATGTCACACTCCTCCATAAGTAGTGATTTCACTTGAGTCTCTTTTTCAATGTGGGATAAATGAATACACATTATTCATTAACACTCCACACGTTTTACTCTACCTTTAGGCAATAATTTCTCATTCACCCGATATCGGAATCGAGTGCTTCAAAAACCTAACATCAACTACTATCTTAGTAATTTCCAAAACTGTTTTTAGCTTCCGGAAATTCATTCCGTAACTCATTCAAAATCGGCCTGAAGTTGACTGTTCGCCACTTCTTCCAACACTCGATTTTAGCTAAAAACTCCAAAAAAAAAAAAATATTTATACACATAATTTATACACACAAATGATCCAAGCAATTTAATGTTTTAATGAAAAAACTTAAAAGCAAAAAAAAATAATGTCAACTCTGTAAAGTTATGTTACTTTTGTATAGATAAATTGTGTAGCTAAATCAGTCTCCGCTATTTAACTCACAAATCATACACACATACCCACAGGCGGATCTACCCTTTGCTAAATAGGGTCCGCGGACCCCGTTAAATATAAGAAAATTAAATATTTTATATGTAGAAAAATATTTCGGACCCTGTAAATTATAAAATTTACTCTGAAAAAAGTTACAGACTCCGCTGAATAATATTTCTGGATCCGCAACTGCACATACCTCACATATCACCATTTTAAGGTGCAGATATACAAATGAAGTAAGAGCTGAATAATAGAATTTGTTTTGAGGCACACAAAATAAAATAAAATAAAGTATTTTGCAGCCTGCAAGCACAATTGCTTGGTCAAAAAGATCCCACGGTATATTCAGAATAAATACTACGGGTCGGATAACTAATAGACCCGTAAGACGTGGGTCTTTATTATTATTATTATTATTATTATTACTAGCCTAAAAACCCGTGCATCATGCACGGGGTGACATAAAATTGAGAAAGCAAAGATATTTTATAGTAAGACTGTTAAAGTTAAATTGTATCAAATGAAATGCATCACATTTTTTTTCTTTCTTTTTCACATAATACATATCTACTATATAAAATAGACTAAAATAAAATGAGATAAAAACTATCATTTGATATAATTTTTTTAGGATGGTTGTATTCTAAAAAAAATCACATCAAATAGGTTACAGAGATTCTCCACAAATCAATATTTGATGAATATTTGAGAAAATGCAAACAACTATTTTCTCATATAATTTGTAGGCTGCTGGTGACAATTTTTCCGGCAAAAGTTCTAGCTCTATCACCACGTGTGACATCACTCCATTTTGCAATGTGATTGCTAGAAATAAGGCACTAAACCAAACAAAAAATTTATGAAAAGAAATGCAAAAATAATTACAAAAAATGTGCTTACAGCTTCAAGGCAATAGCCCTCCCTCATCCATTAACAATCCTTTCCCAATCTGCATAATAATACATAAGTCGAATCAAGCATGAAAGATGAGTATTGAAAAATATAGTGTAGCAACATTTTTGGATTGGGATACCACGATTTTCTTTTTTAATTCCACATTTAATCATTTGAATTCCAAGTGATATATATACCAGATGTAACACACCCAAAACAAAAGCCTTCAAATTTCAACGGTGAATTGAATCAGAGATCTGGAAAGAAGAAAAAAAAAAACTAATTGCAATATACACCAAAAGTAAGTCAAACAGAGTTACGTCTCTCCCTTTTAACCTTTTGGCTTTTACATGCCAGCTTTGATGCGAACCTGAGACATAATTTGATTTTAAATGTCTTCTAAAACATATAGATAAATAGATAGATAGATTAGATCCTTCCACTAATATATATTTTGCATATCAATTTGAAGGGAATATTTTGTGGGCAAGGTTTTTTTTTAATTTTTTTAATTGGGATTTTTTCCGCTCAACTTAAAACACAGTGAACTTGTGCATAAAGATAAATCGATAACAAAAAGAAATTAGTAGAAAAAATTAACTAAATATGTAAAACACCATAGAACTCTCATTTCAAACAAATGCGGGATTTTTTTCATACCTACAATGTTGTTTCAACCATTGCTGCAAAATAAAAAATAAAATGCATCCCAAATTCTGCATTGCTACAATATAAGAAAGTTCAAAGAAATTGTCAAAAAAAAGAAGAAGATTCACACGCAGGCTACATACTTTGCTGAAATGGTCCCCCATCGATGCTCTCCTCCTATTTCATCTGTGAAAACAAAATGATGAGTGACCACTATTACTGGATCTTAGAAGGTATATTTAAATTTTCAAAATTCGAAAGTTTGAGTCAAGTAATTATTGTAATATGAAAGATTTTTTGAAGAACAATATATGGTAATTATGGTAATATGAAAGATAATAATTATGGTAATATGAGAGATTTAATAATTATGGTAATAATTATGATTCTTAGAAATCAAATTTCAATATTCAAAATTCGAAAGTTTGAATTCAATAATTATGGTAATATGAGAGATTTAAATAGTAATAATTGAGATGTGGGTTGAAAACCGGGAATGGGTTTCCAATTGGGTAATTGATTTTATAGACCTTCTAAAACATATATATAGATAGATAGATTTTTTGCTGGGTCATTTTGGAAAACGTCAAAATGAAATTCACGAGTGTTGACTTTATTCCACACCTTTGGGCTTTGTCACGTGCGTTGTTGACTCACTGCCATCTGACAGGAGTAATACCTTTTTTTTTTTTTTTTTTTTTTTGAGGAGTAATACTTTTGATCCAGATTTTTATCCTTTCATTTTATGAAACCTAATTGGGTAAAGTTTACATAGCCAATTGTTAATTCACCACACATAATGAGCAGTGGACAATCATTACACATTTTTTATGTATGTATTTTAAATACTATATTTTAATCAGTGGTTAACATTAGATAGTGAATGTGCATTACACATATGTGTAGTAATGCATATATAATTTTTCTATTTATATTATAGTGCACATATTATTTTCCTAATCATATGTAATATAATGTTAACCACTAGGTTGATATCTTGTTGCTGTTCATTTAGAGTATTGGAAAGATAAATGTTGGTTGAAAGATAAAACTGTGGATTTAGTTGTGAATATTTTCATTATGAAAGATTTTGCCTTGTTTTAAGACAATGAAATAGTTGAGATAAAAAGTGTCGGTATCATTTTCCTTCATTGGACGGGAAATTAGAGGGGTTTTGATTGATCAAAAAGAAGAATCTACTTCAACCGATATGCCCTTAGGCACAACCATACATAACATAGAAATCACACTTGGAAGGGGTGGACAATTAGCTAGAGCAGCAGGTGCTGTAGCGAAACTGATTGCAAAAGAGGGGAAATCGGCCACATTAAAATTACCTTCGGGGGAGGTCCGTTTGATATCCAAAAACTGCTCAGCAACAGTCGGACAGGTGGGGAATCTTGAGGTGAACCAGAAAAGTTTGGGTAGAGCCGGATCTAAGCGTTGGCTAGGTAAGCGTCCTGTAGTAAGAGGAGTAGTTATGAACCCTGTAGACCACCCCCACGGGGGGGGTGAGGGGAGAGCCCCAATTGGTAGAAAAAAACCCACAACCCCTTGGGGTTATCCTGCACTTGGAAGAAGAAGTAGAAAAAAGAATAAATATAGTGATAATTTGATTCTTCGTCGCCGTAGTAAATAGGAGATAAAATAGAATTGTTTTTTCGTCTTTACAAAACAAAAAGAAAAAAAGAGAGGAGTAAGTGATAGCAAAATACTTAACCGCTAACTTTAACCGACAGAGTATTGGGTCAATGGTAGTATAGAGGTCACAAGGTCGAATCCATAGGGAGTAACAGTGAAGTACCAAAGTCGACGTAGAACTTGGTTCAGGTCAATAGATAGTGGAAAGATTAACAACTAATGCAGAAATAACGATTACACTACTGGTTTTGCTTATATGATTAAAAAGCATAGCCGAACTACGATCCAGCGGGTTACTATTACCCCATAGGAAAGACTCGACAAGGAGCGTGTCTTAACCGACCTACCTATCCAATTCAGTTGCTATGACATCCACGGGTGCCAACTCCTAATTCTGGTGTTAAGGTCTGAACAACTTTCGCTTAACACCCTATGCCAGGCTAATTAACCCTCCCTTTAGAAAGCCAACTAACCTAACATGGTTTACCAAAATCTAGAGCCGCTCAGAAAACCGATGAAAACCTCACATAGGGCACAGTCCTAACAACTAGCTAGGTTGTCAATCTAACAACTAGGCTGTGTCTATGCGATGATCCTAAAACCCATTATCCCACATCTCACCGCAAAATACATCTATAAGTTCGATGTGTGTTTGACAATGAACTAGGTTGTCAATTTAATTCAAAGCTATAATCTTTATAAGAACAAGTTTTAGAACGTGGGTTAATCATACAAACATTTAATTAAGCGCTACACTACTCCCATCTAATCCCCCTTAAGGTTTTCGCTCGCTTTCACATAATTCGGCTACACATGCAATTAGCTACTCATGATTATGCTATTAAACAAAATAAAGATAGGAATCAAACTCAAGACAAGAAATAAAAGAGAAATCATTACCATATAACTTGCAGAAAATCTGATCCAGAAAATACGAATAAATAATGCACCAAAAAGCCAAATCTTTGATCTTGTAATGCAAATCCAAGCTATAAAAGATGTGTAGAATCAAGGGATGTTATCTAGGGGATCAAAGGATCAAAGAATGTTTAAACTACACTAAAATCACACCTAAATCGCCCAAGAAAAGTCTAAAGTCGGCCAAAGATCGTATAGGGGTTGTATGAGCTGCATATTTATAGTGTAGGTCGAAAATCTGCTTCTGTCGGTCCCAAACGCCAGTTTGCCTTCTTCCAAACACTAGTTTGCCTCCTGTCTTCAGTAAATCAGCAATAACTTTTTGTGTAAAGCTCCGATTTGAACGATTCAAGATGCGTTGGAAAGCTCGTTCAATTACCTACAACTTTCATGAAGATGACTTGTCCAGAAAATTCCTCCAAGATGGTTCAAAATAAAGATTAACATTACAGGTACGATGAATACTGCTGTCGGGGCCAAACGCTAGTTTGTCTTATACGAGCTCTCTTGACTCGGGGAAACCCATCCAATCGTGCGTTGAGGTGATTTGGACGTTAGTTTGCCTAAAAACCCAACTTTCAGTATCAACGCCGGTTTTGTGAACGCCAGTTTGAGCTGGCCAAACGCTAGTTTGGGGTAGGTTTCAGTATTTTCATCATAACTTCACTTATAGGGCTACAAATGAGATGATTCAAAATGCATTGGAAATCTGATTCAATACTCTAAAACTTTCATCAAGACAACTCTTCCTGAAAGTCTCTCCAAGTGTGACCAAAATGCCCCTGAAGTGACTGGTTCAGATTTCGTCAATGATTCTTCACTATTTTCTCCTCCTTGGCTCCAAATCTCGTTCTTTCTCAAGAATCTCTTTCTTATTCTCGACCTTATACACCAATCTAAGCCTGAAAACAAAGACCCGAACACCAAGGCATAATATACAATACATTGACAGAAACGTAACGAAATCCACATAAAACACGAGTTTTTAGGACGAAAACGCCTTTAGTTTCGAAACATGCATATAAGTGAATATCGTTCATATACTACCCATAATAGCCCAAAATAACCATGAATAACTCGTAAAGCGAGGTAATCTCATAAGAAATACACTACAATTTGACTCCCATCAGTAAGCTGTGACACGTTCAGTAAAAAAAAAATCCTTTTGTAGCCAACCATTTATTAAAAAAATGAATAAACTTAACACAAAAGAAGAAAAGAAATAATCGTAACCTGGTCACGGGGATCTACTGTGTAATGTTCTAAGGCACAAAAAGTGTTAATTACTTTTGGACTATATCAAGATTTATTTTTCAGTGGCATTCCAAGATGTTTTAACATAAAATGTTATGTAAATAGATTTAATAAACACTATTACAACTCATTAGGGTACGAGGGTCGTTGTAACATCAGTTTCTATAACACACCCAGACCCCGGGTTTGATAGCGTTAAATGAGTCATAAATGGTCCGGTCAACTGCTTAGACCATCGTCCTCGCTTGGTCTAAAAGGGCTAACCTGAATTGACAAGACCTTTATGTCTCACACTTATATGGGGTGAGCAGGACTTTACTTTACCGATGTGAGATTTTACATTCTCCCCCCTTATAAGGGACTGAAGTCCTCGCCAAGACGGCCAAGACTTGTCCCAATGGATTTGTCCCAGTTCGTCCCCACCATAAGATTCTAGAGGTGGCCCCCACCGCCTCTTATGGTGTGGCACTTAGTTCCATATAACAGTCGGCTCTGATACCATTCTGTAACGCCCCCAGACTCCGGGCCTGGTAGCGCTAAATGAGTCATAAATGGTCCGGTCAACTGCTTAGACCATCGTCCTCGCTTGGTCTAAAATGGCTAACCCGAGTTGACAAGACCTTTATGTCTCACACTTATATGGGGGTGAGCAGGATTTTACTTTACCGATGTGGAATTTTACAGTTTCTCCTTGCAACTATATTACAACTGATCAGGGAAATAAGAGTCATTGTAGCATCAGTTTCTTGCTGCATCCAGTGACTTCTAGAATGGCGCAACAAACGTGAAGCGCATGGTCAAAAATGAAATTAAAAATAGTAAATGTATCTCTTTTTGCAACGTCCAAGCATGTCGTTGCAGCGGCAACTGAACTAGTTGGTATAACTCTCTCTAGATCCTAAGAAGAGAGCTAAAAATGCTTAGTGACATTCTCGGCAAGGACGGAGCCAGGATTTTAACTTGGAGTGGGCTAATGGACTATATCGAGTTCGTCGGGTGGGCTGGATTAAGAATATTTTATGGATCCGACTAGACTATACATATTTTTTAGTGTAATATTTTTTTGTCCGGGTGGGCTTAGCCCCCCGAAATTTCTACACAGCTCAATCCTTGATTCTCGGGTTTCGTTCGCTCCGTTTGCCGAGAGAGATGATCATGAACGATGATTGCTGACCCTTTGATGGGACACTCATAGGGTGGACGAAGCATTGTTGGGCTGTTTACAAATCTCAATGCAATATAGTACTTCCTTCTAGTTTCAATTGATAAAGCTATAACTACAAGTCGACAAGGTCAACAAGTTGCAAGGCGGAATCCAGCTGCAAAGAAGAAAGCTCAACTTGGGGTAGAAGAAAACCAATCGGAATATTCCCAGAATATTCTCTAGACATTAGAATATTCCCATTGACTGGAATGAAGAATGAGGATGCATGAAGTGTATATATACCGAATTCGCAGATGCACATTGTATTCTTTTTGTACAAAATAACAGGAGAGAAGTTCCTTTCCACTATGTTGATGTTCTTTAAGCTTTCCACATGGTATCAGAGAAGGCCAAAGGCTTTGCTGCACGTTTTCTGCCTTTCCCTGCTTTTTCTTTGATCATCTGCTATGGAAAATCAGCAACAAATTGTCCCTCTAAGTCCCTTCTACCTCCATCCAAATGAAAATCCATCACTTGTGCTTGTGCAGCCCCCACTCAAGGGAAGCAATTATCATGCATGGTCACGCTTTATGAGTATCAATGGAAATCTGACATCACCTCCAGTTAATGATCCAGATCATCATGCCTGGGAACAATGCAACAATATGGTGTTGTCTTGGTTGCTTAATTCAGTGTCAGCCTCCATGGCACAAAGTGTCATGTGGTTAAATTCAGCAAGAGAAGTATGGAATGATCTGCAATAAAGATTTTTACATGGTGATCATTTCAGATTATCAGATCTCCTTGAAGAGGTAAATTCTGTAAGACAAAAAGATTTAAATGTGGCTGATTATTACACCAAACTCAAAATCCTATGGGAAGAACTGTTGATTCTAAGGCCTTTCCCATGATGTACGTGCAATCATGTCTACACTTATGGTGCTGTTAGAGTTTATAGAGACTATTTTGAATCTGAATGTGTCATCAGGTTTCTAAAACGTCTTACAGAGCACTTTCCCCCAGTCAAAGCTTAGGTTATTCTTATGAATCCTCTACATCCCATAAATCAAGTGTTTGGAATGGCTATTATGCATAAGAGGCAACTGAGTTATTGCCTTAGACATCCAGACAGAATTGACAATCCTGCTATGGCTGCACAAAAGTCAAATTCCTTTGGTCAATCAGCTGCTCCTAGTGGAAGTGTTCAATATTCTAAAAGGCCAATGTCTAGAAATATGAATTTTTCAGTGTACCCACTACGGTATACAAGGTCATACAAAGGACAAATGATATAGAAAACATGGCTTCCTCCTAGAGGGCAGAGGCAGAGGCAGAGGTAGAGGTGGTGCATGCTGTTGAAATAGTGTCCTAAACCCAATCGGGTTGGACCGGATCCGACCGGGTCGGATCATTTCTACTATTTCTTTATGTTTATACATATATTAAATGGCTTTTCTGTTGTCATATATATGTTCTTTTAAAGAACCAATTATGAATTGTTATATGATGACGTCCTTAGTATTAAACTGTGATAGAGAAACCATGATAGGCGATTATGGTTGATGAGATCTCTAATCACTTTAATAAGTTTGATACTTAAATGTCTCTAGGCTGATGTACTATTAAACAGGGCATTGATAGTATAAACAGACTAGCACGTATTAGATGTCTTCTGTCTTTAAGGGCAGGGATAGATCTCGTCTATCGAAGTGTAGAGACACTTGGACTGTACGTGGGCGTGTATTAGAGAATGCGTACGTTAGACTGACCCACTTACACAGATAAGTGTCACACTATGTGGCGGTTGTGTAATTATCCTTAGGACCGGAGTCTTCATGGCATCACGGTGTGGATTGTCATGCTTTGACACTATTGAGGTTTCCCCTAGCCACGGGGCGATCATGCGGTAGTGGTTGGGTATGATATTGAAGCATGCGGAGTATACATGATTGGTCGTCTGGGAATCGCGTATCCTATGATTGGGATCGAATATCCGAAATGGCCTTCTTATAAGGAATGTCTTGTTCTTGTGAATCTTTGCAAAGTGGGAGTAAACGTGTTACTTCGAGAGAGCCTGATATCCAGACTATAAGACACGGTCGTTAATGTTTGACACTCGACGTACGACCGTATGGATATTATTACAGCGATAGGATTGTAAGTTACACGGTAACTGTTTCACATGAAAGGTAGTAGTCATTGCATTTGACTCTTCCGATGATTGGGGGTCACGGTGTGTTGCTAGACGCTATCCCGTGATCGTTAGGCATGAAGGGCAATTTCGTAATTTGCACTTTGTGTCTACGGCCAACATATTCGGAAGCCTATCGGGTCACACATATATGAACATCCAGCCGGATTAAAATGTGGTTATAGATGATACCAAATAAGGAAAGTTTATCTCGAGACTATAAGGGTTATAGTGGTAAATTAATATGGTGGTATTTATTTATTATGAATAAATATAATACAAGATATTAATTGTGATGATTAATTAAATATGTATATTGATACATATATTTTCGAAATTAATGATATATGATATATATTGATTTTGCAAATTAATTAATCATAGCATATTAATTAAAGAATTTTCCATAAGCCAATTTTGGAGAATAAGTGGCGCCATTCATTATGTATTATGATACACTTGGATTGTGCAATTTAATTAATAAGATTACCATAATATTAATATGTGATATTAATTGATTTTGAGAAAAATAGATTTATGGTAATAACATAATTTGCATTCAATATAAGATATTGGAGAATTATAAATTATGGATTCATTTAATATAAGATATTAAATTAAAAGAGATAAATCAATCACATTAATTATGTTTCCTTATTTTATTGGACAGAGATTTTTCTTCTCCTCCTCTCCAAGCAATAGGGGCGCCTCTCTCTAGTATAAATAAGAGGGCTTGCTAAGCTCTTCACACACCATTCTTCCAAGAGCAATTGTTCTTGTGAAAAATTGCAAGAACTCATAGTTCTTGTGTAAGAAAGAGGGGGCTTCCTATAGTGAGTTTGTGAGGGAAGAAAAGGTCCGGTCTAGCAATCGGAACTTTTCAGTAGCAATCCATGGTGGGATTCCGGCGGGCTGTTCGTGTGGACTAGCGGTAGAGGCCGAACACTTGGGCGGCTCCATGCTGAACTACTCTCCTTAGACGGTCAAAGCGTCGATCTTATAGATCAACCAAGGTAACCACCGTCTACTACTTGTTTGTTTATTGCTTAAATGAAGTCGATCTTGGGTCGATAGGAAATAAATTTTTGAATTCCGCTGCGTTCCCGCATAGATTTCCTAACACATGCATAGGTGGTAGAATTGCTGCAAATCGATCATGTTGAAGCCACAACAATCTCAACACCAGAACCTGTAAATCAAAATGTTGTGTCACATTTTACACATGAATAGTTGAAAGAGCTAAGAAACTTGCTGAATCTAACCTTCAACAATGGAAGTAAGGATGAAGCAGAACATCTGGTAAATCAAGCTGTTGTCCTAAGTGCTTACTTTGGACCTTACACCGGTAAGTCTGGACATTCTAATTCAAAGCAATGGATTGTAGATTATGGAGCTTGATCATATTGTGTGCACTTCTGATGCTTTCTTATCCTATACTGCCATTCCCCATACCAGTGTGACCTTTCTTGATGGTAACCAAACCACTGCTACACACAAAGGCACAGTGAGATTGGCACCTAATTTGATTATGTCTGTTGTGTTATAATACCATATTTCAAATATAATTAACTTTCACTTAGTAAATTAATGCATAACAGTTCATTATCTGTAAGATTTACTCCTAATTCTTATGTATTCAGGATCTTATGACCAAGAAGAAGATTGGATTAGCTAGACAACACCATGGCCTTTACTACCTAACTCCAAATGATCATCATCTCAGCTCATGTTCCACCCATCATAGTCACCTAGATCCTACCAATAAAGTCAAGACTGCTATGCTTTCAAGTAGGACATATGCTTATACTTGGCATCTTAGGTTAGGGCATATGTCCAATAAAGTTGTTCAATATGTAAAGCTCATAGAGCCTTCTATTCATTAGTTTAAACTTCGTCAGTGCACTGTATGTCATCTTGCTAAGTAAAGAAAATTATCCTTTTCCTTTGAGTGATTATCAATATTGATATATAGGGACCTTACAAAAGGGATATTGTTTATAATGAGCATTATTTGTTAACCATAGTTGATGACTTTACAAGGTACACCTGAGTTTTCCTGTTTAAAACTAAATGTCAAGCAAGTACAATGGTGCAACAGTTTTGTACCTTTCTCAACACACAATTTGAAAAGCAAGTTAAATTCATAAGGTCTGACAACGGTCAGGAATTCAATTTAAAAGGCTTTTATAGTAATCATGGAATCACTCACCAAACCTCCTGTGTGCACACACCAGAACAAAATGGTATAGTGGAAAGGAAACACCAACACATCATTAATGTGGTTAAGGCCCTAAAACTTCAATTAAACATACCTCTGTCCTAACTGGGGTTTTTGTTTAACATGATGTGACCCTAATCAACCTTACTCCTTCTCTTAAAATACAACATCAGTTCCGCTTTCATAGATTACTCCTCAAACCACCTGCATATTCTAACCTCAAAGTCTTTGGTGTCTGGCATTTTCCAGTACACCTACTGCGCACAGGACCAAGTTTGATGACAAAAACCAACCATGTGTTTCCTGAGATATCCACCTAATGTTAAAGGGTGCCTGCTTCTTAATCTTCACACCAAACTCATCATCATTTCTAGAAATGTCATATTCCATGAGGACATCTTTCCTTTTACCCTAAAATCTGCCACTCTCCCCAAACCAAATCTCTTATCCATGCTCTTTACCAACCTGTCAAACTCACATGCCCTTTAACCTTCAACACTTATCCCATGATCAACCATACCACTAGTCCCTAGGCCACCCTTCTTCAACACCTCTTTTTCCTTCTCCTCCTGCTTCACCCCCACAACACCCAGCCTCACCTCATATCCCTCATTCACTATCCCCACCACCCAACCAACTCAGCACACCACCCACACCACCTAGACACTCATCCAGACCTAATTACAACCCAAATACCATAAAGACTATGGATGTAACCATGCCTTCCTCTCTACCAAATACCCCATTCAAGAGTATATCATATATGATTTGTTTGCTCCTATCTATAAACGATTTTCTTTGAGTGTGAATGATACAGATGAACCATTGACCTACTAGCAATCTGTTAAATGCAAAATGAAGGGATGTCATGGCTGCTGAGATTGATGCCTTACAGAAAAGTCACACTTGGGACTTTCTCTCCTTTTGTACAAGTAAAAAAGCTATAGGGCGTCAATGGGTGTACCGAATCAAATAATTACCAGATGGAAATGTTGAAAGATACAAGGCTTGTTTGATAGCTAAGGGGTACAAACAACTATTATGGGTGGATTACAATGACACATATACCCCAGTTACTAAACTTACCTCAGTCAGAGTACTCTTGGCAGCAGCAGCACCAGCAAATTAGCATATTGAGCAACTAGACATCAACATTTCCTACTTACATGAGGATCTTTCTGAAGATGTGTACATCTAAGTGCCACCGGGGTACACTACATATCTACCTAATGTAGTATGCAAGATCAGTAAATCCCTCTACGGTTGAAGCAAGCCGGACGTCAATGGAATGCAAGATTCACATCCTACTTGCTTCAACTCGGCTTTCATCAGTTCAAAAGTGATTACAACCTTTTCACAAGGGGAGCTCAAGGAACGTTCGTGGATCTATTGGTCCACGTGGACGACATTATACTTACAGGCCCATATTCTACCATTATTGAGTGAAATAAAACAAGTCTAGACACTGAATTTAAAATCAAAGATTTGGGCATGCTTCACTATTTTCTTGGGGTTGAAATTGCAAGGAGTTCGAAGGGAATTATCTTATCACATCACAAATACACCATGGATCTGATGTCAGAGTTCAGACTTCTTGCCTGCAAACCCGCTTCCTCGCCTATGGTCACCAGCACCAAACTGGTGAAAGACGACTCTCCGTTATTGCCGGACAACACCCAATATCAAAGCTTGGTAAGAAAGCTCATCTATTTGACTTTCACTCAACCGGACATCAGCCTTGCGGTCCAACAACTCTATCAATTTCTTGATTGTCCGACCGTTAACCATCAGCAGGCTGCCCTCACGTTTTGCATTTCCAAAAGGACTCTCTTGGACATGGTTTTCAATATCCGGCTGGATTTGACATCAAGCTCATTGCTTTCACCGATTCCATTCAACGGGCTCCGTTCTCTTTACATGCCTATTCAGATTCCGATTGGTCGGGCTGCGTTGATACTCGCCGATCCATCACCGACTGGTGCATCTTCTTAGGCCACTCACTTATCTCGTGGAAGGCGAAGAAGCAGTCAACCATCTCTTAGAGTTCCGCGGAAGCGGAATACTGAGCTCTCGCCGCCACCTCTTGCGAATTACAATGGTTGGTATACCTGCTTCGTGACCTTGGTATCCAACCCACATTAATTATTCCCCTCTATTGTCACAACCAAAGGGCATGCTACATTGTCAAAAACCCTATTTTCCGCGAATAGACAAAACACATTGAACTTGATTGTCACTTTATTCGGGACAAATTTCAAGCTGGCCTTCTCGTTCCCACATATGTTAATACCGAACATCAGTTGACCGACATTTTCACTAAACCGCCTGACGCCCCACGATTCACCCGACTTTCTACTCAACTTGGGGTTCATTATATTTACTCACCGTCCAGCTTGTGGGGGCGGGGTGATAAAGCTATAACTACAAGTCAACAAGGTGAACCAGTTGCAAGTCAGAATCCAGCAGAAGAAAGCTCAAATTGGGGAAGAAGAAAACCAATCGGAATATTCCTAGAATATTCTCTAGACATTAGAATATTCTTAGAATATACCTTGGCTGACTGGAATATTCTCAGAATATTCCTCCGTCGACTAGAATGAAGAGTGAGGATGAATGAAGTGTATATATATACCCAATTTGCAGATGCACATTGTATTCTTTTTGTACAAAATAAATGGAGAGAAGTCCGTTTCCATTATGTTGACATTCTTTAAGCTTTTCCGCATCAATAGCTTCAAGAAACTAAACATATCTCAATGCATGATAGTAGTTCTTCTAGGGTCAAGAACTTCATAGAAACACGGGTTACAACGGTTGTGTCATAACATTGACACAAAGCGGATTTTATACCATCGATCGTTGTGAATGGTTTGCGAGTAGTGAAAGTGCCACATCAATAACTTCAAGTAACTAAACATATTTCAATGCATGATAATAGTTCTTATAGGGTCAAGAACTTCATAGAAACACGCGCCACAACGGTTGTGTCACAACATTGACACAACATGAATTTATACCATCGATCATTGTGAATGATTTGCGAGTAGTGAAAAAGCCACAACAAAATGATCACTACAACAAAGTACCACATCACATTTTTACACCATTGATTATATATGATGTGGGATATATGGATTCCCATATATATCAATAGTGTAAAAATGTGTTGTGGTACTTTGTTGTTGCTGTAACTGAAGAAAAGACGAACGTAGCTCGATTCATCAAGAACACAAAAACAGAATTTGTAATAAAGAAAGCGGGAAAATTGAAATGAAGAAGAATACTGAATACATTCAATAATTGTTTCAATTGGTGATTACATTGTTCAATTCTCTGCTATATGTAGAGTTCTCAACTATGACTAACCGTTATTAGATTTTAGAATCAATTATAACCGCCTAAATACTTCCAACCAAATTTCTACCCAAGTGTTCCACCTTATGCCTCTAAGAACCTTCTACTTGTAACTTGTGTGTGTGTGTTGTAGCCTTATATCATCAACACCCCCTCAAGATGGACTAGGGGAGCCTTCTACTTGTAACTTGTGTGTGTGTGTGTGTGTTGCATCCTTATAGATGTATGAGGGGGTATATCTTCTCAGAAGAGAATGAAATAAGGGTGCATCCAATGGATTTGTTAATAGATCTGCTAGCTGATTTTGTGTTATGACTGGTAGAAGCTTCACTAGTCCAGATTGGACTTTCTCCCTTGTGATATGGAAATCAAACTCTATGTGCTTTGCCCTCTCATGAAATACAGGATTTTGTGCTATGTATATAGCATTTTGGCTGTCACAGAACATGGAAATGGGCGATTGGATTGAACCCCTAAATCATGTAAAATGTAGACCATCCACTACAGCTCAAAAACCCCTAGTGCCATGGCTCTGTATTCTGCCTCTGCTGAACTTCTAGAGACTGATTCTTGTTTTTTAGACTTCCAAGACACTAAAGCAGACCCTAAGAACATGCAATAACCAGTAATAGACTTTCTAGTTTTATGGCATCCTCTCAGTCTGAATATGTAAATGCAGTTAGGAGTAAGTTGTTATTTGATGGGAAGAAAAGGCCTTGAGCTGGTTCCAACTTAATGTATTTAAGTACCCTGTGCGCAGTATGTAAGTGATTGATAGTTGGAGCATCAAGAAACTGGCTCAACTGGTGTACTGCATAAGATATGTCTGGTCTTGTCACTGTCAGGTATAATAATTTTCCAATGAGACTTCTGTACTGTGTTTTATCTGGGAGGAGGTCAGAGTCACCATGCTGTAGATGTGTCTTAGATGGCATATGTGTATTTACTAGCTTACATCCACTGAAACCAAAGTCTTTCAGGAGATTGAGGGAATATTTTCTTTGACAAACTGATATGCTAGCAGATGATCTGGCCACTTCTAGTCCTAGAAAGTATTTCAGAGGACCAAGATCCTTGATTTGAAACAAATCATATAGATAGGTTTTGAGTTCAGAAATGAGAGACATGTCATTGCTGGCCAATACAATGTCATCTACATAGACTAGAGCAGCTATATATGATTGGCCTTTTGATTTTGTGAAAATTCAATAATCATGCTTGAACTGAGTGTAACCAAGACTGATTAGTGCAGATGTCAGTTTGGCATTCCATTGCCTACTGGCTTGTTTTAGGCTATATAAGGATTTAGTCAGCTTGCACACCTGTCCTTTTTGTGTTTGAAAACTAGGAGGATGGACTATATACACTTCTTCAGTGAGGTCACCATGGAGAAAAGCATTGTTTACATCCAACTGATGTAGGAACATGTTTTTAGCAGCAGCAACAGCAACAGCAAGTAAAAGCCCGAAAGTATTCATCTTGGCCACACGTGAAAAAAGTTTCTTCGTAGTCAATGCCATAGGTTTGTGTGTAACCTATAGAAACTAACCTTGCTTTATATCTTTCTATGGAACCATCTGGATTATGCTTGATCTTATACACCCATTTGCAGCCTATAGGCTTCTTTCCTAAGGGTAAGTTTACTACTTCCCATGTTTTTGTCTTGACAAGTTGATGACGGTCAAATTATACCCGTAAAAGTCATCAACGTTGACCTTAAATCGAGATTAATAATGTATAAATGGGATAAATGTCGATCACAACAAGACCGATTTATTGTGCGATAAATGCTAATTTTGCAGATCACAACAAATCGAGAGGATTAATGTCATTCAATCAATGGTCTCAAGATAATAGAGGAAGAAAATCGGAGCATTAAATGAAAGATTAATCAGATCAACATGAAGCGTGCAGTGGGGAGCAAGACAGACGAAGAAAATATTTAAAATATGCCAAAAATAGGTTCGGTCGACCGAGCCTATAGCTTCGGTCGACCGAGTGTGTCACCTCGGTCACTTATCGGATTTTTTCGTATTTACCTTCTAGATCCTTCATAAGTCGGCAGAAACTCATATATAAGCAGCAGCTACGAGAAATTGTAAATCATCCCTTCATTCTTTCTTCAATCTTACAATTCATAATACAACTTTGATACAATGTAGAATAATTTGAGGGTTTCCAGCAATTTAAGGGCTGCAATATGTAAGCCTTTATTTTCTATTTCTTTCTTTTAAGTAATTAGTCCCTCCCATTATGCTTTATCGTTTGAATTAGTTAATCATAGCTAGATGATGTAGATCTAGGCTATGACGTTAGGGATGTGGCGACTCCTTGTCTATGGGGATCCCATAACCTACGTCATACACTTAGTATTTATTCATGAATCTACTTGATTTAATTAATGCGTATCTATCTTAGTTTATATGAATACTGTGCGAATTACTGTTTAATCTGTTCTGTATGATGAAACGCTGAGAGATATATTCTAAGATGTAATCTGGGGACGAAATCGATTCGGGTGACCGAATAAGTTCATTCGGTCGACCGAGCCTATTCACTCGGTCGACCGAGCCCCTGTCATCTGTTAATTACGCCACGTCTTTATGGTTAGGTTAACCTAGTTGAATTTATTATCTCAGTTGGTATGGCTATGGCTACGTTACTCGCTTAGTTTAATTAAAACGTGTAAAAAGGAAATACCAATATAAAACTCTTAAGTAGGCTTATGAATTGCTCTTCACGGACGTTCAGCAATATCTAGGTAGGTTTATATTCGGGAATTGCATGCACCTGCTTATACGTACGTCGTAGATTAGCATGAGACTATGACTTGGTAATTGCTAGTTGGACGAGAGTTTGAGTGATCGTTTAGGAAGTACGCCTAACCATAGGAATGTTGCCTAGACGAGGTGTACGGTTAATATCGGCATCCTTGGAGTCGTAAGCGTGTGAGTTATATGAGATGGAGGCACTTAAAAGGCGAAGTCACGTAACAATATCACAGTGATCTAGCAAACTAACCGGTGCTAAGTCAAGTTAAAGAGGATGACTCCCGTAGCCAATCTAAGATAGATACAAACGGATTGACAGTTAATAAGTTCAATTTATTATATAAATTATCTAGGTCCAAACGATAAAGACTATAATTGGGGAGGTTAATTACGTTGTGTCGAGTCGTGTCTTTACCTTTCTTGTCTTATGTTGGTCGTTGACCGCCTCTATGTCCTTGACATGTTTAATTAATTGTTTGTATATAAGATGATCCACAATTGGTTCCCTGTGGGATCGACCTTGATTCACTATAGCTATACTACGATGGGCCTAGTCCTCTTGCTAGTATTGGTTTATGGTGGTCAAGTATTTTATTACCTGATCTACGTCATCACAAGTGCATCTATTTCCTTCTGCATAGCTTCTTGCCACTCTCTGTGGATGACAACTTGATTATAGGTTGTTGGCTCTTTGGCTTTATCAACATTCATCACAAAAGATCTGTAGGAATCACAAAGATTAGTATATTGAATAGCAGATTCCAAAGGATATGGAGTGGTATGAGAAACTTGATTACATACATAATCCTGCAATCTGGCTGGTTGTCAAATTTGTCTAGAAGTTCTTCTGGTGTTAGTATGTGTTGTGTGTAAATGTGATGATGAAATATTAGATGCATTGTCAGTAGTGAATAGACTGTCAGCTGAATCATTAGGTGTATCACTTTCTGTTGAAGTAACAGTGGTTGAACTGGTGGTAGGAAAATCCGGTGAACGATATGCAAAGGATGGAACAAGAAGAGATACATTGTTGAATTTTTTATGCTGTTGTGCATACTAATTCATGAAAAACAACATTTCTGGAAACAAAAACTTTCTGTGTTTGGATATCCGGGAGGGTATATCCTTTTTTGTTTGCTGGTTGGCCCAAGTAAACACATTTCCTAGCCCTTGCATCAAATTTTGATCTGCCATGAGGTAAAGGATGCAAAGGTTAAACAACCAAAGACTTTGAGATGAGAGATTTCAGGTTCTTTGTTATATAGGACCTGATATGGATATCTTTCTTTAAGTACAAGTGTAGCACGACAATTAATAATGAACTGCATGGAGAACACAATACCCCCAAAAAATCAATGGTAAACTAGCCTGAAACTTTAAGGCTCTTGCCACATTTAGTATATGTTGATGTTTCCTCTCTACAATCCCATTTTGTTGGGGTGTATCTGCACAACTTGTTTGATGCAAGATGCCTTTTTCACTATAAAATTATGTGTAAGAAAACTCTTGTCCATTGTCAGATTTAATGATCTTAATGGACTTGCCAAACTGATTTTAAAAAAAAATTATAGAAGGCGGAAATAATAGGTCTGACTTCTGCCTTTGAATGAAGCAAGAAAATCCAAGTGTACCTACTATTAACATCAACAATAGTAAGGAAATAAGATTGACCATGGATGGTTTGCTGTCTTAAAGGACCTGAAATATCCATGTGTATTAAATCAAACACAGAAGGAGCAACAGAATCACTCAAAACAAAAGGAAGCCTTTTTTGTTTAGCTAAAGGACAGACATAACAAATAGATTTCTTAGGTAATTGAATGTCATTACATGAAGTATGTAGCAACTGTAATCTATTATCAGATAAATGGCCTAATCTATAGTGCCAAAGCAATTCTGCATCTATCTTATCAATATGAACTTGAGAGGTACAAGCAACTAATCTATCTATGAACACTTTCTGAGCATGTAAAATGTATAGACCCTTGCTCTTTTTAGCTGATCCAATCATCTCCACTGAACTTGTCCAGTATAACACAAGTCTCATTAGTAAACAAAACCTGTAGTTGAGGATTGTTAGTCAGTTATTTAAGGAAATCAGATTATAATGAAACTTAGGAACACACAGGACTGCGGATAGGATTAAGTGATCATTAATTCTCACTTTTCCTACAAAAGTAACAGGTACTGGCTCAACATTTGAAAGAGAAACAGTGACACAACAAACCCTATCTTTTGAAATGAACAATCTATGATAAAAAAAATGATGTGGCCTGTGGCACCTGAGTGTACAATCCAATGTGATCTATTACCAGAACACATACCCTGAACCTCATTAGTATCTGTCTGGAAATTAGTTGAGAGAGCTGTGACTTGGTTGACTGCAGGATTACCAAGATCTGTGGCTCTATTTGCCTCAAACATCTTCATCAACTGTGTGACCTGATTTTGCAACTGAACCAACTGGCTTTGTGTGGCATCTTGTTCTGTTGCAGCACATAGTGTTGTTTCTGGGCCATCCCATTCTGATCCACTTGTGGAGTCTTGTTGCAGCAGATAGTGTTGGTTCACAGTGAGGAACATGCTTCAAGATTGCAATCTCATCCCATTTAGCTTTCAATTTTGTGAAATATGATGTTACAGACTGTTGGATGTAATATTGCCGTATGCATCATAGATCCACCCGATTACGCAGCGGAAAGTATAAGATCTAGATCTAGTCAACCAAAATACATAAAGTAATAGATCTAAACCTACGAAGGGGTTTAGTTTACCAACCTTTTTATGGTGCAATTACTCCAAGAACAAAGGTCAATCTAAGATCCAAGCTAGATGAGAAACCACAGTCTTCCAACGTGTGTCTCCAAGCAACACCAGGTGGATGGTGTTTCAAGCCGCCGGACCTCCTCGATATGCTACCTTAGAAAACCCGAAGTTTTCTAAAACTCGAACCCTAGTACTTTTGGCCAAAAAATCTAAGCCAAAATACTACCCAATATTTCGAAATTATGTGATCTAATTTGGCTTGGAAGAACTCTCTTTATATATGAGAGTAATCATTGTCCTTCATGGATTAATTAATTAATACAAAATCAATCATATTAATCATTTTCCTTAAAAAGATAAATCCAGAATATTCCTAAATTAATTAGGATATACAACATATTTTCTTTTCCTTAAATTATTTAACAAATAAATAATTTAATCACATGTCTTATTATTTATCAAGAAAACTAATTTCCCAATAAATAATTACATAATAATTTCGGCCACCTTAATAAAATATTAGGTCACACGAAATTTTTATCACTTTGGGCCGAGTCCACGAAAAATTTCTTTTCCATGTATTTAATTATTTAGTCCAATTAAACAATTAATCCACATATCAATTAAATAGTCCAATCCAACTATTTAATTATAATTGAGGTGAAACGATGAGAAATCGTATATGCTATATTAGGAGCCATGTCGGGGACCATGGACCCATATTCAGTAGCTACAATAAATTAAATAAAATTATCCGTCAGACCGAACAATTATATTCAATCTATTAATTTCGGGATTACACTACCATAAAGCCGAAACTGAACTCTGCCGAATATAGATAACTTATACTCAACTATGAGTTGATAAGCGTCCACTAATATAATCATTACATACGGATAAATCCTCCATAGACTATTCGTTTCGATTCGGGATATCTCCGTAAACCCTTCTCGAAACATCTTATCTTATTTACCATCAACCCCCTAGTGATCAATTAGTTCATAACTAATATAATATCAACTGGCGCCATCGATCAGTTTCTAGGATTAACAAATAAGGGAACTGTCTGTCTACTTCCCGAGGGAAGGAATGGATTCCATATCTGTTATAGCACATACTACTCACTCATTCCAGAATAGAGCCAACGAGAAGTGTTGGACCACATACTACGAAGTGATCCTTACTAACACATCAAACTCTACCCTAGTCTAAGCAGTTGTCTGTGATCACGTCATGATTGAGATTAATCCATATATGATCATCTTGTGATTTGATAAGACTTCTCGAACACGGAATTATATCGAGAACTCAAATCAAATCGGTCCAGCCCTATATGATTATCATCATATATAAATGCCCCACTAGGTACCCTATTACCGACAGTCCAGATAAGACTGTCACACCTAAATTTTTCTGGGCGCATTATTAGCAAATTAATCTTGAGACCTACACTCAGATTAATAAACGCTGCGGACTAAGTTAATTTTAAGTACATCTCACTAACTCAATCCTCTTGTGTATAACCATACACTGAGTTATGTGATTACATAAATGAGGTACTTAGGGTTTTCAGTAGTGTCTTAATTATAAGCAGACATGCATATAATAAGATGAATTATTAATTATGTCATAAAAACAATTAGATAATTGTCTTTCGGGCACTACACCTAACACAGACATGGAACCTTGTTTGATCAGGTTCACTTCTTCAACCAAATCTAATACTCTAAAATAGTCAACATTGGAGAACCTATTCTCTAATTCCAGCCACATTTCTCTTGCATTCTTGAGCCACATTACACTTTGTGCTATATCCGGTATTACAGATTTTATGATCCATGTAAGAACTGTGGTATTACACTGACTCCATATTCTATACAGAGGATCATTCAAATCAGGTTTCTGAATCGTACCATCAATGAAACCTAATTTATTCTTAGTTTCTAACATCATATTCATCGATCTTGCCCAAGAATGATAGTTTGTGGCATCAGGAGGAGGTGAAACCAAAGGAATTGCAGGATTTTCACTAAGATGCAAATAAAATTGACTGGAAGTACTCACCACAAGTCCAGTTCCTTCAACGCTTGCACCAGAATTAGCAGCCATTGAATAATTTCCAAGAACAGAAACAAACAGCAGGAAATCAAAGAAGAGTAAACCGCAGAAACTTGAAGAAAACCAGAATCAGAAACACTCTCAAGGCTCTGACTGTATCAAGATCGATTCTCTCAAGAATCAAAACGACATTACGCAGCTTCTAAGCTCTGATACCATGAAGAAAAGAGGAACGTAGCTCAATTCATCAAGAACACAAAAACAGAATTTGAAATAAAGAAAGCGGGAAAACTGAAATGAAGAAGAATACTGATTATATACATTCAATAATTGTTTCAATTGGTGATTACATTGTTCAATTCTCAGCTATATATAGAGTTCTCAACTATGACTAACCGCTATTAGCTTCTACAATCAGTTATAACCGTCTAACTACTTCCAACCAACTTTCTACACAAGTTTTCGACCTTATGCCTCTAAGAACCTTCTACGTGTAACTTGTGTGTGTGTGCTACAGCCTTGTAACTTGTGTGTGTGTGCTGCAGCCTTATATCATCAACAGTAACGCCCCCAGTCCCATACCTCGGGGCTTGTAGCTCTAAACGAGTCATTAATGATCCGATCAACTGTTTAGACCGTCGTCCTCACTTGGTCTAAAAAGGCTAATCCGAGTTGACAAGACATTTATATCTCACTCTTATAAGGTGATAATATGCATCCTACATAGCTAATGTGGGATATCACAGTTGCACAAACATTTCTGAAGATTTATTCATGGATTAATGTGTTAAAGAAAACATTGTTCTAGTACATACCCCGGCCCGTAAGAATTTCCACTCCCTCCCACTAGACCTGACTTGAAAAGTATTAATTTATAATAAATTCAGGTTGGTTACCTACTAATTTTCTGAATCAGCAATCACTAAAATATGTGGTTTTCTTTGGTGTTGGATATAAATTTTTGTATAAACAAGGACGGAACCAGGATTTTTTTTTCGGGTGGGTTAGAATCAAAATTTTCGTGACATTATACTATAGCGCAATTTTTTTCAAAGTCTATGATTCAAGAGAAAAATCATTTGAGTCCCTTAAACGGGCACACCCAAAATACATTTATTTTATACAAGCGATAACGGTACATTAAAAAATGTCAACATGGCTAGATACTAAATATCCTACATCATTTCAGTTGCATTCTACTAGGCTTATGAACTATCATTCCCAAAGCCTTATCCATAATCTCAAAAGCCAATTATCATTATTATCCCCAACCGGCAGCAACCTCTCTGCAAACACAAAAATAACACAGTCAACACACCTTTATTATAAACCTCACTCTAACGGTCAACATCCCACAAACCCACAATCCAAAACCAATCACATTCACACAAACCCACAATCCATATAGCAACCCGTTTATTTTTTACTAACTAAAAGGATTAAAGAAAGTTCATATGTACCTGGGAAGTGGCCAAGTGGGAAACAACAATAGTTGCTGCAGAAAAGACAATGAATTGGATGAATTCTTTTAGAATTAGCACCGGTTCATAGTCTAATTAAATCATATTAGAATGTTTTTTGTCAAGAAGATGAAGAAGATTCAAGATTGGTTTTGCCCCAAGTGGAATTGGCCAATTGGCGAATTGCTCTGTTGCATCTGTCCGTAGTCCGTTCTGGTTCCTTTACTTTTCCTAATCGTTTCACTTTCTTTTTTTCTTTTTCTTTTTTTAATTTTAGATTCAATAATGTACGTAGTATTCAACTTTTCCTTCTTTGAATAATGTATTAAACGGTAAGAGGAAGCGGAGAAATTAAGAAGGAAAAAAATATATAGGGTGGGCTGGGTTTAATTATGGGCTGCATATTATAAATAAAAAAAAAATTGCTGGGTGGGCTTAGCCCCCCCCCAGCCCATATACCAGTTCCGTCCCTGTGTATAAACATGTCAAGAAAAAAAAATTGTATAAACAATTGTAGTCCTGTAGGAGGGTTAGAGAAGTGAGCACTGTGTACTAAATATGGAAAGTCCCGCCTACCTTTATGATCGTCAATGGGTGTAAAACTTTGATGCACACATGACTTGTTTCCAAACCACAATTACCAACTAATTAAGGATATAATCCAATACGTCTAACCGAACATTATTAATTTGCTATATACTTAGACTTAAATAATAATATACGTAAAATGCACATGCATGATAGAGTATTATTATTTTTTTTGGACGGGAGAATGAGAAGTAGATTTATATTAAATATTACTACCTCCGTCCCAAAATTTAAATCCATTTGGAGTTTTTACACATATTAAGAAAGTTAGTTAAATTTGTTATTTGTCATTAATTTTAAAAGACACTAAAATGACATTTCATTGGTATTAATGCAAAGTAGTAAAAAGTAGTTGAGTAGTATATAATAAATGTGGGGTAGAAGGAGAAAAATGTAATAAATGCTTTATTGATTTTCTAAATGAACTTACATTTTGAGACAAAACTAAAAATGTAAATGAACTTATATTTTGGGACGGAGATAGTATATTGGAGGAGGGACGTGAATACACGGGTAATGATAGGTTTACTCCCTCAAGTCTACGCCATGTTTACACCCTTGACAATTTTGTGGTTGTGATTGTTTTAAGTTTTTTCTAAAAAATTTGCAAATAAAAATATGTGGTGAGATATGATGGTGTGAAAATTATGTACACTTAAGGAAGTAAACCTATCACTCCCCTGAATACAAACGCTAGTTGATGCCAAGAAGTGTAATTAATGATCCACGTTACTAGGTCAAGTTTAATCTCACATGATAGTTTATTACTTTTGTGTCGCATGTCAACCTCGATCTGATTATTTGTCATAATGAGTACGTTTTGGATAATAAGCTCAGGGTCGTCTATGTGTAATTGAAGTTAAGATCAATGTTAGTCTGTTGCAAGCTATGTGCCGTGATAAGGTGGATGGACACAAACGACGATGTTTTGCCTTATCACAAAACCAGCTGTGTTGTGTATTCTCAAAGAAACAAAAAATTATAATCTCTAAGACTGTTTTTAACTAAATATGTGTGTTAATTTGAGTCTTACTAACTTTTTTTTTAGGTTATTTTGTCTTTTAACTAACATATCCAAAAATAACAAAAACATTGAGGGTGCCCTCCTACTAAGTTGCCCAATTTCTAATCACTTTCTAGTTGATTAATAAGTCCTAATTCTTTTTTATTTTCTTTTGTCAAATAAGTCCTAATTATTAGGCAGGACTTTGTCATTACTCATATATATATATATATATTCACTTGAAGTCTAGGTCTCAAATAATAAAGGTAGTACATAAATGTGTGTATATATATTTGCATGACCTATTAGTTTTTTAAGGACAGGAAAAAAAAAACCTAAATGGAAAGCATTATGAAACGTCATTTTTCTTCATTGCCATCAAATTCATCAGTCTTCTTCTTCATTGGTTTTCTGTTATTCTTCATCAATGTTGCGGAGGCACTTATAAAGCTACCGGAAAATGAAACGATACCGGCCGTATTTGCGTTCGGGGACTCCATTGTCGATCAGGGCAACAACAACAAGCTTTCGACGTTTGTTAAATGTAATTTTTTACCTTATGGAAAAGACTTGACTGACGGGGCGGTGGGGGCAGCAACCGGGAGATTTAGCAACGGTAGAACACCACCGGACATAATGGGTAAGCTACCGGAGAAATTAAACATTTGTCTTAGATTTTGTAACTTTATTAGATTAACTAGTGTAGTAGGCTAGTAGCTAGATAAAGCTAGTGCATATTACCACTTACGGATCCATAAAAATTTCTCAGTGAATACACTAAAATAAATCTGATGATCGAGTACGAATATTAACCATGCTTTTATATTTTTTTACTAACAAAAGTAAATCATATTTCGGATATCTTGGAGACACTGGCCCATCCATATACACTTGGGTTCACGCATCCAGTGACGGACGCAGGATCTCGGATAAGAGAGAGCAATAAATATTTTAAAGAGCTAGAAAAATAAAAAATCAAGAGGGAGAGGGGCAAACAACATGTATACAACATACATTAGTAGACTTTTTTCGGATTGAAGGAAGGGGGGCAGTTACCCCTTCAGCTGTATGTAGGTTCGCCACTGCACGTCCCCCCTCCCCCTGGAAATGTAGTAGTCTTGGTGGTGGGTGAGGAAAATGAAATGCAATTCAAGTATGAAATATGAAGGTTATACGGGAACTGATACTACCGCAAGCACAACGTGTCGGTCACAAATAGTTACTACCTGCGCCCCAAAATATATATAAATCGTTTTGGATCTTTTCACACAGATTAAGAAAATGATTAAATGACATAAATTTTAAGTAAAATAACTAAAATATCCTTTGACTATTATTAATGATATTGTTATAAAGTATTGAAAAATAGTTAGATTGTTTTTTTTGAGAAAAAAATGTAGTTAAATTGTTATATTTTGGGACGGAGGTAGTACATAACTTTGATCATGGTCGATCTATAGCTAAGTCTTATGTCATATCAAGAATGTAAAAGTGTATTATGAACGTTACCCAATTTGATATATGCTAGGGATCGAAACCTGAGTTATAACTTATAAGGCTTAATCACAATAACGTAAAATAACAACTGACGAAAAAATATGATTGTGACAAGACACAAAGAAAATTACGTGGTTCGGTCGAACTATAATCTACATCAATAAAAGAAAACAAGAAGATTATAAAATAAAAAATGAATTCTACAGAAGTCCAAAAGACACTAACCCAAACATTAAGTTATGAGCAATTACTTTTTATTAAAGTGATACATATCACCATATAATACAAAATGCTTAAAGCTTTATTTATAAAATGAACTGTTTCTCAAAAAAATTATTACCTTCATCTATATTACAAGTAATCCTAGCTTTATACACACAGGTTAATAAACTTAAAAAATAATCAAACTTTGATAGTTTTGGACTAAAATGTCTTTAGGTTAATTAGAATAATATAAAGTTTTAGAATAAGGAATAAGAGTAAAATAAGGAGAAAGAAAACATTAATTATTGTATTGAAATATGAGAATGACTTATATTGTTATAAAAAATTCTATGATGACTTATAATATGAGACGAAGATATGAACAAAAATGTCAAAAAATATCAATGAGCCATCCCCCCATTGAATTGAAATTGAACAAAGTATATTAAATAATTAAGTGAAATTTGAAGTTATAATATGTTTGATAATTTTATTCATTTAGAAACTGAAATATGCTTAATCTTACAAGTTACAATTTTATCATTACGATCTTTCATATAGTAGGAAAACATACGATCCATACGAACCATACCCTGTTTCACAAAAGAATTAGCGAGGTTTTGTATGCCATCTCCTATCTCGACCTCAGACAACAGTTAAATTTCTTCAACCGGGCATCAACGTACGTTCATATAACTGTTTCATGATTCTCGCCATTATGACTGCTTTCATAACGGCTCCCAATCATGGACCACGTCTTCATGAATAGCACAATCAACTCCCACACGCGCGAGAGAGGCTTATAAAGAGCTGGCATCACCCTCAAATTCAGAACTACGTTTTAGCTTGATTCCAAAATCTCAGAGTAAGTAGACAATCAATCACATTGGCCCAACTAATAATCATCAACAAATGAACTAAGTTAGTAGTTGAGTTATCCTCGGTAAGCCCAATAACTACCTGATTCACGATCCGATTTCATATCTGAACATGCTCAAGTGTTTAAACTTGTAAATCAATAGTTTTATTCTGACTACACGCAGCTGAAGAATTGGGCATAAAAGATCTGGTACCCGCTTATTCAGATCCGCATTTGCAAGCTCAAGACCTTTTAACTGGTTTAAGCTTCGCTTCAGGAGGTTCTGGATACGACCCTCAAACTTCTCAAATAGTGGTAAATTTAAATTTGACAACTTCATTCTTAATTTTGATCAAATTATTGTTATGGGATTCTACTTAAATCTATATTTTTTCAGTCTGTAATTTCATTGCCTCAACAATTAGAAATGTTCAAGAAATACATTGACCAGCTCAAGGCCATTGTTGGAGAAGAAAGAGCAAACTTCATATTAGCAAAGAGCTTGTATGTACTTGTATCTGGCAGCAATGATCTTGCCAACACCTATTTTACAATAGGGATTCGCCGTGCCGAGTATGATGTTAATTCTTATGCTGATTTATTGTTGGCCTCTGCTTCCAATTTTGTCAAGGTATGTGTATGTATTGCTTTCATGAATATATGTTGATTGAGTAATGCTACTGCCATAACAGCTCCGACTGAAATACCCTGAACCCCGAATTTAACAAGACCGATTTTGCTTAACATGTACTAAAAAAAACATAAGAGAAAGTTTAACATGTTGCTTATATGATTTCTATATTTTTGGATATTTGAAGGATTTATATGAACTCGGTGCGAGGAGAATCGGGGTATTCAGTGTTCCACCGATCGGTTGTGTCCCGACACAAAGAACACTATCAGGAGGTCCTTTAAGATATTGTGCTGAGAATCAAAATCAAGCTGCACAATGGGTTAATTCTAAACTTTCATTTGAGATGCAATCTCTCACCCAATTCTTGCCCCAATCTAAGATAGTCTACATTGACGTTTATACCCCACTTCTTGATCTCATTCAAAACCCACAAAATTATGGTAATTAAGTACATGCATTATTCTTTGAGTAGTTTTAGTATCAAACAAAATGACCACAATAAAGTGACAACATATTTTTACATCACACCATTGTTTATTGTATATGACAGTGATTGCTATGGTACTTATCTTGATCAATGATAAAAAAATGCGTTGTGTCATTTCGTTGTGATAGTAGCATTTTTGTTTTCTTTTGACGTATATCTCCAATGAGCCTGCAACCGTCACAACGAAATGACACAACTAGTAACAAAAGAAGGATTGCATGAGTGTCTCAAAGAATATCAAATGACAACAACACATAGTGAACATGCTGAGGCATAACATAGCATGTATAGAAAAGTGTAGCAAAGCTCGGTCGCATCACTCTTTGATATGCCCTTGAGATAGCGAACATGCGGGGCTTAACAAAGCGTGTATAGCAAAGTGTAGCAAAGTTCGATCATATCACTCTTTGCTATGCCCTCGAGATGCTTTGAGGTGATTGGCTGAAGGGAAATGTTTGTTCCACAACAGTACACCATTGATCTTTATGGGATCTATATGAATTGATTCGTCCCACGTCATAATCAATGATATGAAAATGTATGATACACTTTGTTGTGGCGCAATTACTACTCTTTGCTAAACTCGTTGTGACATTTTATTGTGGAAGTAACCTTTCTTATCTTCAAGTGCATAGTATGCAACAGTATATGATATAAAGGACAAATGTGGATCCACTTAGAGTAAAGTAGATTTTGATGCATGTTCTCTTGAAGTCCGTTGTGTTTAATATTATTTCATATGTACATGAGTTTCAAATATTTCAGTTTTTGAATTCATATCGTGTATGAAACAATTTTAAACACAAACTATTCAACATTTCTACATATCATAAATACGATTGGATCATAGGGCATATGAATTAAAGGCTTTGCTTGGAATATTATTTGTAACAGGCTTTCAGGTTGTGGATAAAGGCTGTTGTGGCACTACTGGTGAGATTGAATTGGCTGTTTTATGCAACGCGACTTCGTCGATATGTCAAGATGACACAAAGTATTTGTTTTGGGATAGTTATCATCCTACTGAGAGAGGATACAGAATCCTAGTACACGATTTACTCCAAAAGTACATTTCTTGTTTCTTTTAAACTTGGTTAGTGTTGGATTGGTGAAAATTTCGTAAAGTGTATGCAATAGAAGATTTTACAGTTAAATGTACATGTACCTTTGTGTTAAAAATGCAAAATACGTTTTAAATGTATACATACATTTGCTTATTTACTATTTTAAATACAAAATACATGTAAATATATGTGTATATTTACCGATTTTTTTTACACTACAACTGTTGTATGAAAGTTGTACCAAATGACATACTTCACAACATTTCATTTATAACCTCTCACACACGATAAAAGTGTTATTAACACTCTCAATTCAGACAGCAATGACCCAGATAATCAAAAAGATCGAGCCATGGAGAGATAAGGATGAAATTCAAAATATAAATTGAGCTGGAGTATGTGCAGGTGATCGGATTATCTACGGTTACAAATTCAAAAGACAAAATCGGTGGTTACCGCAAATCAAGCACATGATTGAAGTTTGAAATCAGCAAAACTCCACAATACGCCTTGGATTGAGTTGTAATATGCAAGAAGTCTTATCTCTATTAGAATAGGTTTGAAATAAATAAAGTAGTTAAACATTTCCTTGAATAAATAAGGCTTTATCGATTAGATTAAGCCCTATAAAAGGCAATGAACCTTGTACCTTGAATGATTAAAAAGAAAGACTGGATAGAAGAACAACATCTGCTCATTTCATTTGTCTTTCACCATTGTTTTCCGCCTCGTTACTCGTTTTTATCATGGTATCAGAGACCACAACTGCATAAACACAGCACATATCACTTACAAAACAAAAGCATACATACAAAACACACCATCTACGAAAATCACAATTCAAACAATAGCAATCACAAACAGATCAACAAATCAACAAATCACACACTAACAAACCAAATCAGCAGGAAAATGACAACATTATCACTCAATGTCAGCAGCTTCATCACACTCAAACTCACACAAAGCAACTATCCACTATGGAGAGAACAAGCTCTTGCACTAGCAGAAAGCCAAGACCTCACTGGACACCTCACAAGCGATTCAACGGCACCAGAACAACACATCAAAAACACTACTGCAGATGGATCATAAACAACGGCTACAAATCCTGACTACACAAAATGGAAGAAAGATGACAGGCTCCTCAGGGGATGGCTAATTGGTTCACTGTCTGAAGAATCCCTAGGCCTAGTCATAGGCCTAGACACAACAGCAGGTGTCTGGAATGCACTAAAAGATGCATATGCACAAGACTCTCAGGAAAGAGAGTTCAATCTCAAGCAACAACTGACCTATCTCAAGAAGGATGACAAAAAACTCATTTCAGATCACATCAGAGACTTCAAAGGGCTGTGTGGCAGCCTTGCTGCAATTGGCAAGCCAGTTCAGGATTCTGTAAAGGTATACTTCCTTTTAACCAGCTTAGGTCCCAACTATAAGACCTTTACTACTACTACTATGCTTAAACCACCCAGACCCACCTATACATAACTACTGTCTCATCTACAAAACCTAGATCAGATGAGGAATTGGTTCTCCACTAATATGCACACACCATATCACCAACCTGCACCACAAATGGCCTTCTATGGCCAAAATCAGTCCAGGACCTCCTCACAAGGATTCAGGGGACCAGCCACTCAAGACAGCAGGTTTGAATCCTTTGGCAGAGGATTTCAGGCTCAACAGACAAGGCATAACTCCACATCTGGACAGACACAAAGGAAACCACCACCACCTGGACAAAGGAGAATGACCAATGCAGAAAGGGAAATGTACAAAAATGAGAAGTGTCAGTACTGTGGTGTCATGGGACACATAGCCAAGATCTGCCGGTGGGTGTTACAAAAGGATCAACAGAGCAATGAATTACCACATGCATTAGCAGCTCTCACCCTCGAGGCCTCGATAATTCCATTGCAGACACAGAATGGACTGTGGACACAGGGGCCTCACACCACATGACTGGTAAGTCAGGTTTGTTGCACAATATACATAAACCAATAGGATCAGATGTTATTATTATTGGAAATGGCTCAACACTACCTGTTACAGGCACTGGACAAGCTAATTTAAAACAAGCACACACTGCAATTCCATTAAAAAATATATTACTTGTTCCCCAACTAACTAAAAACCTGCTCTCTGTTAGTCAACTCACCACTGATGCATCTGTCACATGTGAATTCACTAATAATGATGTGTTTGTTAAGGAGCAAGCAACATGGCAGATCCTGACCACAGGGAAAAGAAGGGGTGATTTATATGTCATGCAGAACACCCCTGAAGCACATTTTTCCAACAGATTCAGGGCAGGAACCAGTGAACTGTGGCACCAAAGATTAGGACACTCTCAATGGCCACTGTTCAACACTTGAAGGCTAAAGGATTTATTGATGTACTAGGGCAAATAAAGACATATCACATTTGTGAAAGCTATCAACTAGGAAAACTTAGCAAGTTACCTTCTTTTGATTCTGAACATACTACTTCATTCCCTTTTGAAATAATACACTGTGATTTATGGGGCCCAGCACCCATTAAATCTATTGGCTCTTACTCTTATTATGCTTGTTTTGTTGATGACTACACAAAATTCACTTGGTTTGTTCCTCTGTCACTTAAATCTGATTTTTACAATGCTTATTTTACCTTTGAACAGTATGTGGAAAGGCAATTTGACAGGGATATAAAAATATTCCACTCAGATTGTGGAATAGAGATTGTGAATAATAGGCTCACTACACATTTTCAACAAACTGGCATCATACATCAATTGTCTTGTCCACACACACCTCAACAAACTGGTATGGTAGAAAGGAGACATAGGACAATTAGGGAACTAGGCATGACCATGCTCTTCCACAGTAGCCTACCCCTGTATCTCTGGACAGAGGCATTTGCCACTGCAGTTTATATCATGAACAGAATTCCTACTTCCTCACTTGATAATGACACACCATACAACAAGCTTTATCACAGGGACCCCAATTATACCACACTTAGGGTGTTTGGGACTAGATGCTACCCATACACTTGGGATACTATGGCCAACAAATTTGATCCAAAAACAATACCATGTGTCTTTATAGGGTACAACCTTCAACATAAAGGGTACAAGTGTTATCATCAACCCACTAGAAGAATCCTAGTCTCCAGGCATGTAGTGTTCGATGAGACCCTCTTCCCTTATAAAAACCACCACACACTCCTTCAGCCAGCACCACAATGCACCATTAGTACCTTTGAAGATTGGATCCCATCACAGGCACCACCTGAACACACTCATGTTCCACCACAAGACAATGCTCCAGACACCACGACCATTCCTGACATTCATATCCCTTCACCACCCAGTCTCCACCTCACTGAACCCACTGAGACATCACACACACCACTAATGGACACTACCCTAACCTTAGATACAGACACAAACCCTACCCCACAGTCACCTCACTTAGAACCTCTCTCTGATTTAGATCCTGAAACACCCCCACACACCCCCACATCTAGTGCTTCATCTAAACCAGAAACATCCATCATCCTGGCACCTGCGCCCTCTCATCATATGGAAACCAGGGCACAACATGGCATCATAAAACCAAATCCAAAATATGCCCTGACTGTGTCCTCATTTCCTGACATCCCTAGGGAACCAAGGACTGTGACAGAGGCCCTTAAACACCCTGGTTGGAAGGCAGCAATGTTAGAGAAACTTCAGGCTTTGACTCATAACCAAACCTGGGAACTTGTCCCAAAAAGACCACATATGCACATTATTGGCTCTAAATGGGGTTTTAAGGCTAAACTCAACCCTGATGGTTCCTTGGAAAGACTGAAGGCCAGATTAGTTGCCAAAGGATACAATCAAGTTGATGGAGTAAATTATACTGAAACCTTTTCACCTATTATTAAACCTGGCACAATTAGGCTTGTTCTAGCCACTGCTCTCAGCCACCAATGGACAGTTAGACAACTTGATGTAAAGAATGCCTTTCTTCATGGCATGGTTAGTGAAGAGATATACATGTCTCAACCCCCTGGCATGGCTGATTCTCACATTCCACAACATGTGTGTAAATTGAACAAGGCTCTTTATGGTCTTAAACAGGCTCCTAGAGCCTGGTTTGACAGGTTCAGCTCATATTTACTCACTTATGGATTCTACTGTAGTCTAGCAGATCCATCACTGTTTGTATGCCATTCTAAACTGGGATCTCTATACTTGCTTCTTTATGTAGATGATATGCTACTTACAGGTTCTAATGACCAACTTATATTTTCCTTTATTGAGATTCTCCATCAGGAATTTGCTATGAAAGACTTGGGACAAATTCACCATTTCCTTGGTGTTGAGATATTCTTTGCAGGCACTACAATGCACCTGTCTCAAACACATTATGCACTCACAATCTTGGAGAGGGCACAAATGGTGGACTGCAAACCAGTTACAACCCCTCTGGAACTCAAGCCACAGCCTGATCATACTTCAACTACATTGTCAAATCCAACCTACTATAGGCAACAGATTGGGGCACTTCAGTACTTGACCTTCACTAGGCCTGATCTCAGCTACAGTGTTAACTATGCTTCACAATTTCTACAAGCACCTAATCAAGCTCACCTCAAGTTTGCTCAGAGGATTCTCAGATATGTCAAGGGCACTTTGGCCCTAGGTTTGAAGTTTACAGCAGACTCATCACTCACTCTCTCAGCATACTCTGATGCAGATTGGGATGGATGCCCTATTACTAGACGATCAACAACTGGCTACTGCACATTCTTGGGTGCCAATCTTATCTCATGGTGTGCCAAGAAACAGCAAACCATTTCTAGGTCCAGCACTGAAGCAGAGTATAGAGCCTTAGCCCATACATCAGCAGAATTGGCCTAGTTTCAGTATCTAAGTCAAGATCTACATCTCCCACAGAACCCTCCTACACTCTACTGTGACAATCTCAGTGCACTCCATCTCACTATCAATCCAGTGTTTCATGCTCGTTCCAAACACATTGAACTAGACTATCATTTTGTCCGAGAACGTGTGGCCTTGGGTAAACTTGTCACCAAGCATGTTCCAGCTCAGTTTCAAGTGGCCGATCTTTTTACAAAACCCTCTACCCGCTACTCTCTGCAAATATTTCTACACAAACTCTGCCTTCACCCCAGGCATAGTTTGCGGGAGGGGTATTAACACTCTCAATTCAGACAATACAAATTCATACAGCAATGACCCAGATAATCAAAAAGATCGAGCTGGAGAAATAAGGAGTACATGGAGAGATAATGATGAAATTCAAAATATAAATTGAGCTGGAGTATGTGCAGGTGATCGTATTATCTACGGTTACAAATTCAAAAGACAAAATCGGTGGTTACCGCAAATCAAGCACATGATTGAAGTTTGAAATCAGCAAAACTCCACAATATGCCTTGGATTGAGTTGTAATCTGCAAGAAGTCTTATCTCTATTAGAATAGGTTTGAAATAAATAAAGTAGTTAAACATTTCCTTGGATAAATAAGGCTTTATCCGATTAGATTAAGCCCTATAAAAGGCAATGAACCTTGTACCTTGAATGATTAAAAAGAAAGACTGAATAGAAGAACAACATCTGCTCATTTCATTTGTCTTTCACCATTGTTTTCTGCCTCGTTACTCGTTTTTATCAAGTGTATTATGTGAAAGTAAAAATAAAAGGCTCTAATGTGTGTCACTTGATACTATTTTCCTACAACCGTTGCACCATTAAAAAAAATTACTGGTTGGTCAAGAGGATGATGATTCTTCAATGTTCCATATTAAATTTCTTTTGAACAAGATATCTATTGTTTTTTAAAAAAAAAAAGTATATTGTAAACTGATTATTAAGTAACTTTAAGCATGTTAACAAACGTGAGTCGCACAAGTAGCAATTACGTCAAACGAATTTGGATGATTTCAACACCCATAAAATCACAAGTGGGTCCTTGAACCACTCAGTACGCAGCTAGCCGCGGCATGCCAGTTCGCTGCCGCGGCCCGGTTGAAGTATCTGGGAGTCTCAAATCAAATTTTGATCATCCATCTTGAATTTGATTCGACCAAGCACCGGAAACAACGAATTCTAATTAGAAAAGGAAACAACAAGTTTGCATAAATTAAATAACAAGAATCTTAACGCATAAGGGAGTTTAAGTGATTATACCTTCTTCAAAAAAACAAGTTATTATACCAACACAAGAAGTTGAGAATGCAAGGTATAATCCAAGATTTTCGAGTATGATTTCTCCAACACTAGGTGGTGAAAGCCCAAGCAGTCTTCTAGATCCTCCAAGAAGGAGCCACCAAAAGATCATATCTTTCTTTGAATATATTCTAAATGTTTAGGTGAGAGAACCCTTTCCCCAAATTACCCTGTAATTAGCGCCCAACTAATACTTAGAAGATTACGGTTTTCATTAGATGCCACAATCCTTTATACAGGCTTAATTATTACACCAATAGAAGGATATATATCATTTAATTACCTTTATCTTAAATGGAAATTTTCAAGCCCATTATCCAATTTTTTTTTATAGAAAAGCCCATTAAACTTAATCTAAGTAACCTGCCCAATACGAATCTATTTCCTATAAACGTGTCATCCTATGAGTTTTCACACAGATTAAGGAATTGGTTAATGTCTAAAATACCCCGCTGTTAGCGAAGCCTTTCTGATTGATTAATCTGCTTAATAGGCTTGTATTATTCTTCAATCATATGCCATAAATCCTTAAAAAGAATCTAGCATTGTCTTTACAACTTGTATGCACAAGTAATCCGATAAGAACACAAGATTACCTTCAATGATATATATCACTGCATTACCTTGAGTGTCACTACATAAAATTGTCTTGCATATGAATGTGTGGTCAAGTTGTTATACTTGCTCCATGCATCTTGCCATACTTGCTCATACACAGCTTAATATCTTAAAAGCAATTTTGGATTCACTCTAAGCTATTTCAAAACTCTTTAGAAGCTCAATTCAGCTCAATAATCAAGGACAATTAGTAAACCTGTTTTGACAGTACGTGTTACTACATCTAATCTTTCTTGTATCTGGTTTGAATCATTAATCTTGTTGAAGTATATTGAGTAGCTAGATATCTTTAAAATTGATTTGAAGTGTTCCTAATAAGTCAAGTTCAAACATAATTCCACATTTATAACTTGATTATTACACTTGATTTTGGAAAAAGTTTTTTTAAGTGGTGCATAATTTTTTTTGAGAGGTGCAGTTAGGAATTTTAAAAAGGGAATTTCGCATTGACAATCATTCAACCCTATCTGATTTCTGTTTGGCCTGCAAAAGATTCTCAACAGATGAAATCTATGACAATTGTTGAGAATGATTATGAAGAAAATGATGAGATCAAGTTGATGATAGGGTTTGAGGATGATGAAGATTATTAATAAAGATTAGATGAAGAAATTGATTTGATGATGTGAAAGATAATGTTTCAAAAAAAGATACAAAAATTAAGATTAAGAAGTTGATAATCTTGGAATTGAAGGAGAATGCGTGGCGTATAAATTAAATAAATTTAGGGACCCTTTTGAAATATTGAAAGTTAAAGAGTGAATGTAGCATGTAACTGCATGTGGTGTATTGGTATGATTGTCATAAATGTAATTATACTGTGGTGTAACGGTAGAGTATTAAAAAATTGAAAATTTTACTATGATGTCATGGCAGTTTTCATGTCTTCAGTGTGACGATACAATAATAAAGAATTGTGTACCGGTAGAAAAGGGTGGGGGGTGAAAATAAAGGGCGACAATCATAAAAGGACTGGACATTGTTTTCAACTACTTCAAACACACAATATATACATACCATTAATCACCGCAAGTATAGGTTTCAAAGAAGAAAACATACTAACATAGTACATATCATTCCTTCTTAGGAACTCCACCTGCATTTTACATAAGTGCGTGTTCTATATATATTCACATGTCCTATTAGTTTTTGAATCATAGAGAAAACAAAAGTAAATGTATTGCATCAACATGATCACGAAAGGGTCGTCTTCGTTTAGTTCATTGCATTCAATTTCATCAGTCTTCTTCTTGTTCGTTGTTTTTCTTTTATTATGTAATGTTGCTGAGGCAGTTATAAAGCTACCGGAAAACAAAACGATACCCGCGGTATTTGCGTTCGGGGACTCCATTGTAGATCAGGGGAACAACAACAAGCTATCCACCTTCCTTAAATGTGATTTTTTTACCGTATGGGAAAGACTTGACGGACGGAGGGGCTGCAACTGGGAGGTTTAGCAACGGCAGAACACCACCGGACATTATAGGTAAGCAACCTGAAAAATTTATTCCTTTTGTTTTACTGCGTAATAGAATATTTGTCATTTTTTTTCTTCTTCTTCTTTCTAATTAACTTCATTTAGATAAATGTTAAAAGGTAGATAGAGTTTTGTCGTTGTAGTCTTGGTGGTAGGTGTTAAGGCGGCAAAGGAAGATGGAAAATAAAGAGGTGATGTTTGACATAATATACTTTACATCCTTTATTATGATTTTTCTATTATCGATGAATATACATTATGATCGATGGTCTAAAAATATATTGAATTTTAATCGAGAACGTAAATGTTTCTTATGTGTGATCAAATTAACAAACGGGAAGTTTTTAACCCCAATGAAAAAAATCCTAGAACCGTCCTTGGTTGCTGGTCTCAAGGACGTAGCTGTGTATATCTCCGGCAGGGGGCTAAGCCCACCTTGAAATAAATAAATTATACTAACATATCTTATCAAATTAAACATAACACACCGAGATATCTTTACCAGCCCACCCGATCATCTTAACATAATCCACTAGCTCATCTAAAGAGATATTTCTGGCTCCGTCCTTGGCTGGTCTCTATAATTTTTAAGAGAGTATGCAACATGTTGGTAGCACACAATTTATTTAAGGGCCAATTATTTAAAAGGACTGATTTTCAACTTATTATGGGTAATAGGACACTCAAATCTTATTTAGTTATAAGGACATTCTAATTTCAAGTGGATAAAGAGGAAGAAGGAAAAAAAAAAAAAAAGGGAAAAATTATATAAAAAAAAATCCAATCCAACGTTCACGCAGTTTTTTTTTTTTTTATTTTATTTTAAATTCACCATATTCTAAATGTCATATATTTTGATCTAAAACTCGGATCATCATAATTTTTTCACTAAAATTCATATTTTTCCGTCTTCTTTATTCTAAAATCAAATTTGATATTTTTCCGAATAAATTTCATAAAATCAATTTTTTTCTTCATAGAAATCGACGTGACGTATTGATCACCGTCATGTATTGACCACCTACCCGGATGTATTGGCCACCAGGATCCATTAACCACCCCGATGCATTGACCACCGCGATTCATTGGCTACCATGATGTATTGACCGCCGCGATCCATTGACAACATTGATCAGTGACATCTCATTGTAGCGATTTATGCAATGACGTCTCATTGTAGCGATTTATGCAGTGACTTCTTATTGTAGCGATCTATGCAGTGATGTCGTATTGTATCGAATTATGCACTGACGTATTATTATAACGATTTATGCAGTGACGTGTTATTGTAACAATTTATGCATACCTTTGGTTGTAAAAATATGCATTTAAACCAAAAAAAAACAAAAGAAATACAGTTATTTTACAAAGTTATCGAAAATTTAAACCAACACTAATCAAATAAACCAACATCAATCAAGTATTTAAAGATAACAAAGAAATAAAGTTACTTTACAAAGTAATCAGATGTGTGTATCAAGTTTTATATGCGGTGACATCAATATCATTGCATCAATTATCTAATTGTAAATACAGTCATCAATGTCTCTGCTTTAGACATCAATGTCACTGCAAAAGTCATCAATGTCACTGCATCAGACATCAATGTCACTGCAAAAGTCATCAATGTCACTGCATCAGACATCAATGTCACTGCATAAGTCGTCAATGTCACTGCATAAAACCTAACAATTGCATCAGTCAGCTCTGCTCTTATTTTGCATTTCTCCAAATGTGGAGCTTTTAATATGGATAGAATTACTAGTTTGGTGAAACTACAAAGACTCTTCACTATGACTCTTGTAATGGCCACACGTTGTTTGTGTCCTCCTGATAATTGGATTCATTGTGGAATCCCTCAATTCTTTAACACGATCTTGAATCATTTGACGATCTTGTTTAGCTTAATGTCCCTGCATCATTCATCAATGTCACTGCATCGGACAACAATGTCCCTACATGAGACATCAATGTCCATGCATCAAACATCAATGTCACCGCATAAGTCATCAATGTCCTTGTATCAGACATCAATGTCACTGCATAAGTCATCAATGTCACTGCATAAGTCATCAATGTCACTGCTTCAGACATCAATGTCACTGCTAAAATCATCAATGTCACTGCTTCAGACATCAATGTCACTGCATCTTAAAAAAAAAAGACAAACAAACATCAACTCCAGCGCTTCATTTTTTTTTTCCCGGCGTTTTTTTTTCTTTTTCTTTTTTTTTTTTTCCTTCCCAGCGTTTTTTTTTCTTTTCCTAGCGCTTCATCTTTTTTTTTTGTTCCTTCCTTTTTCTTCTTTATCCACTTGAAATTAGAATGTCCTTATAACTAAATAAGTTTCATTCTTAAAATTAGAATGTCCTTATAACTAAATAAGATTTCGGAGTGTCCTAAATGATCATTAATTCTCTAACGACGGCCTTATAACTAATTTGGACTTTATTTAAATGATAAGATTCTAGTCAAAGCATGAAATTTATGTGATATATGACACTCAAAGCAGGAGCATGAGAAGAACGGCATGTGTGATGTAACGAAAATTATTTTTTATTTTTATTTTTATTTTTATTAATAACGCTTAACCCTGTCCCGGTCTCTTATATCATAAATGAAAATTAAGACGAAAAGAAAAGAATATGAATCTAATTGATAAATACAATCAACATTTTTTTTTACCATAGTAATGTTTTTTCTTTTTCTATATACACCTCAAGAAATCTTAGTCAGAGACGCAAGACCTTGTTCAATCTTATGGTAATCATATAAAGATAATTTAAACAAATAATGGGCGTGAGTTCAAAATGAAATCGACAAAGGTATAATACATCAGACAATTTGTGTGAATATATTTCAACAAAATGCGAGTAAAGAGCTGTCGTTTATGGATCTTAAGACTGTCAGAAGCAAGAGGAACGAAATGAGCCTTTTGATGGCGGCTAAATTACAATTTTAGTCCTCTAACTAGCCTGTTTTTTTATTTTGGTTTTATTTTTTCTCCGGCGACAGTTTTAGTCCTGTAAGTGGTCTATTTTTTGCAAAAATAGTCCTGAATGCCGGAAAGACCACTTACAGGACTAAAATTGGTATTTTCCGGCAACAATTTTAGTCCTGTAAGTGGTCTTTCCGGCGTTCAGGACTATTTTTGCAAAAAAAAAACACTTACAGGACTAAAATTGTCGCCGGAGAAAAAATAGGACCAAAATCGAAAAACAGGCTAGTTACAGGACTAAAATTGTAATTTAGCCTTTTGATGGCTGTCATTTTCTGGGCTCTATTTGGATGGACTCAGATCCTTTCATGTAGGATACTGTAGAAGAAAAAACACCAACACTAGAGTAATATATATATAATATTAAGGTTTTTAAGGACATATCCGGTATTAAGACCACCTACAGTGACTTATTTTTTTCAAGATCCATTACTGGCTAGGGCCTTAAGATTTCGAGACAATTTACATATAGAATAATGGGGTTTATATATGTCTTTAATGTCACATCAACTCCTTTACTGAAAGAAGAAAGTCCTTAACAAATTCTATACGACAAAGAACCTGATTATACAATTTTCAAAGTGTTTGGTTGTCTTGTTTTCGCTTTTAGTCTTTAATAGAACAAAAAAGAATTTTGATTCCATGAGCCAAATTGTGTATGTCTAGGAGAATTCGTAACCTTTTAAACGTTCTATTCTTTTAGATATACTTGATAAATATATTCTTTCTCTAGAAATGTATAGTTTCATGAGACTTGTTTTCCCTTATTCAAATAAAAACAAAGAAATTAAAGACCACATGCAACATATACCATTGCGCATGCCAGTACCCTTCGAAGACAATATGAGTACAAAAATCCTAAAACCGCCCTTGGTTGCTTTGTAAACTATTTACGGATCTCCTGAATATAATTTTTGGATCGGCCACTGTTATTGAAGCCAGTCATGTTGAGGTACAACAGTATGACAACCACCAGCCCAAATCTTCTATAAATACAAGAAGATCCACAAGAGTTAGACAAACCCCCTCTTATTTGAATCAATATGTTTGTTCTGTTAAGACATAACATTTGCTTAATAATGCATTGAACTTTGGAAATCTACATGATTAGTAATTAAAAAAAAAAAAAAAATCACTTTAGCCATTGACACTGTTTCTGAAGCAAAAAAATAGAATCTAGTTATTAAGCATAATTGCTGGAGAAAGGCAATAGGCAAAGAAACATATGATTTATAGACTAATAACATATGAGAAATCGTTAATATACCTCTTGGTAAAATGACAATAGGCTGCAAATGGGTGTACACGATCAAATATCATGCTGATGACACCATAGAAAGATACAAAGCATGGTTAGTTGCAAACAATTACACACAAACCTTTGGTATAGATTACCAAGAGATTTTTTCATCTAATATTGTTAAAATCACTACTGTTAGAACATTGCTGGAAATCACAACCAATAAAATTTGTCACATTCATCAAATGGATGTGAACAATGCTTTTCTTAATGAAGTTTAATTATACCAGAAGAATTTTATATGCAATTACCTCAAGGCTTCAAAACAGACAAACCAAATGAGGTTTATAGACTCACCAAATCCCTGCATGGACTAATACAAGAGAGTAGACAATGGAATTCTAAACTAACCACGATCTTAATTCAAAAGGGGTTTGTCCGGTCTAAGAACGACCAGCGCATTTTCACTTCAGGTTCTATAGAAGACTTTGTAGCTTTATTAGAATATGTAAATGATATAATTCCTACTTGTCCTAACCTCACTGCTATTCAGTCTTTCAAAGGCTACTTATATGATTTGTCAAAATCAGGGATCTGCGGAATCTCAAGTATTTCTTAGGGATAGAGGTAGCAAGAAGCACCAAAGGAATTTTTATCTCACAAAGAAGATATATCCTTAATCTGTTACAAGAATTTTGATTCTTTAGGTGCAAAACCTGTAGCTAATCCAATGCAATCAAAGCAAGCATTACAACACAAAGTTCTACCAAATGTAACTCAATATAGATCACTTATTGGGAAGTTGATCTATCTCTCCTTCACTAGACCTGACATTGCCTTTGTAGTACAACTGAGTTAGTTTCTTGATACTCCTACAATCGATCATATGAAAGCTGCTCATAGAGTCCTAAGGTATCTTCAAAGGAACTTTAGGGCAATGGTTGTTATTTCCTGTCCATAATCAAGTAAATCTGAAAGGCTTCACTGACTTTGACTGGGCAGTGTGTCCAGAGACAAGAAAATCAATTTCAGGCTATCTGATCTTCCTAGTCAGTTCTCATGTATCTTGGTAGGCAAAAACACTAACTACCTTGGCTGGAAGTTCCTCATAAGCAGAATGTTGTGCCATGGCAAATGTCAATTGTGAATTACAATGCCTTATTTTCTTGCTAAAGATATGGAGATTGCAATATATATATATATATATATATATATATATATATATATATATATATATATATATATATATATATATCTTCCCATACTTTTGTGTGACAATGCAAGTGCAATTCATATTGCAAGCAATCATCTGTTCCATGAAAGAACTAAACACATAGAAATTGGTTGTCATGTAATCATGGAAAAGGTAGCAAATGGGATACTAAGATTCATGCCTATCAACACCAAGGACCAATTAGCTGACACTCTTATAAAGACATTGGATGCACTCATCACTCAGAGACTCCTTAGTCAAATTGGTATATCAAATCTTTTTGCTACAACATCATTAACTTCTCTTAAGCTTACACCTTATGAGCCATGATCAGCCAGAACTGAAGATGCGAGGTTGAAACAAATGTAGTGAAGATCAAACCAGAATTCTCAATCCTTCTCGTTTGAGGAGGGTGTTGAAGATACGAGCCATGATCAGTTAGAAGTTCAAGACAAATGTGTTGAAGAATGAAGATGCAACAGAAGTATGAAGAACAAGGGCAAAAGCTCAATACATTTCAGTCAGGACACCATCAAATACATTGTAACATAAAAGAAGTTAGAAGTTAGTTATTGTGTTTTTTAGAGGTGCATTTAGCCGTTAGATGTTAGTTAGTTACTAGTGAAATTAAGCACTTTAGCGAGCACCTCTTCTATATATATAAAACGTTGGATCTTCATCATAACGCAACAAGTAATTCATTGATTAACTGATTCAATAAACGAAATTCAAGTAATTTTACTTTGAGTTGAAGTCATTTACTCACATTTCTATTTTTTCCTTCAGTCTGATTCATCACTATTTTACTTTGGTAAAACTGAATCGGCGTAAAGATCAATAAATGACGTAACCATCAATCTTTGCGTCGATCCACGTTGAATTGTTTAAAATGATAATTATCTACCTCCCCGTCATCTTAAGCTTTTGGAAGATACGGTAATTCAACATGGTATCAAAATCAAACCTTGCTGTCGATCAACATTTTGTTACATTTATATTGTGCAAATGTTGACCTTCTTTCTGTCTAAATGCAGCTGAAGAATTGGGTATAAAAGATCTCGTACCCGCTTATCTAGATCCGAATTTGCAAGCTCAAGATCTTTTAACAGGTTTAAGCTTCGCTTCAGGTGGTTCTGGATACGACCCTCAAACTTCTCAATTAGTGGTAAATTTAATTTTGACAACTTCATTTTTGATTTCGATCAAATTATTGTTCTGGGTATTATATTTAAATTTTTATATTTTTGCAGTCTGTAATTTCATTGCCTGAGCAATTAGAAATGTTCAAAAAATACATTGGCCAGCTCAAGGCCATTGTGGGAGAAGAAAGAGCAAGCTTCATATTAGCAAAGAGCTTGTGTGTACTTGTATCTGGTAGCAATGATCTTGCCAACACCTATTTTACTGTTGGGATTCGACGTGCCGAGTATGATGTTAATTCTTATGCTGATTTATTGTTGGATTCAGCTTCAAATTTCATTAAGGTACTTCTTCTTTTCATTGAAATCTAAGATGGAGCTCAGATCCTCTGCAGTCTATATTTTACGGTGTTGTTGTGAATGATATGTATATATATATATATATATCTGCATATCCTTCTGAAATATAACACACAAAACAAAAATATAGATATGTACTTACATATCATTCATAACACGGTAAAATGATTATAGAAGATCTTGATCATGTAGAAAAGTGGTAAGGAATTCCTACCCAATGAGTATTCTTGTTTATCGTAACGCAGGGGCGGACCCAGCCTTATAGGGGTGGGGTGCATGGACCCCACCTCAATTTCCGGACGAAGTTACTATTATACCCCTCTAGAAATATTAAAGTTGTGTATGTATATTATTTCAGACAATATCTACTGTAAGTCTGTAAATATCCATTTAGCTCAATTGGTTAGAAACTTTATTACTTATTCTTAGGTCACAGGTTCGAGTCTTGGCTTTTGAGTTTTTTTTTCATGCTTTTTTTTAATTTGACCCCCACTGGAAAATTTTCCTGGGTCCGCCACTGTCGTAACGTTAGTTGTACAATAGGTATACAAAAGACAAGATAATATTTATTTATTAGATATGTAATGCATCTTACCATTCAATCCATATAACAAAAAAGTGATCCCATGACATAACCCAGTTGGTAAAGAGTTTGGGTGCTTAAGACAGCATGTACCTTAATTAAGCTGGATAGTGGAGATTCGAACCCACTGATAACCTGATTAATCTCCACTTTTCCCGTGGGACAGGGTGAGTGGAGACCCTTACTCCCTGTTTGGTTTCGGGTTGGGTTGGATCTGTAACACCCCACTCCCGACCACTAGGTCTACTGAGGTCATTCTAAGAGCAGGTTGCGAGGCTTTCGCATAGACATCAATAAAATATCATAATTCCCAAATATTGATATAAATCCATCGAAACACTTACAACATTTCAATAGCTAGTTACATCAAGAATTATAACAAATAGAATCCAAAATTAATTAAAATCCACCACACGAACCATGTCATCAAATTTTCTAAGGCATATCCACCATGTAGTGATCTTGATAAATATCATTGTTCCAATTTTCCCATCACTTATTCTGGGTCAACTGTCTGTATTTATATTAAAAAGAAAAGAAAACACGAAAGAAATAGAGTCGTCGGCAATAACGCTGGTATGAGCTATGTGCGATAGTGTTACAGTTTAAAATATATAATTTCAAAAAGGCTAGCTTTAAGATAATAACGATCAAGTACAATAAAAATATACAATAGAAACAAAGGATGCACCGATCAATCATTATTTGGATTTAAGTCGTGTCATTATTATCCTTCTTTGAATTACGTGGTGATTATTACCAGGTCACTTGACACCGACCTGGCCTAGTCGATTAGTCAATACCAACCGAACTCCAGCACGTGAACACGATTTTCCACCGCACTTCAACAAGCAAGCTTTTGCCTGACAACTCAGGCCGTTTGTCAAGGAAATGATTCAGACTTTCACCCAGTGAACCTCCCAAAGGGCTCCAGCCAACCCCACTGCCTTCCGAACCATGACACAACCCTCAACCCTTGCTTTTCCGGCCGTGGCATGAATCTTTGAGGAAAAGGTATTGTCCTCACTCTTACGAGTGAGCACTCTAACTACTGACGAAAAGACTTCGAGTCAAGAGGCCCCGAGACCGGTGACTAGCCGTTCTCATGAGAGCAATAACTCTAATCTCCTTAGCTACCAGAGCTTAGACACTTTCGTACCGCTAGCAAGCGAGCAAGTCAAGTCCAAGTATTAAGTCTAAATTTACAAGAAAAATGTGCACTAGTATCAATCGATTAATCGTTACAATTAGTTTTATTTTTACGATTACAGCCTAGGTAACAACTTTCGAGTTTTGTCAATATAGTACAGAAGAAAATAAAAACATTATTGCTTTGAAAATGTATGACCTTAAGTCTATTTGATAAAAACGACAATTCTATATAAACATAAGTATTATATTGAAATAAATCGATAAGACACACTTTTACCTGTATATAAAATAAGAACATGATACGGAGATCTTGATGAAACAAAACACCATAGTAAAATTAATAATGACATATTTGTTATTTCCGAAAATAAAAGCTCACATGAACGACAAAACTATATCTATATAAGTATGGCTATTCAAATAATAAAATAAAAAGAACATGCATTAGCTTTTATAAAAAAATAACTCACCTATCACCCTCGTAGAGTTATCAGATCCTAAAGTTGTCAATCAATTCCGCTCCAAAATCTCTGTTTCACTTGACAATATCTAGCTTATCGGAACAAAAAAAATTCCTATGTGAATAAACACTACAAAAATGTCCCTATATATATAGTCTTCTACTTGGCAGGCAATTGATTGCTCTCCCTAATTTATTCCCTCAATCAATGTTTGCATAATTCCCTAATTTATTTCCTTGATCAAGGTTGCATGATTCCATCCATATTTATGTTAGGAAATCTACGCGGGAACGCAGCGGAATTCAAAAATTTATTTCCTATCGACCCAAGATCGACTTCGTTTAAGCAATAAACAAATAAGCTAAAGACGGTGGTTACCTTGGTTGATCTAAAAGATCGACGCTTTGACCGTCTAAGGAGAGTAGTTCTACATAGAGCCGCCCAAGTGTTCGGCCTCTACCGCTAGTCCACACGAACAGCCCGCCGGAATCCCATCATGGATTGCTATTGGAAAACTCCGGTTGCTAGACCGGCCCTTTTCCCCTCTCTCCAACTCTCTATAGGATGCTCTCTATTTTACACAAGAACTGTTAGCTCTTGGAATTATGATGTGCAAAAGAGCTTGACACCAACTTCCTTTTTATAGGGAGAGTGGCGCCCCAAAGAATGGTGGAGGAGAAGAAAACCTTTCTCCAATAAAATAAGGAAAATATAATTGATTGATTTATCTCATTTATTATAATATCTCATATTAAATAAATCTAGGATATTGTCAATATCTTATATTGAATATATTTATCTTATTACCATAAATCTATTTTTCAAAATCTATTAATATCTAATATTAATATTATGGTAATCTTATTAATTAAATTGCACAAACCAAATGTATCCAATACACAAAAAAACATGCGCCACTTTATGATCCAATTCACGTGTGTCATACACACACAAATTTTGGACATATATATTTAATTAATAATATAATACTATGATTAATTAATTTGCAAAATCCATGTATATCATATATCATTAATTTCGAAAATCATATGTATCAATATACATATTTAATTAATCATCATAATTAATATCTCGTATTTAATTTATTCATAATAAATAAATACCACAATATTAATTTACCACTATAACCTTTATAGTCTCGAGATAAACTTTCCTTATTTGGTTATCAACTATAACCACATTTTAATCCGGCTAGATGTTCATATGTGTGTGACCCGATAGGCTTCCGAATATGTTGGCCGTAGACACAAGGTGCAAATTACGAAAATGCCCTTCATGCCTAACGATCACGGGATAGCGTCTAGCAACACACGTGACCCCCAATCATCGGAAGAGTCAAATGCAATGACTACTACCTTTCATGTGAAACAGTTACCGTGTAACTTACAATCCTATCACTGTAATAATATCCATACGGTCGTACGTCGAGTGTCAAACATTAACGACCGTATCTTATAATCTGGATATCATGCTCTCTCGAAGTAACTCGTTTACTCCCACTTTGCAAAGATTCACGAGAGTAAGACATTCCTTATAAGAAGGCCATTTCGGATATTCGATCCCAATCATAGGATACGCGATTCCCGGATGACCAATCATGTATACTCCGCGTGCTTCAATATCATACCCAATCACTACCGCATGATCGCCCCATGGCTAGGAGAAACCTCAATAGTGTCAAAGCATGACAATCCACACCGTGATGCCATGAAGACTCCGGTCCTAAGGATAATTACACAACTGCCACATAGTGTGACACTTAACCGTGTAAGTGGGTCAGTCTAACGTACGCATTCTCTAATACACGTCCACGTACAGTCCAAGTGTCTCTACACTTCGATAGACGAGATCTATCCCTGCCCTAAAGACAGAAGACATCTAATACATGCTAGCCTGTTCATACTATCAATGCCCTGTTTGATAGTACATCAGCCTAGAGACATTTAAGTATCAAACTTATTAAAGTGATTAGAGATCTCATCAACCATAATCGCCTATCATGGTTTCTCTATCACGGTTTAACACTAAGGACGTTATCATATAACAATTCATAATTGGTTCTTTAAAAGACAGATATATGACAACAGAAAAGCCATTTAATATATGTATAAACATAAAGAAATAGTAGAAATGATCCGACCCGGTCGGATCCGGTCCAACCCGATTTGGTTTAGGACACTATTCCAACAATCTCCCACTTGGCCTAAAACCAATCACTCGCACACACAAGACCAAGTTGAAACACAAGAATCTCATGCAATACTTGCAACCAGCCCTATCCATAAACGGATCACTATCCGTGGGGACTCAGACTATCTTCATATCATGCTCCAAATGACCAAGTCAAAGGAACCGCCTCAACACACACACGAATCTCTGACGAGACCCTGGTCCTTGCTTCAAGCAATGAATCCACTTACTATATCAGCTATATAGAAAAGGTGGAAGAACCGTACAAGGTTCAAGAATGAACCTTCTAGATCCATGTACTGCTCCCGCTGCGCCTCTAAGGCACTACTGTGTTTCGGCCTAGTTGTAGAATTTACAGTGACCCATCGCTGAGAACATTTCCAGCTCACTGTATCACTTGATCAAAGTGACTGCAAACCCAGACAGTAGCTCCCACTCACCTTCATAAGGCTCGGGATATACGTCTGTATATCTACGTTTATTTATTTCCAAGTTTCAATAAACTAGGAAACCATCCTTAACTTGTTTAAGGATATTCTCGACATTCACCAGATTTACTTTCATTAATTGCTCACGACAGTTCATGAACTATGAACATCTGGCATTACCTTTATGATGGTTCCTATCGCAGTAGCAAAGGAAACCTTCATAACCATCATCTTTCACCTTATCTTTAGGACTAACGTCCTAACATAGATAGATCATGCGATCTATGCTAAACTTCTTTTAGCATCACATCTATATAGGTAAACAATAATCTAACAGCAGTTAAATCTATCGCTATAGATTCTCATTTCTAAAATAAGAACTGCTAATCCAAGTGCTTTCGTAAAGACCTTGAACTACCAAACATTAATTGACTGTGACATGGGGTGATAATTCTCGAGAGAGATATCTAATACCTTGCTAAAAATCTTAACACACTCCCACTATCCAACTTGCACATTGGGCATATCCTTCTTTTGACTTAATCAAACTCCTTTGATTATCAAACAAAGAAATTGTCTAGAGAAACTTGTTTGAGTCCATAAATGGATCTCGTGGGCTTACATATCATGTTATCGTCTATGAACATCGAGCTATCTACCCAACGTCTTCAACACTATCATATAGCCATGATACGAAGTTATAACAAGCATCATCTGAATAGAACCGGGCACAGCTGGCAGCATAAAGATAATTACAAGGTTTACACCTCATACCCTTCAGCCGTCACTATAGCCTTATGGTAATCATATTAGTATCCATGTCAGCCTTCCAGGGGCACTCCCCTTAGGTAAGACAGACTAGGTTCACAACCTGGTTGTCGCTGATGGAATCTAATTCAGATATTATGGCTCCTGGCCATATCTCTCAATCTTGCCTTTCAAACATTCTTTCATAAGTCGTGAGATATTCATTCTTCAAGATGAACATACCAGCAGCCTTTTCAGGCTTAAGGTCATCCACAGACTTACAGAACTTTTATGTGCAATGAGCAGTGTTCTACACCTCATCGTTATGTGGCGTCTGCTCATGTCCCATTGGTTGAATATATCTTTGTGGTTCTCAAACTCTTTTGAGATCTGATTCACTCCCACTGTTTCTTTTGGAAGAAACACTTCCTTTAGAAGACAGCATGTTTGGAGACAAACATTTTGCTCCGCGGACAAGTAAGTAATATCAAGCGTACTTGCTAAGATATTCCACAAAGTTGCATATGTCGTACTAGGCTCCAAGCCTTTCTGACTTTGCCTATGACAACTTCAAATCATCGGCTAAGATAGATTCGACATTATCCTCTTCCATATCTAATATGGAATTTATTCAACCTTTATTCTTTGGAACTAGGTTAAGTATGAGGGCACTATCCCGAAACGGGTAAGGGATACATCGCATGGCTTGTGTCACACCTTTATCATATAAAGTGTTATTTCCATTTTGGGAACACAATCTAATTTGCGTATCCCAAAGATGGTATCCTTGAAGGGAGAATCTTATTCCCTTTCAGACGACTTCTGAAACACCCTTCAGGTATTAATTACTTCAATCCAATTGAAGATTAATTCCTAAGTAGCTCATCAATCTCATATTCGTACTAGCTCGAACTTTTCGGGCTTCCGAATTATGCACTTCACTGAGTACACTTGACTATTTCTAAAAATAGTCGTAGAGACTAATAAACAATTATTTGTGGCATTAATTGTCACAAGCCAACAAACATCGGTATGTTTAGGCTTCAGACAATTTTTCTAGATTTTTATAACCTTTTTCATAAAAGGGTATTTTAGTCATCTTTAGATAAGATACGCATAACCCACATGATTCATAATCATATGGTTTAACATCATCAAAATGACGTTTAATTACACGCTTCTCTTCCAGAGAATCGACATCTAGAACAACTACAAATATCAAGGATAATAGCCATACAAATATTTAGTTGAGATCTCATCACATATATCAACTATATAGTGACTTCAATCTAGTATGTTAGATTCGGTGACCTTCCAACTTTATTGGAATAACATTTATTCTTTACAATTGAATATGTCTACTAAATCCAAACAAATAACTGAAAGTATGTCCTTCATAAGAACCGGAACATAATAACATTTATTTAGTTCCCTTATCAGTTTACTAGATCCAGAATATGGTAAGTATTACAACATTTGCTTCACCTTCCATATCAGTATTTAATCTTTCTAATTTAATCACACTCGTAAGATATCATATATCTAAGAGTTGACTTGAGCTTAGATAGATTTATCTCAACAGACTTGCCTATAATAGAAACTTCAATAAGTTCTCTATATTTAAGCACATGCCCTAACTCTCCCTTTTAATCCTTTAAGCACTTGAGAAATGTTTCTTATTGTAGTCTTCATAAGACTTAAGAAAGATCACAAGAGCTATGTTTTCAATTTCCTTTCATAAGGAAAATCTAAAGTTTATTAAATAGTTTATTTAACCTTTTGAATCGTATTCAAAACATTGACTATTTAATCAACCTTTAAGCAATGATAGAATTAAGTCGATACTTAAATCTTACAATTTTGAAAACAACCTTTCCAAAATTAGATGTGGTCATTCTTATCCAACGTTTGAATTAATTGTCATCGTATGACTGAATGATCATCTTGGATCGTATCCAATATATGACTAATTCGTTGAAACTTATTTCAAATGATTTAATCATATCATGAGCTTCCGCTTTCATTAATAATTAAAGTCTCGGAGCAATGCATCAATTATGTAATCTCCTTGTCTCTAACTACTATAACGGGATGGCTCATGTCATTGCTTATTTTAAAAGGATTAAAATTACTTAACCATATTTGAGAACGTTTCTCAAAATTAACAGTCATAATTTGGTTTTACTAATCGAGAATAAAACATAAATATAAAGTTTGCTAAAACTACAACATAAAAATGAAAATATAAGAGTGTTGTTGTTTATACACGCAAAATCAAAAATGGTCTTTCGGTTTATGATTTTGCTCCCACTAGTCAACTACTTCCAATTGACTTTCAAGAATTATTAATTTCTTTAGTGGACAAGATCCCACTAAACTACCCTGACCCCCGCTTTGAATGGTGGGCCGAAAATAGCATAATAGGTAGACAACATCCCTTTGTCAATCATATCTTATACGACTCTTGTTGTTTGACTAGTCAACTCTTTGACAATTTTCATCTTATGAAGTAGTCAAACCCTTGCCTCTAAAATCCAAACGACCCCGCTTTGGCTGGTGGCCGAGAGAATTCTTAGTCAAGTCATAACCCCAATATTCGTGAGATCTCATACGATCATATCTCGATAATGACGATATACCCGAGGTAGGTCAACCCCCTGCTTTGGCTGATGAGTTGGATCCGAACAAGGGCTCTTCACCGTCATTATAATATGGGGAGGCAATTTCAACTTGATTCTTTTGAGGTGGAAGTATTTATGTAAATTAATTCACTTAATAATTTTTAATCATGGTCTCATCATAAATATGTCTATCTCTATAAACATACATCCTACACATTTATCTAGATCGTGCCTAGTCATGCATCTATCGTATCATATAAAATAAATACAAGCACAAAATAAATAAATGCGTAAAGTAACCGGTATGATCATGGACTTTTCCTAGGTGCGGTTTGAATACAAACTGACGAAACCGCGGGTCACAATCTAAGGGTAGCTGCAACCGCCAATAGGATCTTTAATGCTCCATTCTCCAATGAGATCTTTATTTTTTCTTTCTTTGGTCTCCATCTTCTGCTCCATTCTTGTTACATTTAATTCTATCTAATAAAATAAATACACCCGCCGCACACGGGGGGGAGTCAACGGAATGGGATAAATGCAGAAAATAAACTAGGTTCACGTTCTTCATAACGGCCTAGGACAATTTTTTTAAACCAACAGAAAAATTAAATCATTCACATCTATCCTATCGGTCGAGTCCATGATCAATCGGGGTCCATATAATCATATTATATCTACTATATCTAATCCATACAATAAAATCTTATGAAAAGATAAAATTAAAATTTAACTACTTGCGTCTTAATTAATCAATTAACATTTAATCTATTAAATAATTTTATCCAATCAATTAACTAATTAACATTTAATTAATTAAATGATTTTAATCGAAATAAAATTAACGATTAATTTTAAATGATTTTAATTTTAATTTTAATTGATTAGAACTATTCCAAAATAAATCAAAATTAAAATTATTTCTCTTTTGTTTCTTTCCTTTTGATTCGTAATCAAAGGGATGCCTTTGGTTTCCTAAACCAAATTTGGCTTAGGCCTGGCCACTTTCCAAAATCAAAATTTTGGAAGTGGCCTAGGCCTAGGCCTTTTACAAATCAAATATTTGAAAAGGGCCTAGGCCTATTCCAAATCAAATATTTGGAAAGGCCAAATAATTTTGATTTAGGCCTGGCCACTTTCCAAAATCAAAATTTTGGAAGTGGCCTAGGCCTAGGCCTTTTCCCAAATCAAATATTTGGAAAGGGCCTAGGCCTATTCCAAACAAAGTTTGGAAAGGTCATTATTATTTTAATGCCATGTGGCATCCCAATGGCCAAACTATTTCAACCATTGGTTAGCCACATGACACAACTAAACAAAGGAGATTTTAATCACAACTATGAACCATATTGAATCACAAAATACACAAAACAAAAATTTGGAGATCCGCCAGCATTGACCGGTCAACCGACTGCCGGCAGTAGGTTGCCCTGCTGCCGCCGCCGGTAGTGGTGCCGCCGCCAGTCGGCCGAGCACCACCGATCTCCTTTTTTTTCTTTTTCTTTTCATGTATCAATTTTGCAAAACAAAAATCTTTCATCTTTTAATTACGTGATTTAAACGATAAAATTAACTACGCAAATTAACATGCTTATTGCTTAAGCTCGAAACTTTGCTCTGCTACCACTGTTAGGAAATCTACGCAGGAACGCTGCGGAATTCAAAAATTTATTTCCTATCGACCCAAGATCGACTTCGTTTAAGCAATAAACAAATAAGCTAAAGACGGTGGTTACCTTGGTTGATCTAAAAGATCGACGCTTTGACCGTCTAAGGAGAGTAGTTCTGCATAGAGCCGCCCAAGTGTTCGGCCTCTACCGCTAGTCCACACGAACAGCCCGTCGGAATCCCATCATGGATTGCTATTGGAAAACTCCGGTTGCTAGACCGGCCTTTTTCCCCTCTCTCCAACTCTCTATAGGATGCTCTCTATTTTACACAAGAACTGTTAGCTCTTGGAATTATGATGTGCAAAAGAGCTTGACACCCACTTCCTTTTTATAGGGAGAGTGGCGCCCCAAAGAATGGTGGAGGAGAAGAAAACCTTTCTCCAATAAAATAAGGAAAATATAATTGATTGATTTATCTCATTTATTATAATATCTCATATTAAATAAATCTAGGATATTGTCAATATCTTATATTGAATATATTTATCTTATTACCATAAATCTATTTTTTCAAAATCTATTAATATCTAATATTAATATTATGGTAATCTTATTAATTAAATTGCACAAACCAAATGTATCCAATACACAAAAAACATGCGCCACTTTATGATCCAATTCACGTGTGTCATACACACACAAATTTTGGACATATATATTTAATTAATAATATAATACTATGATTAATTAATTTGCAAAATCCATGTATATCATATATCATTAATTTCGAAAATCATATGTATCAATATACATATTTAATTAATCATCATAATTAATATCTCGTATTTAATTTATTCATAATAAATAAATACCACAATATTAATTTACCACTATAACCTTTATAGTCTCGAGATAAACTTTCCTTATTTGGTTATCAACTATAACCACATTTTAATCCGGCTAGATGTTCATATGTGTGTGACCCGATAGGCTTCGAATATGTTGGCCGTAGACACAAGGTGCAAATTACGAAAATGCCCTTCATGCCTAACGATCACGGGATAGCGTCTAGCAACACACCGTGACCCCAATCATCGGAAGAGTCAAATGCAATGACTACTACCTTTCATGTGAAACAGATTACCGTGTAACTTACAATCCTATCGCTGTAATAATATCCATACGGTCGTGCGTCGAGTGTCAAACATTAACGACCGTATCTTATAATCTGGATATCATGCTCTCTCGAAGTAACTCGTTTACTCCCACTTTGCAAAGATTCACGAGAGTAAGACATTCCTTATAAGAAGGCCATTTCGGATATTCGATCCCAATCATAGGATACGCGATTCCCGGATGACCAATCATGTATACTCCGCATGCTTCAGTATCATACCCAATCACTACCGCATGATCGCCCCGTGGCTAGGGGAAACCTCAATAGTGTCAAAGCATGACAATCCACACCGTGATGCCATGAAGACTCGGGTCCTAAGGATAATTACACAAGCGCCACATAGTGTGACACTTAACCGTGTAAGTGGGTCAGTCTAACGTACGCATTCTCTAATACACGTCCACGTACAGTCCAAGTGTCTCTACACTTCGATAGACGAGATCTATCCCTGCCCTAAAGACAGAAGACATCTAATACATGCTAGCCTGTTCATACTATCAATGCCCTGTTTGATAGTACATCAGCCTAGAGACATTTAAGTATCAAACTTATTAACGTGATTAGAGATCTCATCAACCATAATCGCCTATCATGGTTTCTCTATCACAGTTTAACACTAAGGACGTTATCATATAACAATTCATAATTGGTTCTTTAAAAGAACAGATATATGACAACAGAAAAGCCATTTAATATATGTATAAACATAAAGAAATAGTAGAAATGATCCGACCCGGTCGGATCCGGTCCAACCCGATTGGGTTTAGGACACTATTCCAACAATTTAGTGTGCATGCTGTGTCATTTCTCGGTGAGTCAACGTGGGATTTATTGATTTGAATAACTTATTTCAGTTTGGTAACAGTAGTATAATAAATAATGTAAGTCTTTAGCTAAATTCTAAATTATTAGATAAAGTTTATTGGACAAATAAATATATACATTATATATTGTCAGAATTTAGGACCCTCAGGAATCAAAACGAGTTGCAATAATCAAGATGCATATGAGAAAGCATAAATCACACAAAAACAATAACACAGGATTTAACGTTGTGTCCGGCAAATGCCGACTACTCCACGGGCAGAAATATGAGAATATATTATCACTGGAGATTTTACAGACTCTTTGCTCCAAGCTACTGCTTGACTGCTGCAAATGTTCTAGGTTACAACAGACATGTATTTATAGCCACAAAAAACTAGACCTAGCTGTTAGGTGTGATGCCCGAAAGACAATTTTTGTAATTGTTTTATTTAATAAATGAATTGACGTTATTATTCATATTTATTATTCTCATAATCACCGATGTGACAATAGTATTTACACTACAGAAAACCCTAAGTATATCGTTTATGTAATCACTTAACTCAGTGTATGGTATATACACGGAAGGATTGAGTTAGTGAAGATGTACTTAAAATACAATTAGCCCGTAGTGAAGTTAATCGAGAGTATCGGGTCTCTCCTTTAACGTGCTATTAATGCGCCCAGAACACAGTTGGTGTGATTGTCTTATCCGGACTTTCGGTTAAGAGAACCTAATGGGGCATTTATATATGATAGATATATCGTATAGGGCTGGACCGATTTGATTAGAGTTCACGATATAATTCCGTATCGAGAAGTCTTATCGAATCAATGGATGATCATATTTATGGATATATCTTAATCCTGAGGTGATCACAGTCAACTGCTTGAATCGATTATGAAGTTTGACTTGACGGTTAAGGATTACACCGAGTCTGTGGTCTGAATTACCCCATCTTGGCATTGTCTTTGGATTGAGTGAGTAGTCCGTGTTATCACGGATACGGAATCCATTCCTTCCATTTATGGAAGTAGATAGACAGTTCCCTTATTTGTTAATCCTAGAAACCGATCGATCCATGGAGTTCATATCACACTGATTGATACCAGTGAGTTGTATGAATTAATTGATCACTAGGGGTTAATGGTAAATAAGGATAAGAGGTTCTAAAAGGGTTAACGGTAACTTCCCGATTTAGAATGAACAGTCTATGGAGGATTAATCCATATGTAATGATTATATCAATGGCGACTTATTATTATTCTCGTGAGGAGATAAATATAATCTCATAATCGGAGGAGTGCAATCACGGGATTATGGTGGCATATTCATATGATTGATTTATCGAATATAATTATTCTATAATTATTTATTTGATTTATCGGAGCCGCTGATTATTAGTCCATGGTCCCCGGCGTGCCTCCTAATATAGCATAGCTATTCTCGGACGTCGAATCCTAATAATATTAATTTAGTTCTTGTTGGACTTTATTAAAACGATATGTGAATTAATTGTTTAGTGGACTATTAAATTAGTTGGGCTAAATAATTAAATATGTGGAAAAGACATTTTCCATAATCTTGGCCCAATTAGTGTGTGTGGAAAAAATCATATTGACTAGGTCAATAATGAAGAATTTCGTCCCTCATGTATTTTAGTCAACAAGAAATTAGTTTTCTTGTGATTAATAAGACATGTGCATAAAATATTTATTGGATAAATATTTATGGTAAGAAATAAAGATAAAGATTATTCTAGATTTGTTCTAGAATATTTTGGGATTATCTTTTATTTAATAGGATTATCATAATTGATTTTGTATTAATTATAAAATCCTTGGGGCTTAAGTTTTACTCTCCTATATAAAGAGAGTTCTCCCAAGCCAAACAACACACATAAATTTCGACTTCACCTCTTAGAGAGGAGAAGGAAAATTTCGACCAAGGGGAGTCAAGGGAAAATCTTGGAGATTTTTCCGGGTAGCATATCGGAAGGGTTCGAGTCGAGAATTTCCTTCCACCGGGAGTTGCTTGGATCACACGTACGGAAGATCGTGGTGCTTTTCACGCTTTCCTTCGTTCATCCTATTGCGGTTCTTCAACTTGGATTTTGAGATCCAAGAGGTATGATCTACAACCCCCTTGTAGATATAGATCTAGTTATTTTATTACGTGTAGTTTATAGATCTAGATCCATAAATCGTTTCCGCTGCGGATGGTATTACTAACAGTGGTATCAGTCGCCATGGTGATCTATATTTATACGCATAAAATATTAGATCTAGGAGTGGTAAAACATGTGGATTTTTTGTCCCAATTTTTTTTTTAAAAAAGGGGCCGAATGCATGATTATTTTTTTTTTATGTTGCGATTGTTGTGGCTTGAAGAGATGGATTGGGGTTGGTACTGTTTACCCGTAGATCTATTTTGTAGCTCTTTTGATTAGCATCAATTGAGCATAGGATGTGTAATTTATTTAATGTCATGTAAAAAAAAAATTGTAAAAGGTAGTACCTTTTGTATTTTATTTTTGATCCGGGTTCGAGACGACGAAGATGATGTGTTGAAGATCATCAATAAGGTAAAACGGGAGGAGGCCGAATTGTTTAATTAATTTATTTTTACCGGCGGCAAAATTTTGTTGCATGCGGCACAAATTTTGAGATTTTAGATGCAACAACCTGTTTTGTTTTTTACATTAGGTCAATAAAAAAAATAAAAAAAATAAAAAAAAAAAAAAAGAGAAGATTGCTGCAGCAATTATTTTTTTTAACCTAATGCTTTTATGTTGGCCGCAAGGCCTACGGGTAATAAAAAAAAAAAAAATTTAAGCTGCCGTGTATTATGAAAAAAAAAAAAGGAAGTTTTTTTTAAAACAATTGATAATATAGATATATTTTAATATATTGGTATATTACGGCCTCCTCTCCTCGTCGTTCGTGGTTCGTGTTAAGATCGAAAGTTTTGAGATCCGGAAGTTTCAAGATCAAGATCGAAGATCGAGATTTGAAGACTAAGTTTTAATTTTACTTTTCCTTAGAAAATAGGTTAGTCGGGGGTACCAACAATCCATCTCGGTGTTTAAATTTTCCGCAATTTATTTTTTATGTGTTTGATCATAAAATAGATATAAAACCGGAATTGCCATGACATGCATCATATCATAAATCCACTCCATGCATACATGTAGAATTTTAATTTTGGTAATTAAAATAGGCATGTATACAAACTCGTGTAATTAGTTGAAATTTAATTAATACGTGGTAATTAATAAATTTAGTAACTAATTAAAGATCCGAGGACGGGTTATGAAATCGTTAGCCTTTCGGTGTGTGTTCTCGGTGAACCGTCTTAAAGCTGAAACGAGATCACGTTTTCAATTCGTAGTGTCTATGAGATTGAATGATGGTAAAAGAACAATAAATCTTGGATAAAAACGGTTCGCCTATAGGTTGGGTGGTCAACTGAGCTTCGCTCGACCGACTTAACCCTCCTAGTGTGATGTATGCACGGGGGTCCGGCAAGACTAAGCTACACCGGAGAGCAGAGGGGTGATTCCTTCTTATCTCAATGGGGCCGACTTGACCCGACTTCGTCCGACTGTCACATATGTTCCAACGAATAGGACGGGTAGGCTTGCCTACGTTACCGACACCATTCGGAATCCTTGATTTGATGTGCTTTTATGTTAACATCAAAAAGACGTGGTTAGTTAACCTACCACCACTTCCAAAATATTGAGTGGGAGCGGGGGAGGCGACAGCCAACCCCACGGCCTCTACTATAGATACAAGTAAGTGAGAGAAGGGTGACGCCTCGAGGCGCTTTGATTTCGTCCCCTAAGGATGGTGTTCGCCCCTATCAACATTCATGGCTTGGTCTCCGAAAGGATAGGATTTCCGGGTACTCGTCGGGTCACTGACCTATCCTAAGACGGCATACTCGGGGCGTACCTAAGAGATCCGATATAGTAGGTCACACTCATCATGGGTATTTTTGGAAATATCTAGGCTGAAAAAGGAAGGTAGTCAATGAATAAAGGGATGTTCGATTCTCGTGGGATGTCCGATTCTCACAAGTTATTCATTGATGAGATTGTCTCGATTTAACCGTCATCTCTTTGACCTACCCTAAGGCGGCACTGAGATGCGAGGTTAAAAACCTTGGAATGGTAGAGTAGACTTAATTTTAGTTTACAATTCCTAAAATAAAATATAGTAGTGTTAAACTTGAATTAATACATGTCATTTTATTTACAGCATTATATCCCTTACTAAATTGCTTAAAATTTAATTGACTAGTAATGACTTTGTTAAAAAGTGGAAAGTAACTAGGACGTTGAACTAGTTAATCGATAATGCAATTATTTTTCGAAAGAGATATTTTCTCTTAAGCCTTTTAAAAACCTGAGTAACATATAGGTATGTCACTAGTGTCATTCGTGTCAAACGGAAGACAAACTTAGTTTGATCAAAGGTGATTTCGGACTTCAAAATTCTTCTAGTGAATTTTGAGTATGTAGTAATTACACGAGTAATTTTCTAATTGAAAAATTGGAAAATCATGAAGTGTTACTAGTTGGACGATATTTGGAATCGATGAACTAGTGGGAGCTTTATGATTTGTTGTTTTTCTAGAACATTAGAAAAGTGTAACTGACTACACACGTAACCGTTCTAATTGAAAAAACCGGAAAGTCATGAAATGTTGCTAGTTAGACGATATTTGGAATCGATGAACTAGTGGGAGTTTTATGATTTGTATTTTTCTGGAAACATTAGAACTGTGTAAGTGTTTACACGAGAGATTTTCAAATTGAAAAATTGGAAAATCATAAAAATAAAGCATTGCTGGTTAGACGGTATTTGGAACCGATAAACTAGTGAGAGCTTTAATGTTATGATTTGTTATTTTTCTAGTATATTAGAAAATCCGAGAAGTCCCGACAAGTAACACTCGAAATAGACATCCCACGGTTCAAGAGTAGTGTCTACTCACGCGAACTGCTAGTTCAAAACTGTTTCCATTTACGGAAAGTCAAGAATGGGAGAGTATGTCTAAGAGTGTTAGTCATCTAAAACTGAGTTGATTTTAAGGCTAAACCGAAAATTAATAAACTGAAAATCATAGGATAAGGATAGTGATTTCGGATCACCAACCTATGAATCCTTGGCGATTTTCTTGAGCTAAGTTCTTTGGAAGAACAAGGCAGCAGTGCATTTAACGATTAAAAGAGTAAACAACGGGCAGTTAATTTTAGCTAGAATAGTGGGAGTGATATGAGGAAATGAATCTCGGATTCAATCCTTGGATATCGCAGAAGATTTATTTTTCTGTTTAAGATTCGTTGGAACGAATGGATTTACCTTCTATTCGATAATTTGTTTGTCGTATAGAAAGTGAATATACCATTTGTAGTACGAATCCAAGACTCGGACTTTTGTTTGATAAAGTCAAAACCACTTACAACTGCTGAAATATGTATATAAAACACATCTTAAAGAACCATTAAAAGCAATTGGTTTCTATATTTAGATAAACGCTTCTTCATATTCCATAGTTAGTGCATAGTCCCTAAAAGACAAGACCTGAAGACTGGCTCAGGGTGATTCCTTTCTCCCAGTCTGGTTATATTGTCTCAAAGGTTCAATGACTAAGTTTCCTGTCAATCGGGAAAGGATAATGGTTATAAAGAAGTAACATAGCTTGTTTATGACGACCTTCGGGGTCTGATGAAAGATACAAGCTAGTAGGAGCTTCCGAGTAGTGACTTCTTGTCTGATAACTATTCAAACACTCCGGTAAGTTTATCCAAAATATTTTGAGGTTTCTCTGTTTTCAACAGAGATAGAGTATTCTATACTCAGAAATGGGCCATCACATAGTCCTAGGGACTGATGCTCGGCCTGCCTCATAGTGAAATGTTTTCACTAAGTGAGAAACCGTTAAATTGCCTTATATAGTTTTTTTTAGACGTGCTACAATACACTGCTTAACTCAATAAAGATATTGGAAGTGAAATAACGGTTTACAGTGAAATGTAAGACCGAGAAGTCTACCTAGAATATGCTTTGGAATTTACGGATAAGGTGTGGACTCGGTTCACCCCACTTCCGTAAATATAAGCATTTAGCACACGGTGCTTGAAGGTAGGTCTGGAAATTTCGCGACCACGTTCGGTCAGTGACCAATCGTTCTATATCTTGTAGCATTGAGAAAAAGGTTTGTTATAAGATTCTTGAAATCGGGAAGGGACAGTTATACTGTTGCGTCCTTTCTGATAGAGTCTATGAACAGTAAAACCTTAAACCTTGAAGTACGTTTACTCAAGGTAGTTACTAACTGATTAAAATCAGACCACATCCAACATCGGTTGTTGGTGATAACACTAAATACTACTAAACTAGATCAGAATTTCGATCCACCCAGAATGTAGTGGGAGTATGGTTTATCCATTACCCGTTACGGGTTCTGCAGACTTTGTAGTCTAAGGATCGATCGATGACCTATGGCTCTTTTGTGAGCAGTATAGGATTCTGATAATAGAGGTTGGTTTACAAGCCATAACCCTGTGAATGGAGTTTGGTACTCCAGAGCTGTTCATACTCTTGTAGAACCACCTGAGTGTCTCAGGCCCAGTGGGAGTAATTGGATCTACATGGAAAAGAGTAGAATGAGTTCCGTATTGCATGATTTCGTTCAAAAGCAGAAAATAGGGGTGATTCCCTGAGACTTTCTTGCCAAACAAACGGAGTCTGGATTCATTCGAAACAGAAGGGTATTGACTTATGAACTTCTGACAGGATGACTGTCAAGGCTTATGTCCTTTTGTGGATAAAAAGCAAACCTCTCGGTCATTGGAAGTCATATATTTCTACAATATGTGGATTTGACCAGAATATTGATAAGTCTTTTGTAGACTGGATATCAATTTTAGTACAGTAGTGGATATATAAATTAGTGTTTGTGAAGGCTAACACTGCACCAGTTGGAATCAACATGGGTGTGTTATCTGAAGTCAGAATCGACAATACCACAATTCTCTGCAACAGAGTTTTGGACAACATTCTTTAGAGTTTGACTCGGTCGAATTCATTAGAATCAGTCACTGGTTTCCCATCCATCTTATTGGTTAAGATGATGCATCTGTGTATGCAACATTCAACGAGGAAGTTCTACCCTATGCCTCGGGAATGACTCTCTAAATCTTGGATCAAGAGAAATGGGATAGATTTTCTTTCTAGTAAGAGATGGTCAGGTTATTGAACGTCAACTTTGATCGAATCTTAGATTCGGCGGTTAACAAAGCAAGTTTAGTATGTCCTTTAGTATCTTGAGAGAAAGAGGAACAATATGCGGACATATTCATGTGTGAACTTGGATATGTGTGATACACTGATTTTGACTTTAAGTCAGATTGAGGATGATCGTTAAATCGATCTCGGGCTCAGTGTTTACTCAGTACCACATGATTTGATGGACCGGTAACGTTTCGATTCTACGGATCGTCTCGAGCCGACAACCTGACTAATCATTAAGACCCATGACATTTAGATGTAGGTACTCACCGAGTCACTGACCTATCCTACGACGGCATACTCGGAGTGTACTTTGGAATCTGAAATGGTTATGATATGCTTAATGGGTACTAGAATACGGGATGAGTCTCCATTGCTTTAGAGCAAGTGGGAGATGTAGTTTGTTGTAGTTTAAATAATAGGGTGTGCTCTAAAACAATTAATCACATGCTTTCGTGCAAGTGGGAGATTGTTAGGTGTGATGCCCGAAAGACAATTTTTGTAATTGTTTTATTTAATAAATGAATTGACGTTATTATTCATATTTATTATTCTCATAATCACCGATGTGACAATAGTATTTACACTGCAGAAAACCCTAAGTATATCGTTTATGTAATCACTTAACTCAGTGTATGGTATATACACGGGAGGATTGAGTTAGTGAAGATGTACTTAAAATACAATTAGCCCGTAGTGAAGTTAATCGAGAGTATCGGGTCTCTCCTTTAACGTGCTATTAATGCGCCCAGAACACAGTTGGTGTGATTGTCTTATCCGGACTTTCGGTTAAGAGAACCTAATGGGGCATTTATATATGATAGATATATCATATAGGGCTGGACCGATTTGATTAGAGTTCACGATATAATTCCGTAATCGAGAAGTCTTATCGAATCAATGGATGATCATATTTATGGATATATCTTAATCCCGAGGTGATCACAGTCAACTGCTTGAATCAGTATGAAGTTTGACTTGACGGTTAAGGATTACACTGAGTCTGTGGTCTGAATTACCCCATCTTGGCATTGTACTGGATTGAGTGAGTAGTCCGTGTTATCACAGATACGGAATCCATTCCTTCCATTTATGGAAGTAGATGGACAGTTCCCTTATTTGTTAATCCTAGAAACCGATCAATCCATGGAGTTCATATCACACTGATTGATCACCGGTGAGTTGTATGAATTAATTGATCACTAGGGGTTAATGGTAAATAAGGATAAGAGGTTCTAAAAAGGGTTAACGGTAACTTCCCGATTTAGAATGAGCAGTCTATGGAGGATTAATCCATATGTAATGATTATATCAATGGACGCTTATTATTATTCTCGTGAGGAGATAAATATAATCTCATAATCGGAGGAGTGCAATCATAGGATTATGGTGGCATATTCTGTGATTGATTTATCGAATATAAATATTCTATAATTATTTATTTGATTTATCGAAGCCGTGATTATTAGTCCATGGTCCCCGACGTGCCTCCTAATATAGCATAGCTATTCTCGGACGTCGAATCCTAATAATATTAATTTAGTTCTTGTTGGACTTTATTAAAACGATATGTGAATTAATTGTTTAGTGGACTATTAAATTAGTTGGGCTAAATAATTAAATATGTGGAAAAGACATTTTCCATAATCTTGGCCCAATTAGTGTGTGTGGAAAAAATCATATTGACTAGGTCAATAATGAAGAATTTCGCCCCTCATGTATTTTAGTCAACAAGAAATTAGTTTTCTTGTGATTAATAAGACATGTGCATAAAATATTTATTGGATAAATATTTATGGTAAGAAATAAAGATAAAGATTATTCTAGATTTGTTCTAGAATATTTTGGGATTATCTTTTATTTAATAGGATTATCATAATTGATTTTGTATTAATTATAAAATCCTTGGGGCTTAAGTTTTACTCTCCTATATAAAGAGAGTTCTCCCAAGCCAAACAACACACATAAAATTTCGGCCAAGGGGAGTCAAGGGGAAAATCTTGGAGATTTTTCCGGGTAGCATATCGGAAGGGTTCGAGTCGAGAATTTCCTTCCACCGGGAGTTGCTTGGATCACACGTACGGAAGATCGTGGTGCTTTTCACGCTTTCCTTCGTTCATCCTATTGCGGTTCTTCAACTTGGATTTTGAGATCCAAGAGGTATGATCTACAACCCCCTTGTAGATATAGATCTAGTTATTTTATTACGTGTAGTTTATAGATCTAGATCCATAAATCGTTTCCGCTGCGGATGGTATTACTAACACTAGCCGCCATAAAGACACACTAGCAGAATGACTAAAATACCCCAGATGTGGACCCCAGCTCCAACTGTTATCCACCAGAATGTAACCATGCTGACATTTGTCCAAACTGAGATTTGCCCCAAAACTGACTTCTGCTAAAGCTGACTTCTGGTAAAGCTGATCTTCTGGCAAACTGACTTCTGTCCAAAGCTGACTTCTGCTCAAAGCTCACTTTTGCTCAGCTGACATTACTCAGCTGACTTTGCTCAGCTTAGTACTAAACTCAGTTTTGTACTCAGCTCTAAATAAGATGTCAAGTCACATTTCCTAACAAATCTCCACCTTGACTTGAACTCTCGTTCAAACAGATGTTTAAGCAGATGTACTGTACTAGATGCATTCGTCAATGCCAGATGTACTGTACCAGATTCCTCCTCTTCTTCAGACTTGATTGAGTTGAGAAAGATGTGATCAACTTTATCACCAGACAAGATGTGACTACCAAATTCAGATGTAATCACCTTAGTTGAGCACACTCAGCTGAGTTCTTCAGATTCAACTTCAACCAAACAGATTGCAGATTCAGTTTCAGATTCTGAGCTGACCAGATGTGAACACAACTGACTCCAAGTTAGACTTCTCCAGATGGGACTTAACTCCAGATGAGAACTCCACCTCAGAAATGTTCACCAGATGCTTAGCTGACTTCACTCAGCCAAACATATCAGATTTGTCTTACTCAACTGACTTCACTCAATTTAGGCTTCCAGACACAGATGCAAAACCAGCGCAGACATGTTTAGCAGACTCAGAAGATGCCACTCCACTGACAGATAGGCTCAGCTGACTCTTCATTCAGCTTACTTCCAAGACTTGAACACTCCACTCTACAAAACTGACTTTTACTCAGCTTGTACTAGATCAGCTGAGCCTTACTCAGCCAATCCCAGATTTTGGTTCCACTCAGATTCAGCTCTTGATTCTTCAGGTTCAGATGCACAACTAAGTGCCAGATTAGTGTTGACTGTTCTCAACTGAGTTCTGCAAAAATCAGTTGAGTATGGACCTGAAGCTCCACCTGCTTGTCAACACTCCAGATTCAGATCCAGACCAGATTTGCATTAGGGTCTTTGGAATCACCCTTCTTGAATGTCTTCTTTCCAGGACTTCCATTCCCTTTGCAACTTCTACTAGCAATTAACCCAGCAGCCCGAGTGTCTACACCTGTGAGCTGAATTATGCCTCAGCTCTCGATTATGGAGAGATGCTCTAACATCCTCCAATGACAATGTGTCTCTTCCAACAACAAAAGACTGCACAAAATTCTCATATGATGCTGGCAGTGATACCAACAAAATTAGAGCTACATCCTCATCTTCGATCTTAACACCAATACTCCTTAAATCAAGCAATATTGTGTTCAGCTTTTCCAGATGATCTCTGAGAGGCATTCCTTCATGCATCTTTAAACTGAACAGACGTTGCTTCATCAGCAACTTGTTGGTCAACGAATTTGTCATATACAGACTCTCAAGCTTCAACCACAGCCCTGCTGCTGAATCCTTTTCAGCAACCTCAGTGATAACATCATTAGACAAGCACAACAAAATCAATTTGTTAGAATTTAGGACCCTCAGGGATCAAAACGGATTGCAATAATCAAGATGCAAACGAGAAAGCATAAATCACACAAGAACAATAACACATGATTTAACGTGATTTCCGGCAAATGACGACTACTCCACGGGCAAAAAGAGGAGAATATATTATCACTGAAGATTTTACAGACTCTTGGCAATTGCCTAAGGCAATTGCTCCAAGCTACTGCTTGACTGCTGCAAATGTTCTAGGTTACAACAGACCTATATTTATAGCCACAGAAACTAGACCTAGCCGCCATAAAGACACACTAGCAGAATGACTAAAATACCCCAGATGTGGACCCCAGATCCAGTTGTTATCCACCAGAATATAACCATGCTGACATTTGTCCAAACTGAGATTTGCCCCAAAACTGACTTTCCCAAAGCTGACTACTTGTAAAGCTGATCTTCTGGCAAAACTGACTTCTGCCCAAAGCTTACTTCTGCTCAGCTGACATTACTCAGCTGACTTTGCTCAGCTTAGTACTAAACTCAGTTTAGTACTCAGCTCTAAATAAGAGGTCAAGTCGCATTTTCTAACATATATATTCAAAGATAAAAATACAAATTCTAAATTATAAGATAAAGTTTATTGGAAAAATAAATCTATACATTATAACTATTCAAAGATAAAAATACAACCAAGTTAAAAAATGTATTCACTTAAATTACTAATCTTAAATACCTTCCAAAAGTAATTATCATAGACATGCAAATGTTGATGAAATTCATACAAAACTATATTGAAATGAATGAACAAGAACAACCAAGATGGTATAGAATCAGAAAGCAAAGATCAATGAAGAACACACATGAAGTTCTTCATTGTAATTCGAATTTGCAGAAGGTGGGAAAACGAAATTTTCTCTATTACACTAAAAGATTGATAATACAAGTAAAATGAACTTCTAATCTACTATTCCTAGGTCCAGCTCTAGTTTATATAGCAGTTGGTTGGTCCAATTCTGTTGCAATAGCTCAACCGTCCAACTCAACTGTTTTCCTTCATTTGTTCGATCAAATGTCAAGATGAACTTTGAATTGTGTTTTCAATGCCAAAACTAAATGTAGATGTCCCTTATATCTCAATAAATGTTGAAATGATTATAGAGTAAATATACTAATTTATTGGACAAGTGAAGTGCAAAATTATAAAATAATGCAAATGATATTTTACATCTCGTTGAACAAAAATCAATCATAATAGTTACCTTGATTTTGTGGGAAAAGCTACGACTAAGGAGCCTAATTATAATTGACTACATCCTAATATTACGACTTAAACGGACAGACAGTCTCAATACATTTTCCTTAACTATCTTTGAATTAGTATTATAAGTTATAAGATAATGTCAGACAAATAAAACTATAAATGTAAAACTACAGACATGGAAGTACCCATATTTACTAACATAAAAGTAAGAAAATCATTTAAAAAATATTTTAAATACTAGTGTGTATGGTATTTATTTTGATTTTACAATCATAAGTATATTCCTCGATCTTAGAGATACCAGTATATACCAAGCTTATTTAAAAATCAGGGTGTTACAAGATTCAACTCATATTTTATTCACTCCACTATCTTATTTACCATTATTTTATTAATTATATTATTTTATTATAATTTCTATTGACATATATTCATTGCTTTAATTATGCAAAGCATTTCTTTTTCTTTTTTTTTTTTGAACAGCCAAAGAAATATTTTATTATTAGAAAAATATTCAGCAAGAAGCTGAGAGTACAACAAAACCAATCGAAAAAACAAAAAACAGCCCCAAAACTAGAAACAAGACCGCAAACTATGAAGAAGTAGCAGTAAAAGGATCAAGTTTCCATTTGGTCCACTCCCAGTTGAATTTAAAGCATCGACCTGAAACCCATTCGAAGAATCTCGACTGAATATCCGCAAACACAGCCGCAACATCGAAATTCTTATTATATGATTTCTTAATTTTTTCTTTTTTTTTTTTGGTATATTTGAAGGATTTATATGAAGTCGGTGTGAGAGAATCGGGGTTTTTAGGGTTCCACCGGTGGGTTGTGTCCCATCACAGAGAACACTATCAGGAGGCCCTTTTAGATTTTGTGCTGAGAATCAAAATCAAGCTGCACAGTGGGTTAATTCTAAACTTTCATTGGCAATCCAATCTCTCACCCAAATGTTGCCACGATCAAGGATAGTCTACATAGACGTTTATACCCCACTTCTTGATCTCATTCAAAACCCACAAAATTATGGTAAGAACATGTTTTTTCTTTCGGATCTACTGCCACAACAGTTGTGTTAAAACGAATGACACAAACTATTTTTTCATAATTGATAATGAAATCGGACTCATTGAACATGATGTAAGCACAACATAATCAGAAATGTAAAAATGTGTGGTATCACTCGTTATGACTCTACCGTTGTTGTAGTTTTTCTTTTGGCATGCTTTTAATTTTTTTCCACTCCGAGTGAAATAGATTTTGTTTCATGAAATAATCAAGGTTTAATATTATTCTATACCTGACATGAGTTTCAAATCTTCTACGGGAAATTCCAAGGTGAAGACTCTCACATAGGAAGTCACCTATATGGCCTCATCTGGACTACACAATTTCATTGCAGAATTAAACCGTGTGGTCCAAATTAGGACACATACGTGTCTCTCTATATGGGAGTCTTTGTTTTAGAATTGAGAAATTATAAGGTGGAGACTCCCATATAAGGAGTCACCTATGAGACATCATCTGGACCACACAGTTTCATTGCAGAATGAAGCTGTGTAGTACAGATGAGACCACATATGTGTCTCTTCATATTGGAGTCTCTGCCTTATAAATCATTTTAAAAGTTTTACACAATCTGCGAAAGTTGATAATAAATTAGTGATAAGATGAAAAAAAAAATGTAATCAATACCTTATTGATATTTTAAAATGAGTTATATTGTGAAACGAAACAAAAAAGTCTTATATTCTGAGATAAATAAATTATTACATCTACATTCATATAAAGGACAAATGTGGCTCCACTTTGAGTGAAATAGATTCTGTTGCATATTTTATTGAAATCTGTTGTGTTTCATATTATTCCATGCTCGATAAGAGTTTCTAATCTACTACTGTACTACTTAAAACTCATGTCGGATGGAATTATATTAAGCACAGACGACTTCAACATGTCACAATTATGATTGGATCACAGGGCATGTGAATTAAAGGTTTTGCATGTGATAATATTATTAAACATTGTAAATTCATATTCACAGGCTTTCAGGTTGTGGATAAAGGATGTTGTGGTGCTACTGGTGAAATTGAATTGGCCGTTTTATGTAACATGACTTCGATGATATGTCAAGATGTCACGGAGTATTTATTTTGGGATAGTTATCATCCTACTGAGAGAGGATACAGAATCCTAGTACACGATTTGCTCAAAAAGTACATTTCTAGTCTCTTTTAAACTTGGTTGGAGTTAAAGTGGCATGTATGGCCATTTTGTTTCTCGATAATTGTACGTCCACAATTCTAGAGCCACGATTCTTCCACAACCATCATATTAATCAGTGGGACGAACCCACTACTTGATCAACATATGAATGTTATGGATAAGTGATATGTATCATTTGTATTTGTCCAAAACAATAAAGCCACAATGTTTTCCACAATCATCTGACCAACTAATTGATCAATAAATGATGGTTGTGAAAATGTTTTGAATATAGAGTTGTGGATGTTGCATTTGCATTTGTGAGGGTCCTTTTGTTATAGTATTTTCTCTGAAGATTATGATTTGGTTTGTGAAAGATGTGATGATATATATGGGCGATTGTTGTTATATTAGGTTCACTATGCTTTTCTACCTTGGTTTCCTTGGCTATGAGATGTATATTTTGTCATTTTCATTGTCTAACTTCTTGCACTATGTTATTTAATAAGTGTAATGGTGACTTAAACTGTGCATGCTGAGTCTGACAGCTGAGTCTGTGTGGAAACCTAGTTTTGTCAAGCAGAGCATGAAGCTGTTGCTGAGTCTGGTGTTCAGCTGAAGAAATTAAAGTCAGCAGAGTTGATCAGTCTGCTAAGTTTGCTAAGTTGGTTCTCAACAATACTTGGGGAACACGTTTGTATGATTTTCCGTTTTGGTGAAGGTTACTTCGGGGGTATTTCAGTCATTTACTAGGTTGGTTGTTAAGTCGGTTAATGTTGGATTCCCAAGGCCTATAAATACCATCCGTAATACATGTAAATTGTGACTTTCTTGTGATAATAAAATAATCCTCGTTTGTCCGTGGAGTAGAAGGCACATTGCCGGAAACCACGTTAAATCTGTGTTCTTCTTGTTTCTGTGTTATTTGCTTATTAATTGTCTGATCTTTACTCACAATCACCATCACTTCTTGATCGATCTGTTATAAAAAAACTGGTATTAGAGCGTCCAGGTTCATTAAGAAATCTGTTTATCTGTTCAAAGCCAGGTTGATTGGCACCAAGGTCATAACTGACGCTAGAATTTGGGATCAACACAAGTTTTTCTGGTGAGAAAGATGTCTGCTTTAAACGTCTAGATTGACAAATTTACAGGAACAAACAGTTTTAGTCTGTGGCAGATCAGGATACGTGCTTTGTTGAATGGGGTCCTCTGTCAAAATCAACAGAAGGAAGTGCTGCTGAGAGAGCCAGTCTGGAGGAGAAAGAACATTCAACAATTATGTTGTGCTTGTCAGATGATATTATCACAAAGGTTGCTGAAGAGGACACGGTGGAGAAGCTGTGGTCCAAGCTTGAGAGTCTGTACATGATAAAGTCCCTACCCAACAAGTTGTTAATGAATCAACATTTGTTCAGTTTAAGGATGCATGAGGGTACTCAGCTGAGAGATCATCTTGATCAGCTTAACACAATATTACTGGATCTAAGGAATATTGATGTGAAGATTAAAGATGAGGATGCAACATTGATCCTACCTGTTTCATTGCCTGCATTATATGATAACTTTGTCCAGTCTTTTATTGTTGGGAAGGACTCAGTGTCATTGGAGGATGTGAGATCATCACTCCATGCTCGAGAGCTACGTCATAAGGTACAAACAGTCGGTCTGCTGGGTTGGTGGCCAATAGAGTCAGCAGAGGATCAGGTAATCCTGGAAAGAAGAAATTCAAGAAGGGTCCTAAGGCAAAAGATGTCTGAAATTACTGCAAGGAGTAGGGACATGGGAAGAATGAATGTCCAAAGAGAAAAAATCAGCAGGGAACTCAGTAGGGCACTGTTGCTTTGGCAGAACAAGACACCAACTCTGAAGAAGATCTGGCCTTAGCAGTTTTAGAGACAACATGACACATGGATGTGTGTATTCTGGATACTGGGGTATCTTATCATGTGTGTCTAAACAGGGAGTGGTTTTCAACCTATGAGCAGGTGGATGGAGACCATATTTCTATATCCAACAGTAAGGTCTGCAAAATAGTCGGGATTGGCTCAGTTCAGCTGATGACACATGATGGTAAATTCTGCACACTGAAGAAGGTTAGGCATGTTCCACAGATGACAAAGAATTTGATATCACTTAGTCTTTTAGACATCAAAGGGTTCAGGTTTAGAGGTGAAGGTGGAGTGGTGAATGTCTATAGGGATTTAGCTGTGATTTTAAAGCGTATCAAACATGGGACATTGTACATACTACAAGGATCTACTGTATGCAGGCAATAAAACATGAAAGATCAATGTTGCATGCTCATCTTCAACCCAGTAAATGATTGAAATACCCCAAAAGTAACTTAACCAAAACCGGAAAACCATTCAAACGTGTTCCCCAAGTAATGCTGAGAACCAACTCAGCAAACTCAGCAGACTGATCAACTCTGCTGACTTCCTTCAGCTGAACACCAGACTCAGCAGCAGCTTCACGCTCTGCTGACCATACTAGGTTTCCACACATACTCAGCTGAGTATCACACTCAGCTGACCAGATTCAGCATGCACAGTTTAAGTTATCATTACATCAGCTTAAGCTTTTGGGAGGACATGTTGAAGTATATAAAATATTAATTATCTACCTGTTGAAGTATATAAAATCTGGGCTACAAAAGACCCACACTTGAGCCATGTGTTGAAGTATATAAAATGTTAACTATCTACCTCCTATCAATTTAAGCTTTTGGGAGGACGTGTTGAAGTATATAAATTGTTAATTATTTACATGTTGAAGTATATGAAATTTAGGCTTCAAAAGACCCACATCTGAGAGGTGTATTGAAGTATATAAAATGTTAATTATGTACCTCTCCATCATCTTAAGTTTTCGGGAGGACGTGTTGAAATATATAAAATGTTAATTATCTACCTCCCCTTTAGCTTAAGTTTTTAGGAGAGGCGATAGTTCAACATGGCACAAATTATTATCTACGGCATCCTGTTAATAGAGAAATATAAAAGAGATTGTATTGGATTTTACTGATAATATTAATGAAAGTATTACAATATTTATAAAGTAATATATGATAACTAGATCTCCATCTAAACCAAATAATGTATCCTAACATAATTCATGTTCAAACATAATTATCTAAATAACTCAATCGTGTCATTATCTCTAACATGCCCCCGCAATACCATGATAATACAATGAACATGGTGATTGGTCCGATATGAATGACTTCTGAAAATTAAATTGCAAAACGTTTGTCCTTGGAAAATTAAAGCGCTTTGGGGGGAGATAATTTTGACTTCTACTATAAAAGTTCAGTTGGCTTCTCCGGAGGTTTGTTATGCGTCTGGGATAAAAACGTGTTTAATATGTCCTCAAAAGTGGATGGAGACCACTGGCGGGTCCAGGAATTTTTTTCAGTGGGGTCACCGGACCGTAAAACTACATTTTTTATTCACAAATTTGTTACAGTGGGGTCACCGGGAACCTAAAACTACAATCTTTTACCAACAAAACGACACTTTTTAACACCAAAACTACATCGGTTTAATAGTAAAAAAATTCTCCGGATCTCAGTGGGGTCACGTGACCCCACCCTGATACACATGCATCCGCCCCTGATGGAGACGGATTCATCGGGATTGAGGGATTTTGGAAGAATACTAACAACAAATGTCTATTCATCAACATTTACGCGCCACAAAGTTCTGGTGCAAAAAAGAAGCTGTGGATGGAATTGCTAAATCTGATGCAAGGTAACAATTTTGATTTTTGTTTACATTGTGATTTTAACACAGTAAGGGACATTAAAGAGAGAAGGGGTTCGATTTTCAATGAAAAAGAAGTTGGTGATTTTAATAATTTCATTATCAAATCGGGTCTTGTTGATTTGAACTTGGGTAGAAGAAAATATACCTGGTTTAATAAGGTTTGTTTCAAGATGAGTAGGTTGGATCGTTGTTTGGTTTCTGAAGGTTTTTTGAGTTATTGGGAGAATTCAAAGCTTCATGCTCTTAATAGGAGACTGTCCGATCATTGTCCCCTCCTTTTGTTGGATAAAAAGATCGATTTCGAGCCAACTCCGTTTAGGACTTTCGATCATTGGTTGGAATGTGATGGCCTAAAACTAATTGTGGAAGATAGTTGGAAACAATGTTTTGAAGGCTCTTCTCCTGGTCTTGATCTTAAGGGTAAGCTCAAAAGATTGAAAGAGGTTCTAAAAAGCTGGGGTAGAGAATCATTTGGTAAGCTCAAAGAAAAAATAAGGAACGAAGAACACATTTTGGAGATTTGGATTTGAAAGCGGAATCCCATATTCTTAGCGATGAAGATGAATTGAGTAGAATCTTGGTTGCTGATAGTCTGATCAGTTTGTAAAATCTCTAGGAAAGTAATCTTAGACAAAAATCGAGAATAAATTGGCTGAAAGAAGGTGATAGAAACTCAAAATTCTTTCACGGAGGTGTTAATACCGAGAAAGGAAAAACTCAATATCAGGTATGATGGTAAATGAGATTTGGTTGGAGGATCCTACGTCTATTAAGGATGCAGCTAAGTGTTATTTTCAAGGCATTTACAAAGAAGCTAATAAAGCAAGGTCATCTTTTAATAGTGATAAATTTCTTAAGTTACCACCCGATATAAGTAAATGGTTAGAAGGAAATATTTCAGATGAAGAGATCAAAGAAGCAGTTTGGAGGTGTGATGGGTCAAAAGCCCCTGGACCAGATGGATTCAACTTTAAATTCATAAAAAAAATGGGATATTCTTAAGTTTGATTTTTGTGCTGCCATTCACGAATTCAAGTCTCGGCTAAGATTCAAAATGGTTGCAACTCTTCATTTGTTGCTTTAGTTCCTAAATCTGTGGACCTTCTTACATTCAAGGATTATCGCCCAATTAGTTTAATCGGATGTTTTTATAAGATTATTGCAAAGATTTTAGCAGAGAGGCTCAAGTCAGTTATTCATCAGATAATTGGAGAAAATCAGACCGGTTTTTTAAAGGGGCGTCAGATTCTTGATGGTGTTTTGATTCTTAATGAGACTTTGGATTATCTTAAGCGTAAGGGTGAATCTGCGTTTATTTTTTGGCGAGTTCTATTGGCACCACCAAATTCCTCTTAGCACCATTATGACTGAGGGTTTAAACGTGCTCATGAAGGAAGCTATTGAAAAGCGTAAATTCTTTGGTGTCTGAGTTGGTAAAGATTCTATTTTAGTCTCACATCTTCAATATGCGGACGATATGATCTTCTTGGGTAAGTGGGATGTTGGTAACCTAAAAAATCTAAAAAGGATTCTTAGCTGCTTTGAGGCAAATTCAGGGTTGAAGATTAATTTAAATAAATGTCTGCTAATGGGCTTTAAAGTTCCAGATGATGACATCAAGGTGGTATCTCAAATGATGGAATGCAAGGCTGGTAAGTGTCCTTTTAAATACCTAGGTCTATGGGTTGGTCACAATTTAAAAAGAAGACTTGCTTGGGATGAGATTATTCGAAGATGGGAAGAAAATTTGGGTAGCTGGAAATGGGCATCGTTATCTGAAGGGGGTAGCTTGGTCCTCATAAAGGCTTTCTTGAGTGCTCTTCCGTTGTTCTTCTTTTCCGTCTACAAGTCACCGTTGTGTGTTCTCCGCAACTTGGAGAGAGTGCGTTCATCTTTTTTGGGGGGAGCGGCTGGGTCTCAAAAAAATAATCTCTTGTGTATCTTGGCAAAAAAATCCAAACTTCTGTTTGGGGGGCTTGGTATTGGTAGTTTAAGAATTAGAATTTTGACTTTGCTAGGTAAGTGGTGGTGGAGGTTTTTGTCTGAACCGAATGCTTTTTGAAGAAAAATCGTGGTTTCTTTTTATGGGTTAGATGGTGCTGTTAGGTGTAATGCCCAAAAGACAATTTGTGTAATTGTTTTTAATGGATGACAGAATTTATCTCACCTTATTACTTGCTTTGTGCTTGTAAATAATACACTGCTGCAAACCCTAAGTATATCAGTATGTAACCGCTTAACTCAGTGTATGGCATGCACGTGAGGATTGAGTTAGTGGTGATATACTTAAATTGTTAGTCCGTGGTGAACTTAATCAGAGTTTAGGGTCTCTTGATTAAAACACCAATAATGCGCCCAGAACACCTTAGGGTGTGATAGTCTTATCCGGACTGTCGGTAGAGGGTACCTACGTGGGGCATTTATATATGATGGCATTCATATAGGACTGGACCGATTTAATCTGAATTTCTCGGTATAATTCCGTAATCGAGGAATCTTATTAAATCATTAGATGATCATATATGGATCAACCTTAATCCTGAGGTGATCACAGGATGCTGCTTGTCCCGGGGTAGTGTTTGATGTGTTAGTTACGGTTCACTTTAATATGTGTTCCAAGCCACTTCTCATTGGCACTATCTCCAGATGAGTGAGTAGTTCTGATTTTCACAGACATGGAATCCATTCCTTCCTGCGGGAAGTAGAGAGACAGTCCCCTTGTTTGTTAGCCCTAAGAAAGTGATCGATCCCGGGAGTTCACATTTGACTAATTAGCTACTAGTCAGATATGTGTACTAATTGATCATTAGGGGGTTGATGGTAAATAAGGATAAGATATTCTGAGTCGGGTTCACGGAGACTTCCCACTCAGAATGGACAGTCTATGGAGGGTTAATCCGTATGTAGTGATTATATCAATGGACGCTTATTCACTCTATGGGTTGAGTATAAGTATACATCTATAATCGGTAGAGTTCAGTTTCGGGTTTATGGTGGCGTAATCCCGGAATTAATAATTAATGTACTTATTCTGTTCGATGAATAATTAATTATTGGAGCTACTGGTTATAGGTCCATGGTCCCCGATGTGGCTCCTGTAATTCGGATGTTTTTCCTGTTTTTGGGCCTCAGTGATAATTAATTGGCTGGGCTAATTAATTGATATGCAAAATATTATTTAGTTGGGCTGAATAATATAATACACAGAAAAGACATTTTCTGTGGGCCTAAACCCTAGTGTGTGGCGCCTCCTAGCTATTAAAAGGGCAAGAATTAATTTTCTTGTGTGATTAATTATTTACTTGTTAAATAATTAATTAATAAAAGATAATTGATTTGTAATTGATTGATTGATTAATCACAATCTTTTATAAATGGAATTATCCTTTATTGTGATTTCTTTTTAATTATTTATTTAATTAATTAGAAACTTGGAGGCCAAGGATTTACTCTCCTATAAAAGGAGAGTTATTCCAAGGGAAATTGCAAGGCAAAATTTCGCCCCCCCACACTAGAATAAAGAGAGAAAAATTTGTTTCTTGTCTTGGGTTTTTTTGGTTGAAGAAAAACTTAGAGTTTTTCTTGAAAGCATATCAAGGAGGTTTCAAATCCAAGGATCGGTGTCCACCAACCACCGTTTGGAGAACACATTGGAAGATCTTGGCTTCTCTTCCCACTATTGGTAAGATAAACTTAACCCCCTTGTAGTAGTTTAAGTCCTTTAATTATGTGTTGTGATGTATAAGTCGTGATCCATCCGCTGCGCATAGATCTAACTCGTTTAGATCTAAGAACCTGCATCCTTCAGGTGCCTGGAACCTTGATAGAAGTAGTGTGTGGGGTAGGAAAGGTTTGGGGTGGGATTCTAGATGTTATGTGCAGTATTAAGGAGTTGGGAGTCAATTTGATAGACTCAGGTACTTGGGAAGTGAGGGATGTTTGTAGCATTAGATTTTGGCATGATATTTGGTGTGGGAGTGATAGGCTGAAAAATTTGTTCCTTAATTTATTTTCACTAGCTAAATATAAAGAAGTTACGGTGCAAGAGGTGAGAAAGCGGGGTAGCTCGGGTTGGGAATGGAGGTGGGAATGGCGTAGGAGGTTGAGAACTTTGGAGATTGCCGAATTGCAAGGTTGGAGTCTTTTATTTCGGATATTCGTTTGATTGTAGGTACCTATGACAAAGCGTCATGGAAGCTCAGTCATAATGGAATCTTCTCCTCAGCTTGCCTTTGAAAAATGTTGGAATTTGGTTTTTTTCAATGATATTTTTTTGGACTCAGATCTTACAATTGATTGGAATCCATTGCTGCCGTCAAAAGTTAATATCTTCATGTGGAAAGCGGGTCTCCAACGAATTCCTACAAAGCTAAATCTTGCCAAAAGAGGGGTCGTTTTACAGGATGATGTGTGTTCACTTTGTTATAAGTTTGAGGAATCGGTTAATCATCTTCTATTCGCTTGTGATGTTTCATACTTGATTTGGAGCCATATGTTCAATTGGTGTAAAATTTAGTATCCTATCTCTTCTTCCTTTGATTAGTTATGTAGATCTAGGCCTATGATAAATTCTAGTATGCTCGTAGAACAACTTTGGAGGGTAATTATTGGTGTCACGGCATTGTCTATTTGGCTCTTTAGAAACAAAGTGGTCTTCAATTCACTCGTTTTGGATCTGGAAGCTATTTTTTGCGAGGTTAAATCGCTATCATATATGTGGTTATCTCATGATAAAAAAATGAAGAAGGCGAGTTGGGAAGAATGGAAGGCGAGTCCTCTTAAAGCTGTGGTATAAAGTTTTTCTGAGTTTGGATTGGTAGTGACCATTGAGTGCTTATTGTTGCATACTTGAGCTTGTTATGCTTACCGCATTTTATGGGTTTGGCTTCCACCTTGGTGCGGCTTGGATGCGGCTTGGATGAATTGTCTTTTCCTACTATTTATTTTTGAAGTTGTATGGCGATTGTATACATTGCTTTCATTTTTTTCCTTGTACCACCTTCCTTTTTTTTTTTGTTGCATTTCTAGCATCTTGCTAATTATGGCTTTAATATAAATCTCTCACTTGCTGTTCAAAAAAAACAAAAAAAACAAACAAACAAATATCTCCATATCAATCAGCATCAATTTCGTCACAACTTGATATTGCTTGAATCTGTAATGGATGACACAAAAAGGTCGGAAGAGTCATAGAAGAAATTATAGAGTGGAAGAAAGATTTAGAGGGAATATCATACTCTAAAAAAGAAATAGAAGAAAGAAGAATTTATAAATTGAAAGATAGATTGAGATAAAGCAAATCAAGGGAGTGAAATGATAGGTGCCGATGAAAGGGTCAATTGAGAGACATAAAGTATTTTGATGACTAGAAAGAAATAAGAAAATAGAGGTAGAGTGTTTGAAAGCCGGAGAAAAGAGTTCATTCTAGAAGAAAAGGGAGAGAGAAAGAAATATCAGAAAGAGTGAATCAAGGTTTGCTGGGGGGTTGATAAATGATAATGACAGAAAGATTTATTTTGATAATAAAAAATAAAAATAATTATAAACCAAAAGAGAGGGAAAAAAAAAAAAGAAGAGAAGAACAATAATAAATTCAGTATGCACGAACAAAGGGGACAACGGAAAATCCGCTGGATTAGGAGCCAAAGGCAACGGATGGAGTGTTAAAAGTGATATAAGGAAATATAGTAGCGCCTTTACTAACACCAATTGGTTTTAGTATAACGGTAAGCGCTTGATCCTAATATGGTATCAGAGCGGGAGGTCATGGGATCAATCCTTGCTACCAGCATTGTTTCCCCAATTATATTGTGCAAGTGTTGGGCCTCTTTGTTGGCCTTATGTGCCCTTTATATGCCTTTGTGTGCCATGTTGGCCCAGGCTTGTTATCGGCCCACACTTGAGGGGGCGTGTTAAAAGTGATATAAGGAAATATAGTAGCGCCTTACTAACACCAATTGGTTTTAGTACAACGGTAAGCGTTTGATCCTAATATGGAGATAATGCTGGAGCTGGTGCCGGAGATGGCGCTTTATCGAAAAGCTCCACCGGCAAGAATATACTATGAACGGTGAAAAAAAACTAACGGAGTCGAGTCAAGCACCATCGAAAAAACATTATTATTATTTATTTATTTATTTTTTGACGGAACGAGAGAGGAGCAGAGAGGAACGGAGAAAAGGATAGCCACGTAGATTTTTGTGTGTGTGTGTGTGTGTGTGTGTGTGTGTGTGTGTGTGCGCGCGCGCGGGAAGACGAAGATTAGATGAAGGAGAAGATTAGATGAAGAAGATTAGATGCATTAGACAAAGCCGGAAGAAGTTAGGTTTTGTCTTTTTGATTGATCAGAGGAAGTTTAGGACAGGAGAAGGGTGGGACAGAGAATCATTGGCGGACCTTGCGGGGAAAACAAAAAAAATTAATAATGCAAGAAGTGTAGGGTGATGATTCGTTTAGATCAATGTTACGAATCTCCATTCGGACAAATTTCTTGAAAAATTGACCAGACTTCAAACGACTGAAAGTATTATAATATTTATATAGTAATATATGATAAATAGATCGATCTCTATCTAAACTAAAAAATATATCCTAACATAATTCATATTCAAACATAATCATCTAAATCACTCAATCTTGTGAATATCTCTAACACCTGTTTAGTCATTTTCGGTAAGGGCTGCAACATATCGTCATTATATGCTTGTATTTGTGTCATCTTAACATAGAGTTTTCTTTATTTTGTCAATTTTTGTTTAATTGTTGCTTTGTTGTTTCGTGTTGCTGTGTGTTTCATCTTGTTGCTATAGTTCTGTTTGCTATTTTTTTTAGAATAGTCATGTTTGCTAACTGCTATGACCTTCTTTTTGGGAAAAAATGCTCTCTTTGTTGCTATTATTGATGATGTTCTACTTCTATTGTTGCACTTTTGCACTATGAGTTGTGAACTTTTTTTTCTTTGACATTTTGCAGGATTTGGTGTTTTGATTCCTTGTGTACAATATAAAGGTGAGATTACCTTTTTTTCTTGCTATTTTTTTGCTTCCCTCTTTAATATTCTTTATTTCACTTTTCTAGTGTCTGTATTAACATTTGACACCCTTTTTTTTCCCTTCCCCTTATTTATGCAGTATATTTCTTCCAATTTTCTTGGGTAGTTTCTAATCATAAATATCTGTAAACCTTTTTTAAGTCATGTTTTGCAGGTAACTCATCAAGATCTGGGATTGAAGCCATATGCAAATGTATTGATGTTTGTTTTGGGGTGGTTGTAGCAGCTATTTTGATTATTTTGTTATTTTGGTCGAAAACTACATGAAGTTTAGCCTTATTGTTATCTTGTACAAGAGCCTTTTGGTCATGCTGATACAATTGTTTCATTATAATGCTTGGATATATGATATATATTATGTTGCCGTTTTATTTCTTTGATGCATGAGTTTGTGATATGATATTCATTATTTTTCGTAATGAAATTAGTGGAATAGATGGTTTGATTTTCATAAAAAAAAAAAAAAGATAATAATAATAATAATAATAATAATAATAATAATAATATAATAATAATAATAATAATAATAATAATAATAATAATAATAGATGGTTTAATGTTTGTAAAGAATTACAGATAATTAAGTCTCAAAAAAGAATTACGGATAATTTACGAAGGAACATAGAATGCTATATTTGGTTAATATCGGGTTCTTGAAAAGAGAAAATATTTTTTTTACAGGAAAAGAAAAAACAATCTAACATGTTTTTTTTGGTAGATAATTTAAAAATTTTATTATTAAGACAATAAAAAACAATGAAGAAGAAATTTTAATAAATAAAATAAGTAAATATAATTTGGAGACTAAAACAGGGAAATGGATCAGGGAAGTGTGGCTGGCTTGAAAAAAATCAAAAGAAAGAAAAAATCAAAAGAAAAAGGTAATACACGGAAATTGGAGGCGGGAAAGCATAATGGAGTACTTGATTGACTTTAGAGGTAATTTTGTCAAACTGCTCTGGTATTAGCATGTCTGCTCTGGCATTAGTAGCACCCTGTTTATATATGTTCAATTCTGTATACGTATCAATTAATAAAATAATACAAATACATTTTTATATCATTGATAATGACATAAAACATATAAGTCTCACCACAATAATAGTTCAAAAGTAGGTTATATACAACACTTTACATAATAATTTTGTTGTGGAGATATCATTATTCGTAAAGTTTGATAGGTTATATGAATGATCACGTAACATTAAGTCATCACAATTGTTATCAATCAGGTTAAATCGACAGACAACTCAAGGGGTTGAACATAATAACTCGACATAATATGTTACCTAATTTTACATATATATATATATATATATGACATTAATAATGTTTGGGGTGGCTATATAACGTGGACGGATTTCCAGTCACAGAGTGTGTATTGAAGAACCCATCCACATTGATAATGATATTGATATTATTTAAGTCTAGTTAGAAAATATCAACCGACACAATAGCTTATCACCATTCAAAATTTTCAATATATTAGATTTGGTATGTTTTTGCATTTTGACAAAAAAAAAAAAAAAAAAAAAAAAAA